>CM031242.1:808413751-808898079 GCA_018340775.1 Taxus wallichiana var. yunnanensis
TCTTTTCTTTCACCCATTTCCATCCATTTTTCCTTCCACATCTCTTAATTTTCTTCCATTCTATGAGGTCGTGCAATCATGGCTTCATTTACATCATGGGATTCATGCAGAGGTAACAACTATGCGGTTTCAACCCACCTCCATATTTTCAAAATCCATCTCCAAGCTACAGAAAGCGCCTCCTGGATCCATGCTATGATGAGAACCAGTATGCATATTCCTATGAGCGAGAATGTAGATCGGTTTGGTTATCCACCGTAGAATACACGAGATGTTGAAGAGAAAGGGTATGCAAATTATGGAAGTTATCCTATGCTGGAGATGCAAAGTTACTGATGTAAGTTAAAAAATGGAGGTAGGTATGGTGCAGGCACGGGCCACAACTCAAATAAAGGCCTTTAGGATTGGCTTCATGGCACCTTGTTTGTGGGTCGGTCCAATGCTTTGATGCACTATGGCCCACACTAAAATCTTGGTTTCATTGTTGAGATACCTCCACAACTTGGGTAATGGATAATGGAGATAGAGGCTTACGAATCGAATATCGATCCATATTGTCGATGGGAGACACCTGGATTTCCATCCTACAACCCTCTGTTCATCCCAAAAGCAACACTATCTTAGCCTAAGATTCAATTTCCAAGCTTCTCATATGCTACCCCTATTGTGGAAGCCATTTCTCCATCCCCTAGTCTTCCATCCCATCTTGAATTTTCTGCCCTCTTCCCTTCCAAACCCAAAGCCCATCCACAAAAAAAGAAGCCATACCTTATCTTCCACTACCAACAATGCAAATACTAGGTGAACCCAAAACCGCCCCTCCTCTTGGATTCTTGAGTCCATATCGGAAGAAATATAAAGAACCATCAAGAAGAACAACAAAGAGAAGAGCCCAATAGAGATGAAATGAAAAAGTTTGTAAGGAATTGGGCTACAAAGTTTGGGATTGAGAAGATTCCCTTCACTGGTTAAGCCTTTAGAGGAGGCTAAGGTTAGAGAAGAACATGTGGTGAAATCTGATTCGTTTGCTACAACAACAGAGAGTAAGAAGAAGCGAGAAGAAGATAGATAATCGAATGTTTAAAATGTAGTGTCCATGAGGGAAATCTAATTCTAGAAATTTTCAATCAACCACAAGCTACAAAATTAGTAGAAGAAAAGGAAGCAGCTCCAAATACACAAAGAGAGGAGCACACAGGGGAAACCAAGTTAGATTTGGAGACCCTGAACGAAGATGAAATCATTGAGAGTTTTTGCTCTCATTTGTAGGGTCTGATTTAGTTGATGAACCTATGATGGAAGAGGATATTCAAGAAGACCTCACTACCCAGACAGCCCTCAAGAGCAGCAGATTGAAGAGTTTGATTTATCAAAGTTCATATTGGAGGAAGAAGAAAAATGTGTAGATAATATTGGTCTTCAAATGGAGGAGGAGGAACTCCCGAGTGAGCAACAAACTTCAACAAGTTACAATAACCCGCAAATGATTCCGTTGGATGCAGAAGCAATCTGAAGAGCTGCATATTGCGGAGGATTTTCTTGCTTTGCAAAGAAAGGAGAAGAGAATGAGAATCCCATCACTTCCATACCGATCACCAAGGTGGCACATCAATTTTTCCAGTAAATGTGCAAAAGAAGAAAACTAATTTACAAACAGTCACCTTTTCCAGGAAAGTCCATGAAGGCTTTCTTATCTAGATTGAAACTCGAGCAACATGCACATCCGGTGGACCATGCCAAGCCCCATCGGTATCTTGCTTCTTTGGAGCTAGAATCAAATTTTCCATAACCAACATGTTCAATTCAGACCATGGGGATGAGTCTCAAAGTGTCGAGGGTCAACACCAAAGCCTCTAGGACCAAACCAACGAACAACTTGAGGAGGTATTTTATTTTTTTGATGTTGGTACCTTATCTAGACGGGTGGAAATTTGTTTCCGAGTCATTTTTTCACTCATATACATGATCATTCTCACTTTGCCAAATCAATTACATGGTCCAAAATCATGAGAAAGGGAAACTAATTTTCCTTGCTAGTGTAAGGGTTTATGTGAAGTTGCTTGTTTCTCTGGTTAGTGTAGGATATGTAGGTTTTCTTTCTATATAACAAGTGATTTTAGACACTCGAGTGTCTAGTTGGGCACGTATGATTTTTTCATTTTGTACATAGTTTTTGTTCATGTTTCTCCAACACAATGCACCACATTTCAAGTATGCCTCCTGCAAGCAATGTTATATTAAAGCTCAAAGTTGCAAGGAATAGTTACTGAGATCTCAAAATACTACATATGTAGAATAATTAAAATAGGACAAGGAACAAATTTCAATATTTTCCATCTTCTTGGTCAATTAGTTGAGTTTCCAAGGCCCTTGTAAAATCAGAAATCATTAATATGGGGTGGCTTGTCATGTCACAAAAAGCGTCCAACCCCACAAAAATGTTTAAAAACAACTCAAGAAAGGGAGAAATCATAAATTTATAGAGTTTCATGATGTCCCAACTCTGCAAATGTTTTACCCACAACTTTGCAATGTTCAATGCATTCCAAGAAATCATTAGTTCAATGTGCTTCATACTTGGTAAAATCAGGTTTTGGGATAGGTTCGAAAGTCCATGTTTAATCCCATATATCAGGTTTACGAGAGAAGGCATGTAAACCCATGTTAAAGACAATTTTCCACTCTCACAAAAATCTCAATTCAAAAATCTTATAAGAGAGATGGTCAATGCGAGTGTCACTCATAGTTCATGGTGCATCAAAGTGGACTTAGGATCAAATTTTAGGGGTTGGATCAGTTCCGGGTTATTGATAATGAATCCATTCCCAATGGATACACTAGGGTAACTGGTCAACCCATCTAATAGGCAAATGGCCTCGGGAGTTGCCAGAATTTTTATCCATTTTACCCACCCCAGGTAAAATGGACAAATGGGTAGAAGGCCCAACACAGAGCACTAGATAGGACCACAATGGAGGAATCTAGGTTTCCGTGTCAAATTCATGTTCCAAGAAGCAACTATAAAATTTAGGGCGATTTGGGGCCATCCAGATCATTCGGACAAATTATGGGTCATTCAAGCTCACAACTCCTTCACGATCGAAAACATGCATCGGGGGCCCACTTTCTAGCAAAAATAGGAAAAAATAGCCCATCATAATAAAATTTTCTTGGTAAATCTCGGGGTATCTTCCTCAAATTTCTCCGAAATTGAAAAAATTCAAAAGAAACCACAAAACTGTAAAATTTGTGTAAAATTCCCATAGGGCCTCCAAAGGGTGATTGAGCTAAATTTTAGTCCGTTGAGCAACTTAGTGAGCTACTCAACAAGCTGGGATCTTGCAAAAGGGATCCGGATACATAGTGAGCTCGGGTGAGCTTGTAGTAGCTTGGATGAGCTATATTTGGAAGGCAACTCGGGCGAGCCGGTTGGGGTGAATTTGGTTCCATGGGGAGTAAGTGAGTCGAGTAAACTTGGTGGTATACATGTCGGGTTGGCATGAAGATAGTGTATTGGGCTTAGAGGTAGATAAAAATCAACATGAGGCATGGGGGTCATCGGGAGATGTAATATGCATCGTGAGACCCGAGCTCATTGCATGACAAAGGTTGGTCGAAAAGTGGTGGTGTCGAGGCAAGTCAAACTCCCAACATGGAGGGCAAGGTGTTAGTGAGTCAACATGTTTCGGTCAACACCATGGGAAACATGATGCAACGACATCCCTCAACCCGATACATATGCATCACCAACCCCGACCCCAACAATCTAAATGTTGGCTTGTTGAGCCAATTGAAAGTGGAGGAGAAAAAAAAACACAATGCAAGTCGACTTGCCTCGATGCGATGTAACAAAAAAATTAGACCCGAATCGCATGGGTGAGTTACTCGAGGAGTTAGGTGGGGAGTAAAAGTGGAAGGTGGTGAGTTATTGGAGGAGCTCGGTTGGATGAAGGGAGTTAAGCCAAAAACCAAGCAATGCAAAAACTTCACAACTTCCTCATGTTTTTATCGAAATTGCACAAAATTATGCTTGTTGGACAGTAATTCAAAACATACAGTATAAAATAATAAAAAATGGAAAATAATGGGGTTAGGTGAGAGAAAATCATGGGTGAAGCCAGAGGAAAATTAAGGCCATACCTAGGTGCATGAATGAAATGATTGCAAGCATGGAGGCCATTCCTTCTCCCACAATGTAGGGTACTGATGGAGTATGGGATTTTGTACTTGCCCATCACTACTGTAGGTGGAATGATGAATTTTGGGAATGGTGGGAGCATGATTTTTGGGTTTCTTCCCTCTCTCTCATCTTTTTCTCCTATATAATGTAAAGGGGTTGCACAAAACAAAAGGTTGGACATTTTTGCTCGATGCACCCCCTCTTCTTCTTCTTGTCCGTAGGGCGGTTGTAGGGATATAAACCTTGCCATTTGATCCCGTAATGGAGCTTCATGCCTTCCTCCCACCAAATGTTGTACTGTGCATATTGTGGAGCAATATAATTTCATGTTTGTGTTAATTTTGCTAACCTTGCGTGTGTTTGTTGTCTCTTCTTTCCTCTCATCATTGTCCAAGTAGGTTGTGTATACTTCATGGTTTCATTGCAGGGTTGTAGGTGGTGTTGTGTTTATCTGAATGTGGTTTTGGGTGTAGTTATGATCTATGGTGCTTGACCACACTCTTCAGGCTCACCCCTCTTCATGTTCTTGCATTTTGGATTGTCCAACACCTCCATTTTCTTGGTGCTATCACCACCATGTAGTGTAGGATTTCCATTTACATGCACACTCTCTCTCTCCTGTCTCCTTGGAAGTATTAGGATAGGTGTAGTTAGGTGTTTTTCTTTCATTTTGTGTAGTGTAGTGCTAGGTTTAGGAAGAGGAAGCTGACCTTCTCTGTAGGTCCACCTCAATCCCGCAAGTCCCACAACTTGAGAGGTGTTACCCATGTTATGTAGATTACACTTTGAATGCCCATTCACAATCAAGCCATTCAGGGGGTGCTATAATCTTTCACTAACAATTACCATGATATTCTTTCAGCAGATATGTGATACTTGGATACACTTCCATTAACATGGGAAAATCAACATCTTCTTCCAAAGCTATGAAAAACTTGTAAGACCTTGAATCTTGAAACAAAATATCTGCCCTCGGGTCATTAGGTGTTTGAACGGTGTACTTCATTTTCTGATGGGAAGAATTTTCTTCATTTTACCATTTAGTGGAATGATGGCATACAAAAATCCATCTGTATATCTCCACCAACATCTCAATTTTTTTGGCTCAATAACATACCATATGAGGCTGGCATGTCCGCTATAAGAATTCTCATTGTGATCTTCTTGTTAGGAAAATTTGTAAACTCTACTTGAGCATTGCTAACTTTTCTAACTAGTAGAACCTCTTTCATTCCCATAGAGTAACAATGACCAATGCTAGGAGAGAGAGACCAATAGATTTAGAAATTTTTGCAGGTATGATGTTGTTGGAAGAACCATATTCAATGATGTAATTATTTAGTTTGTACCCATTGAATAACAAGGATATATAGAATGATTCTATCTTCCCAGAGGTGGAGGATGTGGAAGCAAGAAAATTCTAAGGAGTGGTATGAGGGGTAGAAAATAGTTATTTGGTGGTGGCATTTTGGAACATGAACTTGAACTACTTCCTTTGATAAACTGCACAAGCCTATCAAATTGCTTGGGATGGGTTTTTAAGTATTTGGACTCGAAATTTGAATTTTGGTTTTCTTGCAATGATCGATGATGTCAAAAGGTGGAGAATGTGTAAGACCTTAAAGGGAAATGATAGCCTTGAAGAGGGTACGATTTACATTTTTTAGGATAAAAAAGCATACATTGATTTGTCAAGAGAAGTTGGATGAGACTTACCCAAAGAGGTAGAAGGATTTTTGATTGAGATGGTCTCGGATTCCTCTTGGCTGATCTCGTGGAAGTAGACATCGATGATCCTCCTTTTATTGTTTTTTCATAGAGTCACCACTTGAGGATCTAAATGCTTAGCTTGGGAAACATAATAAGAGCCCTCTTTCTCTCGTTTTGATTGGGTGAACAAAGCACAAGAGTAGCTATCTGTAGGTTCCTCAAACTCTTCATCTGGTGTGAATTCAAAATATCCAATCCTGACACATTATTCTTCTTCTTCCTCTTCAATTTTTGATTCAATAATTTCTTCTCCTTCATCTTCATTAGTCCCGCATATTGCATTGATTGATGGAGCTTCCAAGGCAATCATTGGGGTGCTCCTACAATTTTATTTATGTTCTAGTTTTTGTGTGATGTATATTGAGAAATTTCCCTCAACATTGTCAAATCATTGGGAAACTTCTGCTATAAGGGATAAAATATTTCATCTTTGGAATTCTGGGCTTTATCCTTCATTGAAGGATTCTTGATCTTCCTTGACATGATCAAGTCATCTTCCACTCTAATGGAAAGTTCTTGAGTATTTTCCAAATTGTTTGGTTGAAATCTCCATAGTATGAAACTAATTTCAGGCATCTGGGCATTAACGAAGAACCTTTTCAGATTATCCTCAGTTGGACAAGTAAAATTTGGAATCTTGTTGATCAACTTATTAAATTTTTCCACAAAATATCTCATGGACTCTTATGGTTCTTTCTTCATCTGAGTAAGTTAAGAAAGGAGGGCATGAAAATATTTTGCAGTCTTAAATCTTGATTCAAACATTTTCTTCATATCTTCCCTATCAACAATTAAGCGTGATGACAAGGAGTAAAACCAGTCCACAACAACACCTTGTAATGTTTCCATGAATAACCACACTATGAAATCTTCATGTTGTACTCGAAGAATGCCACATGTTGTTGTGAAAGCTGTGATATGGTCATCTGGTCATTGATTTCCATCTCCATAGAATTTTGGAAAGTTCTTTCTTGATCCGTTTGGGAGTTCATAAATTGGTGGAGCTAAGGCCAACAGACCAATACTTTATCCCCATGACACAGGTGAATCCATTTCTACCTTCTCTTATTAATATAGTTCTTATTCTCTTTCTTCTATAGGAGGAATGGGGGATGATGGTTCAACTAGTTCTTCAAAATGACCTTCAAGAGGATTTTTAGGAACTTGCCTTCTTACCTGTATAATGGGAAGTCTGAAATTATCTCTCTAGTTGCTCCTCAAATGTGGGATAAATAATTCCACCTACATGATCAGCTCGGGTGTACCTTCTTTCTACCAGTTTTTCTCAAAGCACTTAGAAAGGAATGAAGCTAGAAAGATGCATATTTTTTAGTAGGATTGTGTCAAGGCTTCTTGAATGTTCAAATGGTATTTTTAAGCTTTTCAATTTTTATGGATTTTTGGAAATTTGTTTTTTTTTTAATTTTTAGAGATATTTTAAGGGTACACAAGGGTATCTCCCCTAGAAGATTCACCAAAATTGTTAGCAAAATAATTTGTCATGATGAAAATTATTGAGTTTTCACCAACGGTACGGGGCTAAGCCCCTCTTTCTTGTGTATCGGAAGGCTCACATTATTGAATGTAAACTAAGCTAAAGATGTGGGGTTTCCAATAGGCTGATGATCACACAAGAACGCTCCACTCAACCTATGGTAAAGTGCTTATACATGGTACAAGGTAGTAGGCATTGATAAAGTTCACATACAATAATGAAAGTAGGTCCACATTCAATTAGAAGAACAAAATAAGGTAATCCATTAACAAGACTGATAAACAGGAGACACAAATTTCTAAAAATATATAAATCAAGGACACAAAGTTCCTTCTTAGTTGTACAAGATCATAATTCTCATAAAATTTGAAAGTAAAGAGAGTAGAGGAACATTGACAAAGAGATTAAAGAATTGTAGCTTAATTGCTTGATGTAGAAGTGGTACTCTCAACAACATACATTCAATCAATAATTTTCAACCCCTTGGAATGGAAAATCCATTCCAATTTATAGCATTACAATTTTTCCTTTCATCTACCCCCACATGACTCTTCACCTATCCTCATCACTTGTGACCTTTCATATTCTTAGGAAGTGAGTCTTTTTCTTATTATTGGAAAAAGGACTCTTACAATGTTTAACTAAGGGTCACTTAAGTGAATAGGATGAAATAACAAAAGTACATTCTTAATGAGAAATTAGAACATGGAGAGAGAAGAAGAGAGAGAGAGAGAGAGAGAGAGAGAGAGAGAGAGAGAGAGAGAGAGAGAGAGAAGGAAGGGTTGATTGATCGGATGAAGATGAAGCTTTGTTTGATGAAGATCCTTCGATTTGAAGAATGATGACCAAAATTTCATCCTCCCGTAATATGTATGAACACTTTAGACTACTAAATGTTTTTTTAGGAACACTATTGTGAGACATTCCAATGCAAGCTTGAGATGACTTCAAACATCACTCATGATGGTTTTCAGTGATTTCACCCACGAGATCCTTGGGAAGTGAAGAAGGGTCTTACTGATATTTCATTGTTGTGTCATAGAAACCATTGATGGAGGCTATAAGGTGTGACAACAAAAATTTCATCAAAGTGCCCAAATGTGGTAGAAAGATGAACTCAATTTGTGTTCAACTTCACATCGAGATCTCGTACTTCATTTTCGATGGAGAACCATGTGCAAAGCTTGGTTTTCTAGACATGGCTGTTCTAAAAACATGTGGGAGGAATATATGGTGTTTAAATGACGTCTTTAAAGGTTTAACAATAATAAAAACTAGTGGAGTAACAAATTGTGTAGAGAAAATGACATGAAAATGAGTTATTCTTCACTTTATGGCTTAACTGTTAACCATGGTTTGACTATGGATGAATGGAAGCCGAGTTAAATATAGATTTGCTCATGGGTACTCTTTCTTGTCACCTTAGGCTTTTAAAAATTAATGCAATGCTCATGTGATACAACTCCATGGTGCTCAAGCCTCTTGATGTTTATCTTTCTCTTACTTGAGATGAGTCTTCATCAGGTGGGTGAAAGGATTACCCTTGAGTGAAATTCTTGAGAAGTGGCCACTGGTTGGAATGGAATGAGATGATGGTAGTGTCTCTTCTTCTTGAGTCATGATCACACTACAAGGATTTAGGTGAGTGTTTAAGAAAAATACCGTGTGGATGAAAATAGATGAAATGGAGATGATTGCCCATTCTTGTACACACAATGAAGATCATTACCTTCTTACCTTTCCTGGATCCAAAATTTGTTTATACACCTAATGTTCACATGTTTCTCATAGAAATAGGTGACCTTTTCTTGATATAAAGACTAATTTTTGGATGGAACTTGAAGGAATGAATGAGAATGAGTTCCATGTTCTTGTCCTGCATAGTGCATTAGAACTATGAAAACTCCACCTCTCTTGACTTGCAAGATGTGAACTCGTTATCAAATGGATCAAGTGTTTAGAAACACTTCGCGGGGTATACATTGCTAAAGATGAATTATTTCCTTACCCAAAAAGATTTCCTATCATCATGATTATTACAACCATCCTCTTGATGAATTGAATTTTAATGAATCTCTTGATCCTTTTAAAATTATTTTCCAACCTTATAATGTTACTAATTTTCACCTGTTGCGCCTTGATATGCTCTGTCTTGCTCCTTGACACAATTACGATCAAGATGATGCTTTAGGATCCTTGCAGAGAGTTATATTCCTTGTTTGAGCTATGAAACAAATTTAAAACTATGTGATGATGGAAAAAAATGGTGAGATGAGTGAAAATGGAGCCAAAGACAAATTTACTGCACCGAAAACCAAAAACTTTCTATTTTTGGCAGGTGGTGTCGGAGAGTGCTATTTTGGGAAAATTTTGCCTTTTTGCTCAATTTTTGTCTTTTGAAGCTCCTAACACACTTATATTACTTCCATTTATGATGGTTTACCATTTCAAGGAAGTCTATATTTTTAGCAGTTATTTTTTTGGAAACTTCTATTTTGGGAAAATTACTTGTTTTACCATGTTTGTTGTTTTGCACTAGTCTTGGATGTTCTAGGTGATGAGAGATTGTTATTTCCATAGAATTAATAGTTTTAGTAGGTCAATATATAGAGAATATTATATTTTTAGAAATTGGTCATACTGGTGTCGGTTTGTAATGAAATCACTATTGTTGGATTTGGCTTTGCATTAAGATCCAATGCTCCAATTGTCATAGTGATCCTTCTATTAGAACTCTTGAAAATTGAAAAAGAAATTTTTGGGAGGAGGGTTTCATATTTTAAACTATTAAAAATTTAGGGAATCATATGTTATGCAACAATGGTCTTCTCAAAGGCACACAGGGAGGATGATCTTGTGTGAAAATCTCAAAGTCTGCAATCAAATTTCTGGATGAAGAGTTATGAAGAAATATCCATTTTCATGGTCATGGATTTCTGGAACATTTTTGGCAGCATGCATGGAGTATTCAGATGTTATTTTAAGGTTCTTTAGCATAAAAAATAGTGGAAGAGTTAACGGTGCAAAGGAGATAGCTTAAAAAAGTTAGTTCATTTTGTGCTTCCTTCTAATTGTAGTTTGACCTTGTTGAGTGAAAGCCGAGTTTGGTTAAAACTAAGGTTAAATGAGATTCTCATGGGTGAAATTTAATGTCCCCTTGGAAAAATGGACAAGAGGGATTTTTTTTCTCTATGAGCAAGATTATGCCAAGTGTCTTCATGAGGTGGAATATGAGGGAGATTGAAAAAAGCTGTTTGAGCAGCTCTGGGGTTGGCTGGTTGCATGTAGAACCTCAAAAGGGTATTTCTCATGGGTGAACTTTTTATTTCCCATTTTTAACCTTGGAAAAAGGGACAAGAGGGATAAAAATTGTGCTTTGAGCAAGATGATGACACTTGGCAAGATCTGGTGCAGGCTTGGGGAAATGAGCTTAGCCAGTTAAACACTCTGCCGGGTTGAGGAGGGTCTCATGAGGGACGAGCGAAGGGGATTGGTCATGGGAAAAAAAAATTATCCCATTTTTTCCCTTGGTAAAGTTACAATATGGACACAAAATTTCACTTTGAGCAAGAAGCTTACATTTGGCAAAAAATATTGGCTATGGGATCAATACACTCTGCACTAGAGAGGACTTGAAAAATTCACTCCCGAAGCTTGGAGAGGTATTTTTAGGTAAAATTTAATATTAATTTTACTCCTGAGACCATTTCAAGATCAATTTAATAGGTTTTGGAACCATATCCTACTTGCATCTCTAAAAAATGACTCCATTTTCTTCGAGACAACAAGGTGTGCCTGCGTATATATTGAAATGTTTTAAGAAATATTCACACCTTGGATCAAACTTGAGTCTTCCACCATGTAGAGGATTAATTCAAATTTCCATTTCCTACTTGTTTTCATTATAAATCCTTACAGATATTCTAAAATCATCCGGATAATTTTAGGTTCAAATTTGGACCACTCACTTCTTACACCTGAAAAACCCACTTTTGCATAGGTCGTGCCTAAACCATAAAATATTCCCTAAATATTACTAAACCATTCCAAAATATTCTTGGTTATCAAACACCACCTATAGATGATTATGATATTTTGGAACCTTCCCGAAAGATGCAAACCTGCCTTGAAATGGCCAAAATTGGCCTTTCTAAGCCTGTCGAAGAACAAGTCTTTTATTGTACTTTTCTGAATGGAGGGATTTAGGAAGGTTTTGGAGCAATTTTTCACATTTGGCTTAGTTATCATGGCTCAAGTTTTAAATTTTTGGGCTTGCGAAAATACATGACAAAAAATTGATAACGGTTTATGTGATAATATATATCTGATGACATTGCTTAAATATCTAGGATACAATGAGCAACATTTACAATTTACTTCTCATGTTGTTATTAGACTTATTGAACATATTATGTTACCCCTTCAAGTGGGGAAAATTACTTATCCACACCATTCTTGGTTCTTCAAAACCTTAGGACATGGGACATGTTAGTAGGACATCGCTGAATTCATAAGCTTTGGGTTATCACTTCTAATGTGCATAATTATGTCAAATACACCTATTGTAATGATGTTGTAAAAATTTAGGGAATTCTACATGAGTATGTTTTACTACTTATGGTTTCTATATTTGATCCTAATCCTTGTGCAAAAATATTCACATGACCTATACTCACCCTACTTGTTCAAACACTTCCACATTAAGTGATAAACACTCATATATTATCACCTCATCAACATAAGCCAAAATTTAAATCACATAAATCTAAGTTAAAGGATTTTCTTAGAGAATTATAGTCAAATGTGTAGGTCCTAGGACCATAGCTTAAAGTGACACAACCTCATATCTCACACAATAATAGAACAATGTACACATCTCTAATGGTCAATTCTACACTTTCACCTATAACGGAACATTTTTATGATACAACATGTGATGCCACTTTGGACTATTATGCACACTCAAATGTAATTATTGATTCCCCTCCTATGTATGAATTTTTCATTATATAAAATGTTATCAAATACTTTTAAACAAATACAAAAATAAAAACACTTAAATATTCCAAAAATTAAAAACATTCAAATACTCTAAAAAATCAAAATTAGGACATGAACAAAGCTTGATTTACTAGTTTCTACTTTACATATATTGTTTGTCATGTGATTGGATAAAGAACACATTCTATTTTCTAACCACACACACATGTTTCATGAGGTCTATGAGTATAGTGTAGGATACACAAAACTCTACATGATTTCGGATGCTAAACTTTCCCTTCGCCTAGTGGCCTTGCTAATCTAGGGGCATCTTCTAAACTATTAAGTGTTATTGATCTATTTATTATACAACTCTTTCCATTTGTACTTCACATATCCTAGTTACATTCATATTAGACATTGTGATAAGCGATATTATAAGTATTTTTGGGACTAGGATGTGGCTTGTACAAGAATATAAAAACATTTTTGTTCTCGTATTGGCTACTATCTATTTCTTCTTTTCATATTGGATTGCATATTGCTTATGTTGTGTGTATAACCCTTGATCTAATTATGTGTGTATGAAACTTCAATGTCTATTATTTTTGGCTTAGTAACCTTTGAGTGTGTATCCATTTTCCTATTATGTGTGTGTTTGACACTTGTGTTTCCCTTGTATATAGTTATTTTTTTCCTTTCTATGTGAATTTATGTGCAAACTTCTATTCTTGTATGCTCATTATGTTTTCTATCTTTATATGCCATGATGTATATCATGCACTCTCTATCAAGATTGTTTCTACAAAAGTGGCCCTTAACAACCACCTCCTATATGTGTTCCAATGATGATTATTTACTATATTATGCATGGAAACACTTCAATTATTTTGAGCGAGTGATCTACACTATATTTCTCTTGCCTCAAAAGAGGTGGAATTCAATGGTGCTTACACAAAATATTGGTGTAAATCGGGGACACACAATTACAAGATACATAAACACACTAACGATTCTGAAGAACACATTTACAAGGTTATAAACAAGAATAGGTATAATATTTATATATATGGATGGTACTATGCACTTGGACAAAATCATGGTATGGTATTTTCCTACAAATTGGAAGTCTTATTCATCTTGATTCCAACAAGTAAAAATACGAGTTTTTAGAAAAGTTTATACTTCACATTGGTTTAGACAATAAATCACTTACAAGAACACATGTTACAAATAGATCAATGCATTTTATTGCAACTATATAGGGGACATAGTTACTTCTATTCATATATCACTTGCATTTTATCGTAAAATGTAAGGGTCATTATTATTATGGAAACTACATGTTATATATCTATCAATTTGTTCGTTGTTATTTATATTTCAAGTTTTTTTTTATAAATACGTTTAAGATGTTAAAGAAGTACAAACCTAGACCCATTTGTAGTGGTGTGATTTATTATAAAATGTACATTAGGGTTTAGTGACACCTAACATCCTATGACATTGAAATTTATGGGGCCATGCGGTTCCACATTTCTTTGAGTGTTGGACTTACTACGCCCCAAGACTCCCAATTTAATTTTACTATTATTCTTTATTAGAAATAATTTATGCCACCGTATGTGCATTGTTGTTTCAATGAATCACACAATGGAAGTGGCATAAAACCTACGATAGTGAAAATCACCTATAAATAGGGTGATATTACTTTATGTTTTGAGAGGAAAAATCCATTATATGATGGGGTGTTTTGTATTTTTGGAAATTTTAACTTGACAGCAAAAAGGGAATAAAAATGGAAGGAGAAAGGAAGGAGAAATGGGAGAAAGGAGGAGGAAGAGAGAAACCCACAACAAAATAAACAAATATAACTACTTAGATATTTAAAGGTGAACACACAATATAACCCTCTCTCCTCACATGAAAGGTAAAATACAATAGTAGCCACAAAGAATAAGAACCAAAAGCACAAAGTCTTAACTACTCCATAATCACATGTGTATGACACAAAGTCCACTCACAAAGACATGCAATAAAAAAGTTTGTAATATTTAAGTTTCACATGCATAGATAAAGATGGAGGTATTAACAACATCATTCAACTATAAAAAACAAAACATGATTTTATGCTTGGAGAGAACTAAAACCATCGGGTTAAAATAATCTCATTTTCTTACATTATTTTATTTGTGGAACCGATTGTCAATTTTTCCCTCTTGGATAAAAATTGGGCAACGCCCTGAGGGCCCACTTCCTGTGAACAATGGCAAAAAAATTGTCGAATTAGTAAATAATGTCGAAGGGGCATTTTTGTGTTTCTATGCCTCACAAAATCTAGGGCTCGAGAAAATCGAAGCTCGATGCATCAAGCTCTATTTTGGTGGCATGTGTTGATAGCTAGTAGCTCGGGTTCTACATTGGTAATGCATGATTAATGAATACCGAGTTCCATTATAATTTAATTGAGTTAAACAGTGAGTTGATGATTAGTGGCTCATGGAATAGATTATTCAACGAATCATCATACAAAATTGACTCTGTTATGGCATCTAGCGAGTGAGAATTGTTACACACAGAGCTCACAAGATGAAAATGAACGCAAGGCCGACTCGAGGTCATGTCGAGTCGTGAACATGCCTGCCAGGGTCAAGCCCATTCAAGGAAAGTTCCATGCTGACAAGTGAATGGCTCAGTATGCATATGATCAAAGTATCAAAAGGAGTGTTAATGATCCCATTAAACTAGGAAATTGAACAAGATCACTACAAGTTCAGATTTGAGTTCATCTCGGCTCAAGAAGGACCGAGCCAACAAACAAATTCACCGAGTTAGGGTCATTCGGCTTGCATGGAGATTTAAGGCATGCGAGTATTATTTGTCATGTGCTGATTCAATTAATATCAGATTGAGATATGCGAGGAAAGTCATTGAAAAGGGCTCACCGTGAGCCATGCAGACAAGACTACAAGGTTGGTTGGTTTTTAAGGAAAGCTTGGGCTCGTGTAAAAACACACGAGGATCTGATTCGAAATGATTATAACACGACTGACACAAGTGAGCGACTTGGATTTGATGGGGTGAGCTAACTCGCCAATGCTTAATCATATCAACAATGGATTTAATAGGTAGCTAGGGTAAGCTCGCCTCATACGGAAGCTTGGTGGGTTAAGGGACCGAGAAACTCAGTAATCACTCATGGAAGATAGAGATCGAAATAGATGAAAACTTGGCAAAGGATGAATTTGTGAATTCATGAAGAGTTGCATTAAGAGCTCGGCTTAGGCTCAGTGCTTAACCATGTTGACCAAAACATGGAGTAAAAGGAATAAGTTCAATATTAGCCAAGCTAAGGATTGAACTCGACATTAAAGTGAGTTTCTTTGCAAGATAGAATCAATTCATGTAGGGCTCGGTTATCATCATCCCGGAGTTCATCCGATGAACATTAGCTCGACATAACTTAGGTGAGTGAGTCGAAAGGGTAAAAATGGAGGATCTTGATGTCATGCATTGAGATGCGAGATCGAGTTCGGTGTTTGGAGTGATGGACCAAGTTTGTAGTGGAATAAGCCAACCCTTGGTAAATGACTTGGTGGCTTGCCAAAAATGTGGAAGAGCTTGCAACTAATCAATGCAGTTCACAGGGAATGTGTTGGCTTCATGCATAGAAAATAATGTCATGCCTTGAGCTCGAGAAGACGAGTGTGTGGAGAATGAACCAATCTCGTGCAAAAAATGGAGCTTGTGAGAATACGGTTGACACAGTGGTATGGCAAGGAGCCATGGATCGAGTTACATCACACAAAAAGGGTTCACAGGAGGAATCAATTATCGAGTCAGGGATGTCATGAATAACTTGGCATTGGTCATGGAAGAACTATTTGTGCTTGGAAGAGAGCTCATGGATAGAGATATCCCAAATGAATTACAGATATGCAATAAGGTATTCACAGCAAGTCATGGATGAGCTCATAGGGTGCATGACATGTAGGTTGAAGAGGACGTAGCGAAGGAGCTTGTAAAGGCTCATTTTAACATTAAATGGCTCGGCTTAATAAGCTAGGCCAAGGGCAGAACAAAAATATGTAAGTCAAGCTAGATAATGGAGGGACACATTGAAAATTGAGTGTTCGAGCCTGCTCTGAGGAAGATTTGTCTCGCCTTTGGAGCTTTAGGCATAAGAGCCTACACGGGATCATCGCAGGATGTAAATGTGGAGTTTGTGAGAAGTGGTCTTATCGAGCTAATACAGGTAATGCACAACTCGGTACATTAGCATAAGTACATGGTTGAACGACATTGCTAAGGTGGATATCTCAAGGAGCTAGAGGTAGATGGCTCAGTGCGAATTCAGTGGATTGAGTCATAATGGAGAGGTAGAAATATTTGCATAGGTTAGGGAACTCGACATTGAAAGAAACAGTTTGATTTGAGATCCGATGTCCGAGTTTGGGATATTGCAGAGAATGAGGCATGAGTTACATTTTATTTCAGGGTTAATCGTTATGGCATTTCAGAGTTTTTGGGATCAAAATGTCAAGCGAGTTGGATACTTCGAAGCTCGAAACCCCGAAAATCTGAAATTCAGAGTTTTGGGTTTTCGGAGTCAGAAGTCATGAAAGGGTTGGAGTCGCTGTGAGTGCGAGCTTAGGTTGACCGAGTCTTCTCCAATTTACAAGACGAGTCACATGTTTCATGGGAAGTGATGCAAGGCTTGTAGTGAACACGTGCCCATGTGAAGTGGTAGTTAACACAAATATAAAGGCTCGATAAGTGGTTGATTGGTATGTGCCACGTAGCTCGGATAATATTAAAAAGGGGGTCAAATTTTTTGTTCAATGCAAAGCATGGTGAGGCCGAGCCATCGGCCGAGATGTCACGAGAGAAAGAACCCAACCCGGGTATCTATTAATGCACGAACCATTATTGGATAAGAGATCTCGAGTTGGGTGAGGTGTTTCGTCACCTTGCAAGCGAACGTGTTAAGAGGTTAAGACAGCCAACCAATTCACTCGACGGAGGGGGGGCAATGTATGTTGAAGCACCAACTCAATATCAAAAACGTTGAGCTATTTTTGTTTCAATGCAAACGTGGGGGTTGGTGGGATATGTAGAAGAATTCCAGATGCAAGGTGGTCAACCAAATAAATACAAAGCCACCACTACAATGTAAATTGGTAACTATTTAAAATGAAGAGCTCACTTTGGAGAAATCGGTGGATACTGATATGACATGGTGGTTCGATAATATAGTTGGCAAAGAAAGTGGATGACTCACTAGTGAGTCGTTGACCGAGTTGGTTACCATTACAAGCCTAGATTCCTTCCAAATGAAAATATCGGTCCAACTATGAACCATTTGGACTTCTCAAAAATTATTAAAATATTATATTTTGATCAAATGGAGGAAAAATTCAACATTTGAATTTATGCAAGCATCTTTTAGAGAGTTGAGTACAATGTCGGGACACTCAAAATGAGCAATTTTCACTCAGGAGGGCATAACTTTTTCCTCGGTTGCCCGTTTTTCACAAAAATACAATCATTGGAACCGGAAGAAAGAGAGCTATGCCATGGATTCATGAGAAGATGAATTTTTGGAAGTTTTTCTTTTGAAAATTGCAGGTTTTCCTCATTCCTTGAGTGGTGCCTCGAAAGGTGGAGTTGCAATTAAAGAGGCAAACATGGCCAACAACAGTGATTAATTGTTTCCTACATTCTGGCCTAGATTCTAGGACTTCTCCTTCTTTCTCTCACCACTCGAAAGTTTTCTATAAATGTAAAAGGGGTTCTTATTCCAAAGGGTTAGATTTATTTCTAAGCTTCCCCTCTCTTCACAAGCTAAACTATTGTGAATTTGTAGGCTCTCAAGACTTTCTTCTCAAATTGTAATGGCAGCCTATGCCTTTTCCCTAATGTAATGATGCACTGTACAAGTGATTGAAGTAATGGAAATTATGTTTTGTGATCAATTATATGTCCTTTCATGATTTTTCTGCTTTTATTTGCCTCTCTCATGTTTGCAGGTGAACTGTGCAACCAAGGTTTCTTTTGCAAGTTTTGGAGTTCATTGTGCTTATCAAGTGGTGGAGTATTGCATGCAACTGAGTTGTGGTGCTTGTTCACCCTTCTCAAGTTCATCCTTCTTCACTGGAAAACTGATAACTTGTTTGTCTGATCAAGTTTAACAAAGGGAACACGTGCTTCCTAGTTTGTGGTATTCTGTACCCTCTCTAAGTTGCAGTAGGTGAAGTTGACTTGTGGTGCACACAAAATCTTAAAATTAACCCTTTCCAAGTCTAGCAAAACCCTTTCTCGGTGCATCACCACTTCTAGTATAGGTTTTATTTCCTTGTAAATCTCTCTCCCTAATCCCTTGAAAATGTTAGCCCAGTTTAGATAACCATTTTACCACACTAGGAGTAGTACAACATTTAGTTTAGGAAGAGGAAGCCGCTTTTTTCCGGAGGTTCACCTCGAGCTCAAGTCCCATAGATTGAGAGGTGATCCCATGTGTTCCAATCACACCGAATGTCCTATTCATATTCGGTCATTCGGGGTGCAAGTGATTTGGTGACAACAAAACCAAAAGAGGTATATACACAAAATTTTGTAACAAAATTTCCTTATGATTGAGAAAAAGAGAGAGACCCTATTAAAATTTATTTCATGACTTATATAGGAGCTTGCTCCCAAAATTAGTTATATATCTACTTTTTGACCTAATTCAATTTATAACCATGCTTCAAGTTGACTTAATTTTGATTGCATCATGGTTTGAACAATTATTTACTTGATTCAATACATGATTTTTTTAGATAAATAAACTAGATTTAAAGGGTCACTTTCCCTTTACAAACTAAGAAAAGCATTACTATATCTTGACAAAATTGTGTATTTAGGAACTAACTATGGACTAGCCCTACATTTATTCTTATACAAAAATATTCATATTTTTATCTATAAATATATTTACATACTTAGCATATATTATTATAGAATTTCCCATTCTAATCCTCTCGAATCAAATGAGACAAAGAGAACCTCTATGCCCACGTCACCTTTTCTTGGAAGCTTAAAACTCCCTTCTCATTGCAAGTCCACCTTAACTAAGGAAGCCATCGTATCCACAAAATATTTGGATAAATTGCATAACTCTACCCACCATAGAGGCTCCTATTTTACCAAGATTATGAAGGTATCCATATCCAAATTGGGAATACAAAGAACTGTTGAATCCTTTTCCTTGCAGAATTTTATCACCTATTTTGTAAAATCTAGTAGGATATCATATTTTTTCCATCTCCAGATACATAGCTTAGTCCATAAGACCAGGTTTGAAAGAATTAGGCTTTAGATAAAAAGGGTTAGGACATTAATTGAGCCCACCGAACCGCCTCCTCCATTCCAACCCAGTATTTAGGCTTTACTATGAAGTGACCAATAGCTAAGGCTATTTCTTTATCTAGATTAATAACCATAAGGTGAGAAACAAAAGTAGTATCCAACTCCAAATTTACCCTTGGGAAACCCTCCAGGTTCATGTATTATGACCCCAACATGATTTCTAATGCCTCTAATGCTTGTTATGATTGAATATTGAATATTATATTCAAGCGCTACCCATGATGTGTGATTAAAATTCCATTTCCCTTTTGATCCCATAAAAATAAGGAATGGATACATTGGGATTTCCACTATAGAAGTCGACAGAGAGAATTTTTTTCACTCAAAGTTGTTTAGAAATCAATGCTTGAGCCTTTATTACCAATTCACACAAATCCAAACATGTGATTTTCCTTGGGAAATCATAAATTTATTTTCTTTCATCAATAAGGAGATCCGATAAGCCCCCGAAAAACATTGGCATTATTGCTAATGATGGCCTCCAATTTTTGATAAGGCCTCGAATTTTATAAGAGGTCTACGCACTTACTTTCTTCTCTAAAATTATGAAAAATAGACCAATCATTTATTTTACTTAGCCTAAAAAGAACTTTTCGAAGAATTAAGTTGATTTTCCAAGAAAAATCCTTCCTAGAAATTATTAAGTTTATAATTACCTAAGAATATCCTTCAATATGTAATTTCTGAATATTCATATCTATGGCCACTCTAATACCCCCTCTAAGGATTGGATCTAGGCCATATTACTAGTTCCTTCTTGCAATCAAATGGAACTAGTATGCACCAATGAAGCCTTATCATTTCTAAGTATAAAACCAACTCCCGATTTACTTGGGTTTCCTTTTGCTGCTCCATCAAAGTTTAATTTAATATAACCTGGAGGAGGGATCTAGGTATATATTTCACGTCTCTTTATAGATGGGATCCCTGAATTATGAATAAATCCTACCACTCTTTGGAAAATTTTGGGCCAATTTTTTAGTAAAAATCCATCATAAGAAGAAAAGGGAGTCCCATTTTTTTTTCCAATGAATGGAAACATTTTCAGAGATGGCCAATTCCAATCTTTTAACAACTTCTTTTGAGCTAGACTCATTCCGAAAAATTATTTTATTCCGCTCCCACCACAAATGCATACCAAAAGGAAAGGACTACATACCCATATTAAGCTAGATATTCTTTTGGTCTAGCTTTAGGGCAAGAAAGAAAAAAAAAACAAAGAGTTAATGGTTGAACCCATGAAAGGTTTAATTTATTACATAACCAATTCCAACAAAACTCCGCAAAAGGGAAATGCACCAATAGGTGATCAATATCTTCCTCAACTTCATAACATAAAACACATCTAGTCAGACCAATCTTTCCCAAAGTTTTCCTTCTTTTTGAGTAAGAATTCTTCCTTTAAAAGCTATCCAAGAGAAAGCCCCAGCTTTGGGAGGGCAATACTTGGACCAACAATACCTCCACTTGTCTTCCTCATGACCCTCATCTATAACCAATTTTCTATAACCGCATTGGGCAGAATAAATACCTAATTTTACTGTAGTCCAAATGATTTGGTCATCCTTATGGGGAGGGATTCACTTCTCTTGAATCCATCTCTTTAATGAAGATGGCCTTAGAAGCCTCAGAAATAGGAATATTATCCAAATCAATCCAAGCCATGGAAGGGGATGAAAGAGAGAGATTATTCCCATAGTTTTTAACTTTTTCCCCTTAGAGGAATAAGAGTTCTCTTCAACTTTTGAAATTTAGGTCTTTCCCCTAAATCCAGATAGCCATTCCAAGAATCATCCCAAAAGTTGGCCAACTCTCCATTACCAATCAGCCAAGAAGTTGATTGGAGAAACATAGAATGATAAGAAAGAATAAAATTACATATATGGGAACCCCAAGGTGGATGATTGATCAAAATAATGGATGTAGGAAAGGGGCTCCCAAATATTTCTTTTCTAAGATTCTACTAAGCATACTTTTGGGCTCGAATAATAATAACCATACTATTTTGGATCCCAAATCTATATTATATCTTTTAAGATTAATTATCTTGACACCACCACAATTTTTGGGAAAGGTTATAGATTCCCATTTTACTAATGGGATTTTCTTAGCTTCTTCTATATACCCTACCACATGAATGTTCTCATAATCTTAATGAATTTTTGCAATACCAATTTAGGGATTTTTAAAATAGAGAGCATATAAATGGGAAGATCACTAAGAATGGTTTTGATAAGAAGATACGACCAACAAAAGACAATCACCTCCCTTTCCAAGATTGTAACCTTTGTTAAAAGTATTTCAACAAATTATCCCATAAAGAAGCTCGACAACACCAATGAGAGAGGAATACCGAGATAATTCTATGGAAGGAGCCCATATCGAACCCAAATATCCTTTAATTCCACTACATGAGCCTTCTTGGAATATTAAAAATAAAATGACCATTTAGGCTTACCGATTGACCTGTCCAAATTTCAAGGGAATAAGTATCCAAGATAAATTTAAATTCTTTAGCTTATTGAATAGTTACAACACCAAATAAAAAGGTATCATCAACAAATTTTTGATGAGAAATAGGAGATGTGCCTTCGATACATAAATACACTAATCCGACTTCTTGATCACGAAACAATGGCTCATCCCAAGGCCTCCATGACCAAAATGAAAAGGAAAGAGGAAAGCATATATCCTTATCTAATTCTTTTATTAATTTTAAATAAACCTTCAACCAATCATTAACTAAAAATGAATAACATGGATTGGAAATACAACTAAATATCCATTTGCAAAAAGAAGGTGAAAATATAAATCTCAATAAAGACTTCACTAAAAATATCCAATTAACTTAGTCATAAGATTTACTTATATCCAACTCAAACAACATACCTAGAATTTTATTATTGGATAAAGAATGCATCAATTCATGAGTAAGAATTGTCCCTTTTGAGATTTTGATCTTCCCAGTACAAATCCACTATGTTATTGTGAGATTAACACATCTAACAATGGTTTTAATCGCAAATCAATGGCCTTGGATATTATTTTGTATATAATATTACATAAGGAAACAAGATGAAAATCATCAAAAGATTTAGGACTTTCCTTTTTGAGAAATAAAATTAGAAAGATATAGTTGAAAACCTTTAGAATCCTTTTGGATTTCCTTGATTCTTCCATTGAAGCCCAAACATTATCCCCTAAGATGTTCCAAAAAACTTGAAAAAATCAGCCTAAACCATTGGGTTCCATGGCTTTATTCTTTTCCAAAGAAAAAACCACTTTTCTAATTTCCTCCTTGGAGAATGGAGCCATAAGCATTTTATTTTGATTCTCAGTTATAATTAAAGGAATAAAACTTAACATTTCCTCTTGAGCCTACGGGGGAATTGAAATCTCCACCAAGAAGGTTTGAAAAGTAATGTACTACCTCTTTCCTAATGTCTTCTTGTTGAGATAACTGTTCACCCCTAATATTTTTGATGCTCGAGATGTAATTGAAACTCCTCCTTGCCTTAACTGAGGCATGGTAATATTTAGTATTTCGATCACCCTCTTTGAGCCAATTCTCTCTTGATTTTGTTTCCAATAAACTTCTTCCCTCAAGAAGTTTTCCTAATTCTTCTAATAACTCTTTTTCTCTATGAAACTCTTCTGTCCCATGCATTTATAAAAGATATGTTCATTCAAATCATGAATTTTCTTTTCCACTCTGTTTTTTTTTCTGAAATATGTTTTTGAAATGACTGATGTTCCATTCCAATAATTTCTTTTTAAGCAATTTCAGTTTTTGTGATAATATAAACATTTTCAAACCTCTTATTTTGAAAGACGACCACCAATTTTTGATCAACTTCGAAAGATTAAAGTCTCTTAACCACATTAATTCAAACTTGAAGGGTGATTTCCTTAGGGGCCTCATCCAAATTCGTATTGATCAGAATATGATAATGGTCGAACCATACTAGGGCTAGATTAAACTCTTCAGAAGAAAATCTTTTTGTAACCACAAAGGGTTAGCTAAGAAACGATCTAATATTTTGAGATATTACTAAAACCAAGCCTTCTATTAGACCATGTAAACCACCCTTGTTTAGGTTCTATATCTAATAAGGTATTGTTTTGGAAAAAAATATTAAAGTTTATCTAAGATTGAAGATTTTAAACTATACCTCCATTTTTAATCTTTTTCGATAAAATTACATTGAGGTCCCGCACCCAAAGAATTAGACTAACTTGCCTTGCCTCCACCTCCCATGAAATTTAATGCCAAAGAATCCTTTTTCTCAGTAAGTTATTAGGTCCATAAACATTGAAGAGAAAAAAATCTTCATGATCTCCATTGGGAATTACCTTGCAAAACTGCCAATTAAAGCTTTGATTTACCAACCTAACCTTTGCCTTGTTCATTTTCCAAATAATTCCCAAACTTCTAAATCCCCTTGCACATATGTACAAAATCCAGATCATCCTTTCCAACTTTTAGATCAACAAATCATCATTTCTTTCACTTTCATTTTAGTCTCTGTAAAATAACCACTCTTGTATCTAAAGAAAAAGACAATGCTTAACCAAACGCGTTGCTTGTTAGGGGAATTTAAGCCCATAACATTCCATGATAAGATTTTCTTGATTTATTGGGAAGGAATTGCACCTTCCCAAAGTCCATGTTAGAGAAGTTAATTTTTTTTTGTCTTCTGATGGCTACTTCCTTTTTAACCACTTCATGTTTGGATTTGTGCACCTTTTTCCTGAGGGGCCACAATTAGCAAATTTCAAATCATTCTAAGAAACTTATAAGCTATTAGGGATAAATGGAAGTTATAGATCATCTCCTTCTTCACCTTCAGGCTCATTTTTAGAAGAAATATCCTCTTACGAAGCTAATTTTGCTTCTAACCACATTCCACCCACTTATTTAATTCATCAATTGAATTAGTTTTCCCTAAGCTAAAGCCTTCATTAATCAAAGATAGGAGATGATTGGATTCCTTTACTACCTTTTCTTTATCTTCTAAAATTTTTTGAGGGTTAGTGAGGATAAAAATACATATAATCCTTTGCTCCGGATAATCCATGCTTAGAATCGGATATTTTCCTCCATCTCGATTAAGTAGAAGGATTCCTTCTATCCGAGCATTTCCATTATAGTGACTGTTTTATTACAAAGAAAGCATCTTATTACTATTCTTTCATAGTCGATTTTTGCTTCCATTATCTCGATGGGGATTTTATAGAAATGAAGCGAGGAGACTCTTGCTTAAGATTCTTAGCCACACATACTCTAACATAGGAAGCCAAAGTCCCATCCAGGGTTTTATGACCAATTCAAATTACTTTGTTAATCCTCCCACAAATTTTTAAGAGGAATTACAGATTTCCAATAATTCAGGTGGTAACACATAGAGTCTTATCCATACCATCACACCACTTGAAGCCAAACATGCATAAAAATTTGGGAGCGGGGTTGAATATATAAACTAACATCTCCTAATAACCATTCCTTTCGTTGCAAGGCTTCATTTTTTTGTTCTTCTCTTCTGCAAAAAGTACCAAAAAAAACCCTTAGGTAAAAGGATACTTTCATCCCACTTCCCCACTATCGATTAAACCAATTCATTATTTCCATAGTGGATAGCCATCTATCAAGGAATTTAGCGATTAGAGCTCGAGATTTAAGAATTTAATATGCTCCGCAAATTCCTCGTCGAGGGAAATTTTAGTGGAAATAACATCTTCAATAGGTAAGGATGATATACATCTTCCACCACATTCTAATATGAAGAGCTCATGCAAACTATTTCCTTCCGCTCCTCCTTGCCCAATGCATTGGCTATTCTCTGGTGAAATGGATTCACAATTTATTTTACCCTTTGCTATTTCAGAATTTTTATGATTTTTGTCCCAAATAAACCATTTAGTAATTACTCTCACACTTTGGATGGTAAACACTTTTTATTATACCATAGATATGAACTAGAGTGGTAAAGGAGCAATTTATGAAAGTGGGACATGAGGGTAGGCTTGGGTCCTTAATGTCCGCATTTGAGTGGTTTGTTAGTGTAAGTTATTATTTATCCTTTTATTTTTTTATTAGGATAATTATTGCACTTGGGTTATCCCTACACTTGTTGAGTTAGCTTTCTTAGGTGTACTTTGGATGTGTGTAGTTAGCTTACTAGTTGTCTTTGAGTTAACTTCCCAGTTATGTGGAGTTAGCTTACTAGTCTTGTGGAGTTAACTTAACTTCCAATATCAGTTAGTGGGAGTTCTTCACCACTAATCTAGGTAGTAGTTGCACTTCCCTCCTCCTATATGTACATCCTCATTATTGAGAAATGTAATGTATTGAGCATTATGGATTATAATGGATTTCCATATATGATATTTTAGCTCTTTGTTTGTAAATATTTTTGTAAGGTTATTTTGATGAATTCCTTTCAACTTATTAAATGTGGTGTGCTATTATCATTTGAGATCGCGGCTTGGAACAATATTTTTATCGTTCCTTTCATGGTATTAGAGTGGTAGATGATGTAGACATCCATTTGTAAGTTCTTTTACAAAAAAATGTTTACTTGTTTTCTTATATTTGGAATTTGTTAGCACTTTGTTGCAGCGTTCATTTTTAGGCACAACATAGGGCTTTGTTGGATTCGGAAGAAGTAAAAACCCCATAAACGACTGTAAAATTTTCCATTGAAGGAGATAATTTGTTTTGGTTTTGCGAGAGAGGAGACAAATACGTTTCGGTGTCGGGGAAGAAATATGTGTAGGGGAAGTAAAAATTCTAAAAAAATGGTTCCCGGGTTTTTTGCATTCGGTATTGGGTTTTTTTCTTACCTTTACAGAGTTCCTGTTTAGAAAGGATGTGAAAATTTTAGAAATACATGCCAGGGAAGAAATATGTGCTGGGGAAGTAAAAATTCAAGAATAACGATTTACGGGTTTTTCTAGGTTTTGTTACATTTGATGCTTGGGCTTTTTCTTCCGCTTTGCAGAGTTCCTATTTGGCGAGGATCTCAAGATTTAAAAAAATATGCTTTGAGGTATTCTCAATCCATACCGATGAAACAAAAATTACAAGAAAAAAACCATTTCCAAGTTTTACGCATTCGGTTATGGGTTTTTTTCTTCGATTTGAAAAGACTCTGTTTGCCGATAATATGAAGATCTTAAAAATTTGTCTTTGAGGTTTTGTAAATCCGTGTCGAGAGGTAAAAGAGTAATAAGAACCATTTATGGGTTTTGTACACCCAATTTTGGGGTTTTTTCTTTTGATTTGTATAGTTAATGTGTGACGATAATTTGAGGATCTTGTAGATTTGTGCTACCTATGAGCGTTTTAAAAATCCGTGCAAGAAGAAGAAAATTTAGAAAAACAATTTCTGGGTTTTTCTAGGTTTTTCACATTTGGTATTGGGTTTTTTTTTTCACGTAGCTATTTTGTAGATCCAAAATTGGTAAATTGAGGAAAAGTGAAGGTAAAAGAGATTTTATATTTTTAAAAATAAATATTAAAACATAGAGTCAAAAACTTGTAACTTTTGACAAGAAACTTAAAATTGAGTGTCATTTTTAAAGTGCTTATTTTTTCGTGCTTGTTCCATTGGAACTATTTATTTTGAGAAATAAACTAAATATTATAAAATGTCATTATTGTAACACACACTCAATTATAAAGTGCCAAATTTATATCTCTCTTGTTTGTTGAGAGATTTTAGATTTGTATTTTCAACACTTTTAGTCATGTTGAAAGTCTCTCTTATGGGGGAGCTATTATGGTGAAGCCCAGTGTTAGTTTGACAATGTTCGGGTAGTTGTTTTAAAAACTCATAGATTTGTAGCTTCACTCTACCCATTCAATAGTATGGGAGGGTATGGTGCTGATCTTGCTTCTCTGGTCTTGTGTCCTTGCCTTGTTACCTTGGCTTTTCTTGGATCATGGTACTCCTATTTCTTTGGAACTTGTGTCCTTGCCTTGTTGCTTTGGTTATTTTTCTTGGATTGTGACACACCTATTTATAGCAATTGATCATATTTCTTGGATTCTTGTGTCATTTCCTTATTACCTTAACTTTTATTGGATCGTGACACTCCTATTTCTTTGGATCTTGTGCCCTTTCCTTGTTTCCTTGGTTATTGTTTTTGGATTGTGGCACACTTATTTGTATGTGATTGATCGAATTATGTTTGGTTTTTTTGCACTTTCGACATCACTCCATTGAAAATCTCCTTTTATGGAGTATTACTCAGTGAAGCCCAATATTAATGTTTTTGAGTTTTGTGATGGAGTAGTGGATTCAAACCATAATGCACACCAATTTTTTTCAATATTGTAGAAGTTTTATGAATCGAGCTTCTTAGGATGCCTTACAATAGGTTTTTTCTCTCTCTACTTTGTTATTACTAGTTTTGGGTACCTTGTTGTGTTCCTTTTTTCCCAGATATTGTACGTGGGTACCTCATTAAGCTTGTTGCTGGGACCCACCTTATTTTCTGCCCACTTAAGCTATGCTTACTAGGGATGTTAGTGTAGGTTATTATTTATCATTTTATTTGTTTATTAGGATAATTATTTCACTTGGGTTATCCCTACACTTGTTGGGTTAGCTTGTTTATGTGTAGTAGTTGTGTGGAGTTCGCTTACTAGTTGTGTTGAGTTAACTTCACGGTTATGTAGAGTTAGCATACTAGTCTTATGGAGTTAACTTAGCTTCCAGTATCAGTTAGTGGGAGTTCTCCACCACTGATCTAGGTAGTAGTTGCACTTCCTTACTCCTATATGTACATCCTCATTATTGATCAATGTAATGTATTGAGCATTATGGATTATAATGGATTTCCATGTATGATATTTTAGCTCTTTGTTTATAAATATTTTTGTAAGGTTATTCTGATTTAATTCCTTTCAACTTAATAAATGTGGCATGCTATTATCATATGAGATCACAACTTGGAAAAATATTCTTATCATTCCTTTCATGACTGCGCATTCAAAGCACCCCATCATGTTATCAAAAATGGTATACCTCCAAGCATTGCAATAAGAGATAAATCAAAGGATCAATCCATCTTAAATGGTTCTTTGTGGTACACAATATTTCTATGAGTATCTATTGCATGTCGATTTCTTGGTATTTATGAGGTTACAAACATGGACTTCACCATAGCAATAAAGCGTGTCAAGGAAAAGGAAGATTATATTAATTATTTTACAACTTATCATGCAAGATCACATGTCGAAGACAAATGTTGAACTAGAGAGTTATAACATCACTTAATTTTATAATTGTTTTGAGTTATTTTGTCCATAACAATAATTATATAAGCTAGAGTCTTTATAGTTGTTATTCACCTAGAAGATCAACCATGTAGGCATAGTGTTGAATTTTTGGCATATTCTATATGATACGGGAAAGCAATATTTGAAATTGAATCCATTTCATCGAAATATAGATATTAAAATTCATAAAAATAAAAAAACAAAATGCTGAAAAATAATAAACTAGAACACCAATTGAATGAAATGATAAGAGTAGGAATTCACTAGATCATAAAACTAGAAAATGGCCAACATGGCTATACATTACAAGAAAACTAACAAATTTCATATCATTTAAGCTTGACATCCACTATATCACATTCATTCAAAGAGTTCAAATGTCTCTTTAACATAATCACATTGTGTATATCCCTTAGTTGTGACACTCTATGAGACAATAATATCATTGAAATTTTTTATCAAATAGTTCGGTGCCTTTAGTGTAATCCCATATCTAATCATGAAGTTTTCAATACTATCTTCCTTTATTTTTTCAACTATTCACGAGTCTAAATTTTTCGAGACCATTACAAATAATGTGAAATCCATTCTAATTTTGATGCATTTAGAAAAAATCCTTTATAATTCCAACACATCCAAGGATTGTGCTTTCCATAGTGTTTTTCAAGATTCAAGAGAATATCTTGAGCATAACCCAATGAAAATGCATGAATGAGTACCCATTCACCCCGAGACACAATATGATTTACAATAGTATTAAATATTTCATTTTGGACAGATTATGGGTTGGTGAATTTACACACCATATATTGAATCAATTACAAAAACATCGAAGAGAACTATGGAATTTCCATAATGTGAAGGTGATCTTCTTCATGGGATTAATCAACAAAATATAATATACGCACCCATGTGATGTCAATCATGAAGATTGATGTTCCAGGACAAGCCCCACTTCCATTCACCTCTTGAGTCTGGTGGAAGTCAACTACCTTATTTTGGTGTTGTAGTGTTGCAAACATCCTTTTGTAAGTAGGATCAACTCCTAACCGTTTGAGATTCCATTGCTATTTCGGAGGTAACATGGAATGCTGGAAAAATTTCATAGGGTGTAGTAAGGTATGATGGAGTGATGACTAGGCTTGATGAGGGCAGATTGAGATCCATTGGTTAATGAAAAAGTAAATTTTAAAGGGAGACCTTATCATTCTTATCACCCTATCAAAGAGTAAAGGGAACTTTGGAATATTTCCAATAGTTCTTAGTAGGTGTATTATGTGTAATATACTTACGCCCATAATTTTTGTGACTCTATATTTTTAGACACTCAAATTTGGTAATTTACTATTTTACACTATTAGTTTTGACAGTGTACTACTTTCTAAGACAAAAAAACCTTTCCATTGTCACTTAACACATTATGAGGTCTCTTGTCTAGCTTATTTATCCTTACATACTAACATGTTATAAAAATTATGAGAGTATAATGCATAAAATACATTTACAAACATCAATCAACATGTTGTAAAATTTAGATTGCATGTTTTCTATCCATGGGAAAGGTTGTACAATTTGGTTAGGATGTTATATCTAGTCTTGACCGACTTGTATGGTCTTGCACTGACATGTTCTCCAACTTTAATTTAAATTTCTTTTTTAAAATATCTTTTAATCCCTTTGGGTCAGCCTTTCTTCAATACATCTCTTACAAAACCCTATATAAGAAAGAAAACACCATCTCATTTTCTAACCTAGAAATCATGTGACACTACATTGATATACTCAATTCCTATACTTGCAAAAGGCACCACGAGATCCCTAAATATCAAAAATCACATCTAAATTCATTATGGAAACAATCACTACAAGTCTAAAGATTATTATCGGGTCAAGGAGTCACCCATCTCATCTATAAGCATCGATCATCCCTTCTCCAAGTGTTTTAGAAAGATCCAAACTCAACTTAGCATTGTCAAAGAGGGTTACCAAATCTAGTTCCATTCATTAAGATATCACATGCTAGGTGGATAATAACGTGTGGTTTGAGGTTTCTTCAAAGTAGTGCCAACTTTGATGGTGCACAAGGGTACCCATAACCCAACTAATGTTTATTTTATAGGGTCTCTCACCCATGGTTATGGTTTGATACTTCATTCGAGATGTTCAAATGGCTTCATTGCATGATTGTAAATTGGGGTTTGATAGTGACATATAGTTCTATACTGGTGATTGGCTTAGGAAATTCCAGAGCCATAATCCAAATAGGTTTTATACCATAAAAAAGGGCAAAGACCGCACTACAACACCATAGAAAAATTACACACCCCACATCAATTCGGTTTCAGTCACAAATTGAGAAATGAAGCATCATCAGTCCCAAATCTCCCTTTTTCCAAAATGCAGTATACCAATAGCTTCCAAGAACCATCTATAATAAGATAAGTACACTCATCCTCTTATGTTTCCAAGTTTATATCTTGTTTAGTATATTTGGTTGTAAGTATTTCTTGGGCCTTAAAATATTGGCTAAGTACCAAAGGGCGCGTGTGTGTGTGAGACCAGTAAAGAAGAAGGGCACGTGGGGAAAAGTGCATAGGACAGGGGTTTTAGAAGGGTTTAGTAGAAACCACGGCGCGCACACAAGGAAGAACAAAGGATCTCAGGACTTAGCCATATTCAGCTCTCCAAGAAGCACTTGAGGAAAAATGTGACCCAACTAGGCATGCTAAGTGGATAAGGTGCTAGCTTGGTGACTTGGTGGTCAAGGAAAGAATATTCCATGCATAGAACATTCCCGAAAGACATCATTGTAGAAAGTGGAGAGCTCGGATTAGAAGAAGCATGCTCCATTGGAGGACCACATGGACACTTGGCAAGCAATCTACTCCTAGAGGAAGGCATGGTGGTGGGTGCTAAACCTATTTATAGAGATGCTCTAGAGCAAGGAAGACACACCTGAATGGAGAGAGGTCGATGAGGGGAAGCTTCAGGATCATCATAGAGAGGATGAAAGGTGAAGCCTTGTAGAAAAGAGTAGGAGGTTCTAAGGGTTGGGGTTACCATTAGAGGGTTGTAGGAATGATATCATATCTAGAGGGATGGGTCTATGAAAATTTATGTAATATGGGAAGCATAGCTAGGGTCTCTGATACATGAGTCATGTCTGTCTTGATACATTTGGTCTGTTATGACCCTTTTGAATGTAATGTGGTTACTAGAACTATGATCAATATAAATATATGTTCTGAATATATTATTCATGGGTGCAAACCCTAGTATATTTTCTTTATGTCATGACTCAAATCTACTCTCTGTATGATGTTTCTCTTATCTGAATGGGTATATTGATATAATAACTCATCCTATGCCTTCAGAATGTATGCATGATCATTTAATTTTTTACATTTAATATGTTATCAATAACATTGTCTTCTCACAATGCTCACATAAAAAAGGGGTTTAGCGCTCGCGCGTGCCTTGGGTGAGCACCCAACACCTGTTGGGTGATAGGCCAACGCACATGGGATTAGAGTGTTGTTCTAAGGGCACATAAAAATGACTACATCTTAGTTCTGCACTGCAACCTCCTTTCAAAGTTGTTGTGAGAATGATGCGTGATGACAGAGTGCTTGACCTTGGACAATGTTGAGGCATGGTTTAAGAGCATGGAAGATGAGTTTGCTCAGATATTTAGTACTAGACTTGAGTTTGATGCACACAAATGGGTAGAAGAACACATGTATCACGAGCTATATGAGACCTTCTTTTGTTGCTTTCCAGTAGAGTTGTATGAATGGCTTTTCTGCGTATGCATCTAGATCAAGCTGGTACTATAGATCTCATGTTTGGACCCAAGATGAATATCAGAGGCTACATGATGCTGATCTGACTTGGATGCATGTTGTTGATCATTGGTGGAGAAGAGTGCTGACTAGTTATACCTTGGAATATGCCATTTATACGTATTCTTGTCTAGAGGTTGTTGAGTTTGAGTTCCTAAGGGAACCTAGAGGATCATTTTATGAGCTATCCCATTGGCTATAAAGATCTTGATCATTACGCTAAGTTTGGAGGAATTCCATATGGCCGACTAAGCTTCTATGAGCATTGGGTGAGGAAGCTAGGGGTGGAGGAGAGATGAGACTCTTGCAATGCAAAAAGAGAGGGAAGAGAGATGACTCAAGTATAGTGAAGCATGTGAAAGGGAGTTGGCTAGACAACGTGAGGTTATGAGAGTGATGGATATATGGAGGTAGACGTTGTGGGAAGGAATTGAGGTTCACGTAGAGGATGTGGAACCTGAGCCGTCCATGTTACCCCATCTTAGCAAGCACATGAGAGAAACCCCTTCAACTTCTGATGAGAGTTCATTGGGTGGAGAAAGGAGAGCCGTCGGCGTGCATCTAAACCCACATGGTGACCAACCCCTGGTGCTTATTTTTTCAAATCAAGAAACAAGTATTGCTAACCCCATTGGTATCAAAGAAGTGACCGATCTACACCTAGGAGGTATAACTTCTCGTTTGGGACATCTATGTTTGTACAAATAATTTCGTGTTTGGATGGATTTTTGGGCAAAGTGTAAGTACACAAAGTTTGGGTATTGCATCTAGGAGTGGTGCAAGATACATGTATGATAGCGAGAACAATATCACAAACCGTTGGCGTACGGTTCGGTGGAGCGTTGGGAATGCTAGGTGCACCACTTCAAGACTATTACCAAACTACAAGAGGAAGATCTAGTGGAATAGGAGCTAGAGGACACAGTGGACTTGGTGGATCCGGAGGGTCGGGAGGGATAGGTCATAGTGGATCTGGTGGTAGAGGAAACACCGAAGGGAATCAAGGTTTTGGATCAAGAGGACAAGGACCTCAACCACCTCCACAAGTATTTTTTGAGATGTCCTTACATCTACTAGATTAAAAGGGTGTTGAGGATGCTTGCAAAGCATGTGCACAAGTGTGAGCTACTATGGCATGCGAAGGGGATCACTACCCCGGAGTGAAAGGTAAGTCAGTTTGCAACGACGTTGCAGGGGCACGCGCATAGTTGGTACTAGAAGTATGACCCCCATCAGACAGTGGTAGATTACACCACGTTGTGGAATGCCTTCTTAGCTGAATTCCATATCCCTGAGTTTGAGTAGAAGAGCATTAGCACTTTGAAAGAAATCCAATAGGGAATGACAGAGAGTGTGTGGGAATATGATGCACATTTTAAGACTCTCTTGTCAAAACTATCTTATGATATTCATCCTTCTCAACATGCTCAGTGGTTTGTTGGAGGGTTGATAACACTGCTTTAGGAGAGTGCTTTTGCACAATACATTCATGGACCCGTGCGAGGCCTTAAAGGATGCCCTACATGTTGATGTTGGTCGAAGTATAGATATCAGTGTTAGACCTTTCCTTGAGGCTCAAATCACTACAATGACCAAGTAGCTAGAAAAACTATCTGCAAAATCGAGCACGAGAATCGCAATGGTTTAAGTTGCATGGATTATGAGATAGAGGGGCACATAAAGGACAGTTGTCCTCAAAGGTCAGTACATGCCATGATGGTAGACTATGATATTTTCCATGGGTATCACAATGAAATTAGGTGTCCACTACTGACAAAGCATGTGATTAGCAAAAATGTGTCTTGCTATTGCAAGATCTGTATCTCTACGACCCATGACACCAATGACTGTACATTGATTGACTAGATACATGATTTCAATAATCTTGGTGTGTGCCAGACCAGCCTTAAAATCATTTCCAAGGATGAAGATCATTTTATGAAGGGCATGTAGATGGAGGGGGAGCGTGGAAGAGGTTTCCTGAGAGGGATTTCATGGTCATGGCAGCTATGGAGGAAGAAGTGAATTATTGTAAGGAATTTGTTATAATGGTGGGTCTACAAAGCATTATAGGCATGAGTTTCTTGATCCATTGCAATGCTTTGGTGGTGCGGAAAGAAACATAAGTACAAGGAGTGCCCCGAGATGTTTGAGCACATAAGCAAGCAAAGACTTTGGAAAGACAAATGTGTTGTGATGGTAAGCATAAATAAGGCCGAATCAGAGTGGATACCAAGAGTGGCACATGAGTCAAGACTAGAACCTATCCGATGACAACGCAATCGAGGCCACACGTGCCGAGGGAGATACCAAGGCAAAGGCCGTAGGTTAGTAGAGAAGAGGTGGAGTATTGGAAATATCTAGAACCTACTCATCCGAAAGAAGTGTATTAAGATACCATGGATGTGATTCGAATCCTATAGGGAGAGATCCAATGCATAAAGGAAAAGTCAAGGTAGTTAGAGCAAAGGAAGAATGTTGAGGCTCCATAGAAGGATCTGGACGAGGATAGGGAAGTATGTAAGATGTTAAGGAAAGAGAATATCATTCCCTTGCTAGGAGAATGGTTACGGGAGAAGGTACCACGCGCTGAAGGAGAGTGTGAGAGGTAGGTTCTATATGCTAACCTTCCTCCCCACAGCCTTGACTATGACAAAGAGATAACTTTGAATGCTATCGTAGATGGTTGGCTTCTAAGTAATATTTTTATTGACATGGGTGTAGAGGTCAATGTTATCACTCTAAATGTCTGACATCAAATGGGAATGCCCCCATTATAGCCATCTTCGAATGTGCTATATATGGAAAAAAAGATGAAGGCAATGCCCATTGGTGTCTTGAAGGATGCGGGTATCACTCTTCAGGGGTCAAGGTCACTGGAGACTTCAAAGTATTGGCACTAGCCGAGGTAGATAACTTTCTAGCATTGCTTGGGTGCCACCGGTGTTATAAAAACAATTCCGACCTATGGTTTAACAAAGGGTATTTTAGTTTTAAGAACAAGGAAAAATGAGTTATCATCCCTTGACGGATAGGAAGTCAAAGACCCTATACTTGAGCCCTTGGGAGAGGAATTCCTTGATAGAATCTATGCGTGATCTATCGGGGACCCTATAGTAATTTATCCTACGAAGGGGTTATTCAATTTGAAGATGCTCACCATGAGTGATAAAACCAACATATCTTGTGACAATTGGGCGCATGTGACTTATGAGTTAATTAGGTGACAACTAAGAGGCTCTATGACAAGGGTAACAAAGGTGCACTTAGTCAAGTGCACAGAGGACTCAAGAAGTTGCCAAGTTACTCTGGAGGAGCCAACCCTAATGATTTTTGCGGGAGATGGAGGCTCATTGGCAAAATGAGGATGAAAGAAGAGGTATGCCCAATTATAACCTACTCAGGGACTGCGGTACATTGGTGGGAAACACATCATGATAGCCTTATAGAGTGGGGTGAGGTGAGAGTCACATTCTCTGTTAGGTTATCTAGAAGTAACGCATCCACTATTGTAAAATACTACCATGGAAAAAAATCTACGTCATTTCACGTCTAAGCATGTGAAATCTTGGATGGAAGGTGTGGAAGCTTTGCCACCTTCTTTATGGGTGCATAAGATGTATTCCACCTTACAAGGCTGAGTGAGCACATGGTACATTCACTCAAAGATGCGCTGTCAGATGGGGAATTAGCAGGAGTTAGCGGATGATCTCATTCAATGTTTTGAGTATCGGAGTACAAAGCCATCGGTGGATAGAGCGCTATAGGTTGTTAATTACCTAACAATGGGAGATAGTTCCATGGCAGAAGATAGGATATCAAAATTATTGGGTGAAATTGGTCTTGAACCGCGCCTTGATGAGGAAGAATCAGAGGAGATACAACTTGAGTGTGTGTGTAGGGAAAAAGAAAAAGGAAAGATGGTCTACGTAATAGATGGTGAAGAGATGGAGAGTTTGGATGTTAACCATATTGAAGGTACACGTGAAGTCATGGATAGTGCTTTGATGAGCGAGTGTGCACTTACCATGAGCCCTTGAAAACAAAGAAGGTTAACATTGGTTCAGAGGCAAAACCTAAGGAAGCTATCATTGGGGATTATTGGTCGAGAGAAAGAGGTTTCTAAGATCATTGACCTTTTGCGTGAGTTTCAAGACTTGTTCCCACACGGGTACCATGAACTTAAAGGCGTTCACCACTCCTTGGGGAAATGAGGATCAAGTTGAAGGAAGGTGCATTCCTAATCTAGAAGAGGCCATATCAGATGAATCCAAATTACGCGTACGGGTCAAGGAAGAGATAGACAAGATGATCGCTTCAGGCATCATTGAAGCTGTGGAAGAATCGAATGGGTATGTCCAATGGTCATAAGCATTAAGAAGGCTGAAAGGATAAGGATCTATATTGATTACAGTACGGACTTGAATGTAATGTATGTCATTGGCCCTTTTTGAACCCCCTTCACCGAGTAAATTTTGGAAGGAGTAGCTGGCACAAGGTCTATTCCTTCACGAGATGGGTTCTTAGGGTATCACCAAGCTAGGATTGCAAAGGAAGATCGAGAAGAAGATGTCTTTTGCCACCGAATGGGGAATATTTTCCTACATGATCATGCCTTTTGGAGTGATGAATTCACCTTCTGTGTTCTCGTGCATTTTGGTACAAGCATTTCAGGACTTCATTCATAAGTTTCTACAAGTCTACCCGATGACTAGTCAGTGTATGGAATAGTAAACGATCATTGTGACAATTTGAGGATGATGTTTGAGATATGTCGGCAGATGAGTATATCCCTCAACACTAAGAAATGTGTTTTTACTACTCCATTTGGAACCCTATTGAGGTATATTATATGTAAGAAAGGTTTGCTTGTGGATCCCACCAAATTTGCATTTATTTTAGGATTGGGGATCCTACCGAAATCAGGCGTAGTACGCGGATTCCTTAGACATACGTGATACTACAAGAAATTATTAAGGGATATGCAGAGATCGTTGCACCATTGGAAAATTTTCTAAAATACAAGAGTTCCTTTCACTGGGAAAAGGCACAACAATTGACATTTAACACTTTGAAGGATAGGCTTGTCATTGTGCCCATATTACTCTTTCCTTCTAGGGATAAGCCTTTCCATGTGTATGTTGACACCTCAGGGACAACCATTAGAGAAATACTAGCACAACCTGATAAGGGCATTGTTGATCACCCCCTTTGTTTTGCAAGTAGAAATTGCCACCAACATAAAAAAATACATAACTACTAAGCGCGAAGCTTTGTCAATGATCTACATGCTACATAAGTTTAGGCAGTATCTACTGGAAACACCATTCATATTCTACATGGACCATATGGCATTGAAGTACTTGGAAACAAGCCCGTTTTATAGGGGCACATATGCCATTAGGTCCTATTATTTCAAGAATTTGATTTTTAATTGTGGTAAAACCAAGAAAGAGTAATTCAGGACATGATCATTTATCAAGAATTGACTCAGGAGAGGACATGCAAAGCATTGAGGACACCATGCCAGACACCCAAGTATTTAGGTTGCGACGTGCATCCTCTGACTTAGAGGATATTATAGTGTTTCTTAAAATGGGTGTGGCACTAGAAGGAATGAAGGATTTGGAGAGAAATTAGTTGGCTATACGTGTCATGCCCTACATGTTGATTAGTGGAGATTTGTACAAGTTAGGCCAAGATGAGGTTCTACGCCGATGCATATTAGAACATGAGCGTGTTGTAATTATGGAAGAAGCACATGGTGGGATTGCAGGAGGACACTATGCAGAAATGCAACCACATGGAAGATTCTACTTGTAGGGATTTGGTGGGAGAGTATCTACCAGGATTGTATTGAGTTTTGTAAGGCCTGTGACCATTGCCAACACCTTGGCAAACCTGGAAGGAGGGATGAGATGCCCTTAAGAATAATAGCTAGCGTAAAACCATTTGAAAAATGGGAAATTGAATTTTTAGGACCTATTTCACTTGCCACGTGAAGGACGGGATCGTGTTACATCATCACTTGCACTAACTACTTGACAAGATGGATAGAGGCAACACCTACAAAGGATTACACTGCAGCAAAAATAGCTAGATTTTTATGAGAGAACATAATCAACAGTATGGATGTCTTTAAGCCCGACTAGTGACAGGGTACACATATTCTGAATGAAACAATTAGGATTTTATTAGCGAGTTTATGGTGACCCATCACAAGACCACCCCTTATCATTCCCAAGCGAATGGAATTGCTGAGGCATTTAACAAAATACTAAGTCACACGTTAACCAAAATTTGTGATGTTGGAAGACAAGATTGGGATGACAAGGTATCATCCATTCTATGGGCATAAAAGATAACCTACAAGAGGTTGAACAAGGCCACACTGTTTCAATTGGTATTTGGCATGGAGGTTGTTTTACCAGTTGAATTTATGTTACCATTGATGCGTATAACATGCGTAGGAGGATTGGATGATGAACAAGCGCTTGAAGAGAGGATTGATAAATTAATACAGCTAGATGAAAGGTGATCACTTGCTAGATGGAGTCAAAATACAAAGAAGGCAAGACAAAAAGCATGGCATGATTGTCATATCAAAAACAAATAATTTGAGGTTGGGCATATGGTTTTGTTATATGACTCTAAATTTCTGCACCATCCTGGGAAGTTGAAATTCCATTGGTTGGGACCATACATCATCTTATACATCCTTGATTCAGGTGCTTTCCAGTTACAAGCGCTGGATGGGATGAGATTACTAGGCCATTTCAATGGGAGTAGGCTGAAGCCCTACTATAAATAAGTCTTGTGTTTGTAAATAAGGTAGTTTTTCCAGTTAGCCTAGGATTTCCCTTAATGCATTTCTTTTCCTTGTGTTTCCCTTTCTTGTCACTTGTTCCTTTCTATTGTGTTTTTTTGCACACCTTGTGTGTCAATAACCACATTACTTTCAAGGTTGTATATGCACAGAGGGCCACACATCTATTTTAGTGTGGGGTGGAGTAGAGCGAAGTGAAATAGAGGTTGGAAGTGAAAGTTGTGTTTTAATGGCCCGGGTTAAAAGATAAAAAGTGCGTAAGGTAGGAGAGCGTGCGTGGAAAAATGTGGATGAGAAATTTTGGTGTCAGGATAAGGCTTTACAAGGACCACATACAAAGGATGAGAAGCACAAGAACAACATGAGGTAGGTGAGGGCAAAAATTAGGTCAAGGATAGAAGAAGTGCCTTCGGTGCTATGGACGTGTGCGTAAGAATCTTTAGTCAGTAAGGATTTCTACGTGCCAGAAGGTTGTAGAGATTTTTCACGCAAGATTGGGCACGTGGTTAAGAGCGCTTACGGTCGGATTTAGTGGAAAAACTTGTATTTCATGCTAAGTAAGTTAGTACGTGGCATAACATTTATCGCAGAAGATGAGCAAAAGCTATAAGTAAAGGGTTGGGCCCATCATTATTTACCTTGCTATTATGATATTGAAGAGCTCTTTTAAACTAGGGCATCCACGAAGAAATATTTTTGCGAAGGAGGAATTGCAAAATCTAAGTGCATGTCTAGTGTAATCTACGAACCAGAGTGGAAGGAGTACACGGGCGTAGGGAAGAAGGTTTCAGTAGAGTACACTGTCTTGTGGAAGAATTTTCCAGGTTAGGGTTCTATAGCTAGGGCACGGGAGTAGAAGGATTCTTTCGCAAAGTTGAGCCACATATTTGAGCAGAGTGAGGAAGAGGAGCAAGGAAGAGTTGTTTTTAAATCGACAAGAAGATGACACCAAATAAGGCAATTGTTTCACATAAGAAGGGCAAGGGTAAAGGAAAAAAACCATCACCACTAGTTTCAATGAGGAGTGGTATGCGGAGATGCAATACCCAGATGGGGTGTTACTTGAGAAAGAATGGGAATCCCATGTGAGGAAGATGGTGGTAAGTGACTACAACCATCACACAAGAAGATGGTGTTAGAGATGGTTGCCTAATAGATAAGAGGACACTAGAAGGGATGCCAATCTACAACGATGAGGTGAAGGTAAAATTGGAAAAGGTTGGGTTGCTGCAACTTTACGAGTTGCCCTATTTTGGAAATCCCAAGTGGCTATACCAATGGTTGATGTCATGCGTGCATGAGGACCACTTCTACTTTACGGTCCATAGAATGCACATAACTTCCCAACTCATATCTAATTTTACCAAAAATTGATCTGCAAAGGATATTTGTTAGATGATGACACGGAGGACAAAGATGCTTTTAATAATATCGTGGAGGAGTATGAATTTAAGAAGGGGTATCGCTACTTGACATCCCCGATATCTATGACACAATGATGAGGATGGCCACGCACTTAGTAACCAAGCTGAATGGTAAAGAGAGGTGGACATAGGTAAACAAGGCCTGATGAATATGTGTCGGAAAATTTAAAAGGAACCATCTATAACATATTTTCCTACATTACAGAAGAGATCATCAGCATCGCGCAAGAAGGAGATAAGATTATGTTTGGAAATGTTCTTCTCACCATCATCTTCTCAAAAATTAGAGTGCCTGATGGGCTAGAGAAGTTTGTATGGGAGTATCCAGATGAAGATCCCTTCCCGTGAAGAGGTTTGAAAAATACGATATGTGACACCATGACGGCCACCCACAAGGCATGCCTAGAGAAATGGTATAAGTAAATGCACAATGCATTTGGGGCTGAGTGGAGGATACCTAAACAATTTCCAATACTAGTATATGGAGAAGATGAGTTCGCTATATATCAACACTTTTTCATTAGCATGTTCACTTTTTCAAATGGGAACAAGAGCCCATTGTGTAAATAAACATTCTCTTTCACTGCACAGTATTTCCAAACAGGGGTCAACCGCTTCAAGGAAGCTAAAAGACTAAGGTTTGACCTTAGCAAGGTGGACCAGGACCACCGTGACTTATGGAGAAATCTTGTATACCCCAAGAAGCGTGATTATGTGGAGAAGTATGTCTCCCATGAGGTGTGCATGAAAAAACCCATAACACTACCAATTGCTGGAAGAACCACAACAAGAGTATACTTGCGCATTAGGCCCAAGTATGAAAAGGGCACTTACTTGGAGAATGATGTCTCCATCCTAGAGGATCCCATTGGTAGGAAGAAGGCCGCGCTAAGGAAAAGGGAGAGGGAAGAGGTTCTAGAGAAGAAATCACCAAGTGTGTAGACAACACAATCTGGGGCGTGTCGAGTTAGGCACAAAGGTGAGCATGTACATGCATAGGAATAAGTCTCCCATCAAGGAGAAGGAAAATAAACCTGAGGAAGAGGTGCCAAAGAAAGAAGAGTCACCAAAGAAGCAATCACCTTCTAGAGAGGAAGACAAGTGAGAATCCCCAATTAAGAAGAAGCAGAAGATATCAGAGAAGGCAGACTCAGAAGAGATAGAGAGCTTGGAGGCCTACAGGGGTGAAAGAGACGATAGTGAGGATGAAGAAGTTTAGGATCATCCCGTGTATGATGTACATGACTCGGAGGAAGAAATAAGTGAAGAAAAAGGTGGAGAAGAGGAAGGTGCTCAAGGAAAAGGGGAGAGTGAAGAAGTAAATACTAAGGATCAGAGGACCCCCAACCTCACCAAGGAGCAGATAGAAGAGGCCGCAGAGAGAGAAGTAGTAGGCATAATAGAGAAGTTAGTGGAGCAAGAAGTGGAGTGAAGCGCTGATGAGATACTCAAGGAGATAGAAGAAGAGAGCGTAGGAAAGGAGTATGGAAGCATGGGTGGAGATCCCAGCCTAGTAGTGAGATTTCCAAAAGTAGCGTGCATGGGAGGAAAAGGTATGGTAGTGGCACAAGGGCAAGGGATGAGCTACATCAATGAACTGAATAAGGTATTACGCATGTGTTTCCAAAGTACTATACCTATGGACCAACTCATTGCATGGTCTTCATTCGAGGAAGAGGGCACGTACCCCCAGAATTAGGAAAATGCTATCTTGGGCGTTTGAGTCCCATGTTGATGAACCTAAGTTTGAAGTAAGCCAAGGGGTGTTGATGAAGGTACCAAAGAACAAAGGAATAAACCCACTGGTAAATGCTCAACAATTATCCGATGAGCAGGTCTGCAATGCACTCAACAAGGAGTCGAGAGGTGGATGTAAGACTCTCCAGGAGGAATGACAGGTGAGATTCCTAGAAGGAGAATTGGAGAAGAAAAATGAGGAGCTCATTGAAAAGAGCAAGGATCTAAAGCAAGAAGAGTTGATCAACACACAGTTAAGGCACGAGATGAGGGAGGAAAAGGCAAAGGTGCGCGAGGTATATAAGAAAATTGAGATGATTACATATTCTATTGTCTTGAAGCATCCAGACCTAGCACCACTTGAGCAGAAATACGAATCGACCTTGCAATGCTTGGAAGATTTGACTCGCATCCTTACGATGGAAAGGCAACCACTCGCCTTAGAATCAGCAGAAGAGGCACTGGCATGCCAGGAGAAAGAGGAAAATCATAAGGTTGTGGAGATAGTCACTCGATACACTAAGCTCCTTGCCACTGTAAAGGCCACCACGTAGATGGTTGAAGTTGCGTATGAAAATTGCACTAACAAAGATAGAGTAACAAGCATTCTAGTTGCTACACATGAGGTAGATCTCAAGGAGTTACAAGAGAAGAATAAGGGAAACATGGTAGAGCATGATAAGATCTTGGATGAAGTAGAGAAGAAGTCAGAAGCCATCGACACCTTACGGGCTCGTGGGGATGGGATATGCGTGGGATGCAGACAAACTAGTTAGGCAATCTAATGTCTTCAATATGCACTAGTGGAATTTACGAATCTAAGGCAAAGAAGGCCCTTCTAACATGAACTGGTGTGATAGATCGATCAGCAAGGATGACTGCTCGAAGGCTCCAATCAATATCGAGCTCTGGCGTGATTCGATCTATGGGTTGTGGAATATGTGGAAAATGACCTGGGATAGTTTCGTGTATGTCTCCAGATAAGGTCATATGGTGGGTAGTGAATACAATCGACTCTACGGATGATTCTCTGGCCTAGTCCAGAACTCTCTAGCTTTGTTAGCTGCTATATCTAGTAAGGATAACTTGTTCGATGATGATAGGTGGAAGTGGGGTAGATCTGAATACTTGTGTGCGTAGGCCAGTGTCTATGTCTGATTGACTTACGGATTCGTTAGGTTGTGGGATTTGTGGATCACAACCGTAGACTCTTGGTTGTTGCGGTCCTGCTATGGTCATGTACGAAATCAGTCCCTGATCCCTAGTATCCAATAATCATATGCTTTCTCAGCCTCTATATTTAAAATTAATAGCTGTGCGATCTTCTCAGAGTACCTCACAGGCGTTCTTGCAACTTGAATTCTTAGATTAGTATCTATGTCTGTGAGGATGTCTCCTGCATCTGGCTATGGGACCAAAGGATCACAACCAAACGTTTGCTCTCTTTCAAACCCTTTTACAGTCATGTGGATATGAACCTAGGGTAATCTGTAGTTTGGTTGATTTGACCAAAATGTGTGTGCTTGGTCATCTTCTATATTTAATCCCCTCAACTGAGAGCTGATCTGTCATAAATCTGTTGTTGTTTGGAAGATTTGGATTCTAAGATTTTGGTCTATGTCAACTATTGCTGTGACGAGATTGGGTTGAGGCACAATTGGCTCAAATACGTATTCTCTGGGTTCCCTAGGTCCCGTGATTGTCATACAAAAGCAATAATGTAAATCTAACTGCAACAAAGTGAATTTAACTATGTGAAATAAATCTAGAACATATATAACTTCTATTTTTGTATTTTCTGAGAAACCTTTAAGAATTTAAGAAAGCAACTATTTAAAATATCTAGAATTGACAACTAAAATAACAACTTAAAACAAACAAAATAACCGAGTGTAGCTATTTGTCTGTGCAATTTGTAGATCTATTCTAAACAATGAAATAACTTGCCTAATCTATTTTCCAGACTCTCGATCCTACCTCAGAAGTGAGGAGTGAATCATAGTTTCTCAGAAACTATCAATCCCCACAGCTTCCCTGGCAATATCGAAAGTAAATTTGACTGAAAAGAAGTGATTATCTACTCTATTTGATATATTTCTAATTTAGAACTTTGAAAGCTAGAACCTGGATTCTGTAGAATAGTGGCGAATCCAATGGTGTGTGTGATCTTGTCCCCTCAGTGTGATCTCCTCGTTCCTTCGTGTTCACGTGAATCCAGAAAAGCGTGTAATGCTAGCATCAATAGAAGTAGATATTGGGACAAAGGCAGCTCAGAATACAGACTGAATATAATGCGAGTAGGAGAGGGATAGCGCAAGAGTACAGAGCTTGGCTTATGCAATTCCTAGCGGGATCTATTGCGAGTCATGCAACATAAGGCATCCAGAACCTGAAACTATCCTGTTTTGAGGAGCAAAACCTGCAACTTTAATGGCTTCCTAAGCTATTCTATCTCAATGGATTGGATAAAATAACAGCAGTGCTTGCACAAGATGGATATGTGGCTTACCAACAGCTAAACAATGCTAACTAAGCATGCAATGAATTGAAACTATGGCTTCTAAGAAAATAATAGACTGAGCTACTGAAATTAGAAGATGAGAGCAAAAATGAGAGGCCATTTGCTTGAGCACAAGCCATCTATTTATAGCATTTCATTCACCCAAAGATCAAAACCAAACTGAACTCTAAAACTATAAACAATGGCCAAACACTATTCCAGGGGACCAAAAACATAAATGCAAGCCCAAGGCGGTAAAAAAGCTGGTGAATCGTTGATTTTTACGTGAGTCGCGTTAAAAACGCTTTCTAGAAAATGCGTAAAGGACCGCCGCTCTGAGTAGGGCGGCGGTTATAGGACCGCCGCCTTGTTCAGGGCGGCGGTCACGAGACCGCCGCCTGCAGGCAGGGCGGCGGTTTCATAACTGAAGGGAAAAAGGTCCAGAAAAGAGGAAAAGAGATAAAACAAAGGACGCAGGGGCTAAGCGGGGCATGCGGGATGTTAACGCACACTTGGAGATCTTTTCCGATCCCGAACACCTTGCGAGGAGACCTGTATCATCATTGGGGCACTTGTTACGTTGTTCTGGCAGTACAGTACCTTACAATTTTGGGTACGTACATATTGCCCCCTCGAGAAGCATGTTTTAGCCATGAAGAGGCGTAAAACGGTGGGTCCGAGTATGGCAGTCCCGAAATGGGAAGTTAGAAGTTATACCTGATACATCCGTGTGTTGAAATGACGCCATCCAATATTCCCGCTACCTATAAAATGAAAAGAGAACTCAAGTGCAGATAGACACAATAGTTTGGAAAATAAACGCTAAAATAATAAGAAATGAGAACGTACCATTTGTGCGGGGATAAGAACTTACCTCCGTCGGCGCTCCAAACCTGTGAAAAAGTCATTTTAAAACGAATCAGAGTGCTATATATATGAAAGTGGGCCCATTTTCCTATTCATTTGCGTGAGTCGATTTGGTTGATTTTGAGCTCTGGGACCCACGGTGACGGTTTCTTGCGTGAGTAGAGTCAAAACGTCCGCGACGAGATAGCGATCATGCCTCCACGTGCGGCACATCGACCCATGAGATCACAGGTTAGTTTTCTTCAGTTTCTCCCTTTTATCACCTTAAATTTGAAATGCTAAATACTTTGTCATGGGGGGGTAATTTTTGAAAATGTTAGTGTTGAAAGGTCCACCTAGGGGGCGCCTACTGGGTAGGCTTTGTTTTTAGGTAAAATGGTCATTTTTTACGTTTTTTAGGCTTTTTAAATTTAAAAACCCGCGTGGGTTTTCGGACCATGACCGCCGCCCTGCCGAGGGCGGTGGTTACATGACCACATGACCACCACCCCTACATGACTTAAGGGCGGTGGCGGTTACACGACCGCCGCCCTTAAGGCGGTGGTTACAAAACCGCCCCCTGCTTAGGGCGGCGGTTTTGCACAGAATGCAAAAGGAACCTCTTTTTGAGATTGTGTTTGTATTTTTAGCATTTCTACGTGCTTTCATGATTTTCTCAGTATTAATTGGATGCTAACTTGCTCTGTTTTGTGTGTTTTTGGGTGTATGCAGGCGAGAGAGGAGTATATCCGGTGGAGTAGAGAGAGGGAGTGTGATTGGCTCCCAGGGGTACTAGATGCCCTCTCACAGGATGAGGAGGACACTCTTCAGCTGGGCCGGATACTACGCATCTCACGCGTGCCCCATGTTACACCATCCAGTCACATTCTTTGTGACCTGTTCTCATACTGGGATGCAGATCGGAACACCTTCCGATTGCCAGGGGTCCGTGGTGAGTGGACTATTACACTGGAGGACGTCTATCGTATTCTGGGGGTCCCGATCATCGGGAGACGACTTACCCTAGAGACAAGCAGCTCACGGGCACAGATTGCATAGTGGGCCACATATATGGGAGATGCAGTCATCTCCACGGGGTCGAAGAAGGGGGTGAGAGTTCGATCTATTCCTTCTTTGCCCATCCCCTACTTCGCCAGGCCATCATGGGGATCCTTGCCTCGAGGCTGATCGGGGACAAGGGAGGAGATACTTTGTTATACTGCTGGTCCCCCATTATTACACAGATAGAGGGGCACGGTCGGATATATGCCTGGGGAGCAGACATTCTTGGGACCACCTACCATGACTTATACAGGGTAGTCCATTTACAGGGGCAGTCATTGAGCCACCCGACTCTAGTCATGAGTTGGGTCTATGAGCATTTCATCCCTTATGGCAGGGGTGTGGAGGTGGCAGATCCTGGAGCTGTGAGGGCAGCTAGATGGACAGACATGTCGGTGCTTAGAGCACCTCATCAGCCAGTTGCCTCCCTGACTACTGCCGACATGGAGGCCACACCATACCAGACTATGGCAGGCATATGGGGCGAGGAGGCTCTTACCTTGATCTCCTGCTCCACGACAGGCAGCTTATTGACAGAGTGGGGCGTGTGGAGATGCACCCCTTTGGCCGAGTTCCTCAGCAGTTTGGCTTACCATACATGGGTATGCTTCCCCCAGTGGCGCCAGTATATAGATCAGTCCGAGAGGCCAGAGGGGGGCCTAGAGGCCGGGTTGGACAGTGGTTACTCCTGGCATTCCTATTGCAGCCAGGAGGATAGTTCGTGCCAGAGGGAGAGCCGGTGCCCTCAGGCACCTTTACTTCGATTGCATGGGTCCCGCCACAAAGCACGATGACCCTATTGAGGTAGACTCCGAGTCTGAGGAGTTTACGGGGGGGAGACAGAGGAGGAGCCCGAGGACAGTGATCCTGAGTGGCACGATACCCAGGATATTATGCAGGCGGAGAGGGCTGAGCAGAGTGCAGAGAGAGTGACTCTGGTTTCAGAGGAGCCACTCTCCCAGGGCCATGGGGAGGATGAGTCTGTTGCGGGGCGTTACGTTGCTCCAGCTACAGGAGCAGCCCCTCAGTCGGTAGCGGCATCCGTGGCGGGCGCTGACCCCATAGATCCATCTTGGAGGCCGGGTGATCCGAGTAAGTTACCCTCTCTCCCTTCTAGTGTTTGTTTCTTTGTTAGGACCTCCTTAGTTGCTATCTTGTATCTTTTAATTCCTTATTTGGTTTCTAATTTGTTTTCTCCTTTGTTTGCAGAGACCGCCGATGAGTGGCGAGATTTGATTCGCAGGGTATGCACTGATTCCCTGATGATCCCCATGGATAGGACCCATGCAGAGTTATCCGTGGACGCTGGGGAGCCTTCAGCAGCCGGTAGGCATACCGACGTCTTTGCTCCAGTCTGGCATGTGGCCAGGATGGTATCGACCCTTCGCACCGAGCTAGCGGGGTACAGGACGGCTGAGCGTCTGATGAGGAGCCATTCTCGTGGTGAGGCTGCGCTGCCCCCTCGGGATCCTGAGCCCTCCGTGCATTCAGAGCGCCGGCGTAGCCGGAGTCCTAGGCGTGGGCGTGCACCTTCAGAGGGGTCCCGTAGAGATTGAGAAGCCACTTGGCTCTCGTAGATTTTTGTACGATACATTCTTTTGTATATCCCGGCTCTTTGAGCATTTTGACCATGCTTAGTGCATGATGGCATTGTACATAAATGTTGATCATTTATATATATATATATATTCTTTTTGGATCAAGCTTTTGGCATTGATGGCTTTGTTTCCTTTTCCAGTTTCCTTATGTATACTACGATGTATGTTTATATGCTTTTTAGAATGTATGCAATGGTGAACAAATGATGCAAGTGTTTTACTTTCCTTTTTGTGTTTCATGATGCTGACATATGATGATGTAGATATAATGTGATTTTGAATCTTAGCTTCTATAAGCAATTTTGGATACTCCATGTTTGTTTTGGCAGAGTGGTGAAGGTAAACCGGTATGATGAGCAGATAAACCTGCCCCTACTCCCAACTCCACGCAACTAGTAAGATGCGAGGGCTCATCACCGAGAGCTAGAAAGGGCACAAGTTGTGAGGTGTAGTGAAATGATAGTGATGAAAGATAGACAAAGCTTTGGTGGAACCAAATTAGGACACTACAAGCTTACTCTACCCGAGTGACTTCATAGTTTAGAATGCAACTTACTTTGCGGTTTATCTAGACTTAGATCCGTAGATGGCCACATAGTAGACAAAATCTGGGTTTTTAGGATTTTAACTCTCTTGGAATTTTGAACATCTGATTCATTTATCTTTGATTTAAGACCTCAAGATTTGAATTGTTTGCTTATGACCTTTAATGTTTGCTTGTCAAGAGGACCCCCTATACTTTGCCCCATGCTACTAGTAAGAAGCGTGGGTTTATCACCATGGGCAAGGTATAGGCGAGTAAGGGCATTTCCATCCTTTCCCAACCCTACGTCACTAGTAAGAGACGCAAGCTCATCACCGAAGGTTGGTGGGGCAAGGAAATGTGTAAAATTAAAATTTTCTGTTTGATCACTTTTTGACTCGTTTTCTTGAGTAAAATGTCAGTATGTGCTTATTTCCAAAGAGACATATATATGGGATAGATGTGACACCATGAAGCTTCTAGAACAGACCATAGGCAAGACACCTATCCTAAGAAGAAACTAAAAGTGAGAACAAGCCCGCAGATCTTGGTATGGTTACCGTTAAGACTTTGCCATGTCTAGCTTTATTTGATAAAATGATTCCGAGATAATTTGATGATATCATGAAAATGGAGAGGTATGATTAGAAAGTTTTATGCCAACAACATCATGAGTTTGTAATGAATTGCTTTGAGAATAAAATTCCTTGATCACAATTTATGTAAGAAACAAGCGGACAAAATGATCTTAATCTATATGAAGATGCAATGTAAATATATATAAGTAGTGCTAGCTGCTTATGCGTAGAACCGCTTGAGGTGCAGGGAATTGACTGTTTCACCAAATTCCTCACCTTCTAGCGTACATAGGAGGTATGCACCATTTCCATAGTCCTTCATGACTCGGTATGGGCCCAACCATTTAGGCCGGAACTTCCTTCCTTCGCCGGTCTTCTTGTCGATCCGACTGTCTAGCCTTAGAACTAAATCACCTTCATATATGTCGCGTTCATAGACCTTCTTGTTATATTGCCGGCACATCCGGTCAGCATAGGCTCTGTGCCGCTGTTCAGCATCTAACCTAGTTTCATCTAGGCTTTCTAGTTGGGAAAGACGTGCTTCTCTGTAAGCGTCTTCATCCAGAATCCCTTGTAATGAAATGCGGAGACTGGGTATTTCGACCTCAAGTGGGAGAACTGCCTCTGCCCCAAATACTAGTGAGAAAGGAGTTGCCCCCGTTGGTGTTCTTATTGAGGTTCGGTGGGCCCATAAGGCCGGATATAACTTCAAATGCCAATCTCATTTGTTTTCTTTCACAGTTTTAAGGAGAATGGCTTTCAGTGTCTTGTTTGTTGCTTCAGCCTGTCCGTTGGCTTGAGGGTAATACAAGGAAGCCGTATGATGGCTTATTTTAAATTTATTGCATAGTTCGCGAACTTCATCATTTTTAAAAGAAGTTCCATTATCTGAGATAATGACTTGTGGGATACCGTATCTGCAAATGATTTGGTTCAAAATGAACTTGGCGATTACAGAACCTGGTACAGTAGTAAGAGGCATAGCCTCTACCCACTTGGTGAAATATTCGGTGGCCGTGATTATAAAATTATGGCCATCTGTAGACGAGGGAGAGAATTTCCCTATCAAATCAAGACCCCATGTAGAAAAGGGCCATGGAGTAGCAATTGGTTGTAGAGCTTGTGCTGGCATATGAATCTCGTGGGAGAATTCTTGACACTTATGACACCTGCGTACAAACTCCACTGCGTCGTGTTCTAGAGTGGGCCAGAAATAGCCCATTCGATGTATTTTGCGAGCGGTGGCATGGCCACCGAAGTGGCCTCCACACATTCCACTGTGAGATTCATGGAGAATCTTCTTGGATTCTTCTGTGTCGACACATCTCAGGAGCATTCCATCGAATGCTTTTCGGTAGAGCACTTGCTCTATGATGACGTATTTGGCTGCGATAATACGTAACCGCCTTCTTTGTTGTGGTGTAGCTCCTTCTGGATACGTATGGTCCATGATATAATTAATGATATCAGTGTACCAGGGACACTCAGAGATAGAGGGTCGGGTTTCGATGTAGTATACGCACTCATCTGGAAAATCTAAATTTACTAAATCACCTCCATCTAATGGGTTATCAGCTAACCAATCTGCGATGATTTGTCCTTTAACCGACTTCTGATTTACAAATGTTAATTCGAATTCCCCCATTAAGGTTATAAAACATCCAACTTTTTTAGACAAGGATCCTTGTGTGAGGAAAGTTCGTAAATGGTCCGTTTTTACCATGACCCTTGTTTCTTGATTCAGCATATAGTGTCTTAAGCGTTTAGTAGCAAAGACTATGGCAAGGCATTCTCGTTCTACCTGTGTATAACGTGTTTCATAGTCAAGTAATGTTCGACTAATGAAATAAATCACGCGTTCCCTCTTGTCATCGTCTTCTTGGGCCAACATACAGCCCAATGAGACATCGGTAGCTCGTGAATACAAAATTAACGGGTGGTCTAGCTTAGGTGGCATTAGCGTAGGTGGTGATAACAGGAAATGCTTAACTGCATCAAAGGCTTCATTGTAGTCTTCGGTCCAATCAATGCTATAATCCTTCTTGAGTAAATTGTTGATTGGATGAATGGCGAAAACTTAAGTCCGGGATGAATCTCCGATTGCACCAAGTTTTCCGAGAAATGACCTGATTCCAGATTCATTCGAAGGTGGGACCATTTCGAGGACAACCCAAATTTTGGTTGGATCAACATCTATCCCTCGTGATGATATGATGTAACCTAGGAGCTTTCCTCCTGTTACACCAAAGACGCATTTCTCTGGATTTAGCGTGACTCCGTATTCTATTAGGCGTGAAAGAATGACGCGGAGTACTTCCGGATGGTCACAACGCTTCTTGGCCTTAGCCAACAAGTCATCTACGTAGGATTCCATGATTTTATGAATTAGATCATGGAATATATATGTCATAGCTCACTGGTACGTAGCACCAGCGTTCTTGAGACCAAATGGCATAACAACATAACAATAGGTTCCCCAAGGAGTTATAAACGTGGTTTTAGCTTGGTCTTGTTCAGATATTCTGATTTGATTGTATCCCGAGAATCCATCCATGAGAGACAAAGTTCAAATCCAGCTGTTGCATCAACAATGACATCTATGGATGGTAATGGGAAATCGTCCTTAGGACATGCTTTGTTAATGTCTCGAAATCTATGCAGATGCGTATCTTCCCATTCTTTTTGAGAACAGGAACGATGTTAGATACCCATTGAGAGTAATCGACTGGTTTGATGAATCCTACTTGTAGGAGTTTTATTATTTCCTCTTTTACCATGAGAGCCACCTTAGGCTTCATGGGTCTTGATTTTTGTTTAATCGGTTTTGCATCTGATTTAGTGACGAGGTTATGTACCGCAATGTGTGGTGCAACGCCTGTCATTTCCTTATAATTAAATGCAAAAGCTTTCTGATGTTCTTTGAGGATCTGAGTGTGTGTTTCTACTTCTTCCGGGGTTAACGAGGATCCTAGTTTCAAGATTTTTGGTTCATCCTCCGTTCCGATGTTAACATCAATTGTTTCTTCGATTAATGAGGCATTACCCTCTTCAAACTCAGGTGGGGCTGGAGGTAAATCTAAATCGTCCCCACTTTCTACCGTGTATACGCTAGGTTCCATCATGGGATTTCCGAAGTAGGAAGATGAATGTGGATTAAGGACAAATCTATCATATGATAGGAGAGATGTAATGCCGCATAGGCATTTAAGTAATTCAGAGTGGTCATATCACTATCAATGTGATCTAGGATAGTAGATTTGTTTTCATTTCCGTTAAAAGAGAATTTGTCGTTGCTTTTATCAATGGTTCATCACGAAGGGATACCATGAAACGGGTATCTTCTAACTTACTGTTTGGAGTAAAGCGTGATGCCGAGGTTGCTATAGAATCGGCGAGAAGATTGTGTTCTCATGGGATTGCTTCAATTGATATGAAGTCAAAGTCCTTGCTTAAATCTAATACAACTGTTTTGTAAAGTTGTAAGTGTTCGGCTTTGGTTTCATATACCTCAGAGACTTGGTTTGCTACCAATTGTGAGTCTCCTAACACTCTGATGTTATTAACACCGATCCTCTTGGCTAAAATGAGGCCAAGGAGGAGGGCTTCGTATTCAGCGCCATTGTTTGTACATTCGAAATTGAGTTTGAAGGCGAATGGTAGGACCTTTCCTTCAGGGGAAGTAAAGATTACACCAGCCCCCGCTCCATAATGGCATTTAGCTCCATCAAAATGGAGAGTCCAATATTTAGCTGGGAATATGGATGCTGGGATATTTGTTGTATTTGCGCATTCTACTTCCACCATACAGAGATCCTCTGCTGGAAGAGAACCAACACCTAGGGAATATCCCATGCCTACAGAATCAAATGGTAGGAACATTGGTAGATCCTGTTCTAGTAATTCAACGATTTTTGCAGTAGTTCCTAATGATACCATTTCTACAATGTTAGCCTCATCTTTTAAGGCTGGGATTGTCTTGACTAGATTCATAGTCTCAAGATCCGTTGTAGGTACCAACTTCTCCTCTGGTTTTGCGTCAGTGGGTTTATTAAGTTGGTTTGTTGGAAGTTCAAATTCCGAGTGCACACCTGGTCTTTTCTTTAAGTCAGCTAGGTGTATATCGAATGGCTTTGGATCACCTTTGGCTACAAACACCTTTCCTAGATGCAAGAATCTTACTTCTTGGAATAACGTAGAAGGGATTGCCTTCATACGGTGTATCCATGGTCGGCCGAGGATCATGTTATAATTAGTTTCCCGATCTATAATATAAAACTCAGTCAGGATTGTTTTGGGTCCTAAGGTGACCGGTAGTATTATAGTTCCAATTGAAGTGGCTTTAAGGCTATCATAGCCTCTCAATGTATTTCGAGTGGTGGAACAATTTGTTTCCCCATATCCTAATTTTTGAAGGAAAGAGAAGGGGACTATGTTAACTGCGCCCCATCATCAACCATTGCTCATTTTACGTAGTTATTATAAACCCATACTTGTAAGTGTAAGGTTGGATCACCTCTACGTGTAATTTCAGCATCTGTAGGCATTTTACTTATTTCGAATATGAATTCGACATCCTTATCCGGCTGCCCCGGAGGATGGATATCAAAATCTACATGGTTTACTTGTGTTTCAGGAGGTGGAGTGATATTAATTAGATGACCTAAACCTAATGCCTCTAGAAGAGCAGCCTGGGGGGAATTCTTCAGTAAGTCCAAAAATGAAATGTGTGAGAAGGTTTTTGTTAGGTCGCTAATTAAATCATAGGCACCTACGGGTTTTTCTACTATTTGTTGGCTCTTATCTGTTTCTGGCAGAGTGACTTGGGCTTGGTTGAGAGAAATACTCTCGTGTTCTTGTTATAGCTTCGATGGGTAGTTCGGCATCTAGTTCTACTAAACTGACTATCTTGGGTCTCGGCTGATTTCCTAATTGTGGCGCAACTGATGGATTTAGTGAAGTCGAGGCTTCATGATCATTGTTTCCCGTCATTACGCTTTTGTTTGTCCCATTTAGATTTAGCCTATTATTATCATGATTTGGGAGTGGATCGTTAAAGATCTTGAGGGGAGCATTCTGAGGGGAAACTGCCCCTGCGAGCGTGCTTGGTGGTGGTGACACGGGATCTGCCAAAAACAAATCTGTGAAGAACTGTCTTTGTTCTTCTGGCAAACGTTGCATGAATTTATTGTAGTCACGGCACGTTCTAGTGTCATGACCTCGAATTTTGTGGAAACCACAATATGAATTGGGATTGTAATTCCTGGTTTGTTGGTTTGGTGTATATTGTGGCCTAAAATTCTGATCAAACTGTTGCCTATTAGGATTAAAGTTTTGCATTTGTTGTTTCTGGCTTTGATTTTGGTTTTGATAACCAAATGAGTTTTGGCTTAGACCCTGTGTGGGATTTCACCGTTGTTGTTGTTGTTGAGGATGATTAAAATCCACTGTATTGATTGTGGGGGTAAAGTTATTGTTTCGTTGATTGTTCATTGGTAGTGAAGTATTCACAGTATTTACCTTTTTAGGTTGATCAGTTACTCCATCTGTTGTCACCCCGTGATTTTTGTTAAGGATTTTAGGTCCTTGATTGACATTCGTGGTAGTAGGATAAGTTGTAGTGTTCTGGCTGGAGGTGATTAACCTCCCGTTTGTTCCATATGTCTTACGACCACTATCTATCGCTGCTTGATCTATTCGAAGAGCGCTCTCAAGTACTTCATCGTAAGTTCTTAGTGGGAACTTCTGGACTTCTTCCTTCACCTCTCTGCTGAGAGAATGAAGGAATAAATCACATAGTTCCATCTGATCCATATTTGGAGCACTTGCCGAAGAATAAAGAACTGTACGCCACCTTTGGATGAAATGGGCGACAGATTCATTGTGTTCTTGTTTAATGTGCAAGAATTCCCTGATTCCTGTTCTTAACAGTTTGTTCATGTCAAATGCCTTAATGAACTCTGAAACGAGTTGTTTAAATGAATGGATTGAAGCCTCAGGTATTCTATAATACCAATCGAGAGCGATGCCTTCCAAAGTTTTGGGGAATATTTTAGCAACGACCCCATCCCAAGGGAGTAATTCTCGTATGGCTGTAGCGTAAGCCTTGATATGTGCATTTGGATCTCCCTCACCTTTGTACTTGGGAAAATCGGGAAGGGGTCTTGGAAGCATGACGCTTCGTATGGTGAAGTCTAAGGGCTCTTTCAAATATTCTGAATAAGTCCCTATCGCATAGGTTTCGACCATTGATGGTGCTTGTTGAGGGAGTTGTGGTGGAATGGGTTGTTGATATGGCGTAACGTATGCATTGGTAGGGGCATAAGGAAACACCTGTGTTTGAGCAAGCATGCCGGGAGAGGAGAACATATCTCCTTGTGGTGATTTGGAGTACATGTTTAAGTATGATGGGGTATTGTCCAGGAATGGATTGTTTTGTACTAGACCGGGAGGAACGGTGTTAGAGATGATGGGCCTAGTTGGTGTTTGTTGTGGATACTGAGGAGGCATGCCTAACGTGCCTATTCCTGTGAGGAGGTCTACTTGGCTAGGATGGTGTGGGGGATTGGAACTCCCTGCTTGCATGAATTGTGAATTTTGACTTGCTTGAGCAAGTTCTAACCCTCTCACTTTTTCTACTAACGTTGAAATGACTTCATTTGGTGAAGTCACGGTGTTTTGCCTTAGCGGCGTTTGTTGTATACCCTGGTGTTGTATAGGCATGTGATATCCTGCTATGAACTGATCACTATCTTGCCAAGTTTCTCCGAGAGTATTTCCTATATGTAGTGGCATAGAGGTATTTTCTTGAAAAGAGACCTCGGGTTGTGGTTGTAAACCTCCTACAGGTGGGTACATACCCCGAGAGCGTTGTTCACTCCTAGGATAACGTATTGACTGTTCATCATCTAAGACCAGGTATGGGTCTGATTGTCTACTAATTTGTGGTCTAAGTAGCATCTGAGGAGATGAACCAGATTCTCCTAGTAAACGTCATATTATTCGAGCCTGAAGGCTCTGTTTGTTGTTTTTGAGGGAACTGATCTAACTCCTCAGTTTGAAAAGATGAATTATATCTGATTTTTGGAGTTTGTGTTGATAACTGATTAGTTGAGTAGTTGTCACCCCATACCGAGAGTGAGGGTGATGATTGCCTATTCTGTTGGGCGTAGTATGCCTCAAGACCCAAGAGGGGTCTGCCATATGCATCGAATCCCGACATATTCGGGGGGTATATGAATACCCGCAGAATAATGGGAAGGAGCGAAGGTGGATGAGATAAGATGAAACTCTCAAAGAGAAGGTGAAATAGTTGTTGGTTTCACGTCGGGTTCACCAATTTTGTTGGTGAAGCTGATGTGAAGGCTAATGAGGTATAAAAGGTGAAACAGTTGTTTGTTTCACGTCAGGTTCACCAATTTTGTACGCCGGAAAAGTGACAAGCGAGCGTGGGAATCTACAAGTAACTCTTCCACGTACCCGACCTCCCGAGGTCGTGCCGAGACAGCCGGTGGGGATGGGATATGCGTGGGATGCAGAAAAACTAGTTAGGCAATCTAATGTCTTCAATACGCACTAGTGGAATTTGTGAATCTAAGGCAAAGAAGGCCCTTCTAACCTGAACTGGTGTGATAGATCGATCGGCAAGGATGACTGCCTCAAGGCTCCAATCAATATCGAGCTCTGGCGTGATTCGATCTATGGGTTGTGGAATACGTGGAAAATGACCTGGGATAGTTTCGTGTATGTCTCCAGATAAGGTCATATGGTGGGTAGTGAATACAATCGACTCTACGGACGATTCTCTGGCCTAGTCCAGAACTCTCTAGCTTTGTTGGCTGCTATATCTAGTAAGGATAACTGTTCGATGATGATAGGTGGAAGTGGGGTAGATCTGAATACTTGTGTGCGTAGGCCAGTGTCTATGTCTAGATTGACTTACGGATTCGTTAGGTTGCGGGATTTGTGGATCACAACCGTAGACTCTTGGTTGTTGTGGTCCTGCTATGGTCATGTATGAAATCAGTCCCTGATCCCTAGTATCCAATAATCATATGCTTTCTCAGCCTCTATATTTAAAATTAATAGTTGTGTGATCTTCTCAGAGTACCTCACAGGCGTTCTTGCAACCTGAATTCTTAGATTAGTATCTATGTCTATGAGGATGTCTCCTGCATCTGGCTGTGGGACCAAAGGATCACAACCGAACGTTTGCTCTCTTTCAAACCCTTTTACAGTCATGTGGATATGAACCTAGGGTAATCTGTAATTTGGTTGATTTGACCAAAATGTGTGTGCTTGGTCGTCTTCTATGTTTAATCCCTCAACCGAGAGCTGATCTCATCAGAATCTTGTTGTTTGGAAGACTTGGATTCTAAGATTTTGGTCTATGTCAACTATTGCTGTGACGAGATTGGGTTGAGGCACAATTGGCTCAAATACGTATTCTCTGGGTTCCCTAGGTCCCGTGATTGTCATACAAAAGCAATAATGTAAATCTAACTGCAACAAAGTGAATTAAACTATGTGAAAATAAATCTAGAACATATATAACTTCTATTTTTGTATTTTCTGAGAAACCTTTAAGAATTTAAGAAAAGTAGCTATTTAAAATATCTAGAATTGACAACTAAAATAACAACTTAAAACAAACAAAATAACCGAGTGTAGCTATTTGTCTGTGCAATTTGTAGATCTATTCTAAACAATGAAATAACTTGCCTAATCTATTTGCCAGACTCTCGATCCTACCTCAGAAGTGAGGAGTGAATCATAGTTTCTCAGAAACTATCAATCCCCACAGCTTCCCTGGCAATATCGAAAGTAAACTTGACTGAAAAGAAGTGATTATCTACTCTATTTGATATATTTCTAATTTAGAACTTTGAAAGCTAGAACCTGGATTCTGCAAAACAGTGGCGAATCCAATGGTGTGTGTGATCTTGTCCCCTCAGTGTGATCTCCTCGTTCCTTCGTGTTCACGTGAATCCAAAAAAGCGTGTAATGCTAGCATCAACAGAAGTAGATATTGGGACAAAGGCAGCTCAGAATACAGACTGAATATAATGCGAGTAGGAGAGGGATAGCGCAAGAGTACAGAGCTTGGCTTATGCAATTCCTAGCGGGATCTATTGCGAGTCATGCAACATAAAGCATCCAGAACCTGAAACTATCCTGTTTTGAGGAGAAAACCTGCAACTTTAATGGCTTCCTAAGCTATTCTATTTCAATGGATTGGATAAAATAACAACAGTGCTTGCACAAGATGGATATGTGGCTTACCAACAGCTAAACAATGCTAACTAAGCATGCAATGAACTGAAACTATGGCTTCTAAGCAAAATAATAGACTGAGCTACTGAAATTAGAAGATGAGAGCAAAAATGAGAGGCCATTTGCTTGAGCACAAGCCATCTATTTATAGCATTTCATTCACCCAAAGATCAAAACCAAACTGAACTCTAAAACTATAAACAATGGCCAAACACTATTCCAGGGGACCAAAAACATAAATGCAAGCCCAAGGCGGTAAAAAAAGCTGGTGAATCGTTGATTTTTACGTGAGTCGCGTTAAAAACACTTTCTGGAAAATGCGTAAAGGACCACCGCTCTGAGCAGGGCGGCGGTTACAGGACCGCCGCCCTGTTCAGGGCGGCGGTCACGAGACCGCCCCGTGCAGGCGTGGTTTCAGAATCAAGGGCAAAAGGGCCAGAAAAGAGGAAAAAGATAAAAACAAAGGACGTAGGGGCTAAGCGGGGCATGCGGGATGTTAACGCACACTTGGAGATCTTTTCTGGACTCATTCTTCAAAGAAGAAAAAATATTCTTCTTCATTCCTCCATTCTTTATTTCTTCCATTTCTCATTCTTCATTCCTTCATTACTTATTCCAACCATTCAAAGTCCCACCATTCTTTATTCTTTGGGGAGAGGATGTTTCCAAGGATGGAGAACAAGATTAGTGTGGGGTGATGTTGGGCCTCAAAATATTGATTAAGTACAAAGGGTGCGTGAGCATGGAGGACCAATGAAGAAGAAGGGCGCGTAGGGAAAAGCACACATGATAGGGCTTTTAGAAGGGTTTAGTAGAAACCATGGTACGCGCGCAAGGTAGAACAAAGGATCTTAGGACTTAGCCATATTCGGCTTTCCAAGAAGCACTTGAGGAAAATGTGACCCGACTAGGTGTACTGAGTGGATAAGGTGCCATCCTGGCGACTTGGTGGTCAAGGAAAGAATATTCCACGCGTAGAACATTCCCAAAAGATATCATTGTAGAAAGTGGAGAGCTTGGATCAAAGAAGCATGCTCCATTGGAGGACCACATGGACACTTGGCAAGCAATCTGATCCTAGAGGAAGGCATGGTGGTGGGTGCTAAACCTATTTATAGAGATGTTCTAAAGCGAGGAAGACACACTTGAATGGAGAGAGGTCGATGAAGGAAGCTTCAGGATCATCATAGAGAGGATGAAAGGCGAAGCCTTGTAGAAAAGAGTAGGAGGTTATAAGGGTTGGGGTTACATTAGAGGTTTGTAGGAATGATATCATATCTATAGGGATCCACTATGAAAATTTATGTAATATGGGAATCATAGCTAGGGTCTTTGATACATGAGTCATGTATGTCTTGATACATTTGGTCTGTAATGACCCTTTTGAATGTAATGTGGTTACTAGAACTATGATCACTATAAATATATGTTCTGAATATATTATTCATGGGTGTAAACCCTAGTATATTTTCTTTATGTCATGACTCATATTTACTCTATGTATGTTGTTTCTCTCATCTCGAATGGGTATATTGATATAATATAAATCCTATACGTTTAGAATGTATGCATGATAATTTAATTTTCTACATTTAATCTGTTATCAATGGCATATTCTTCTCACAATGCTCACATAAAGGAGGGGCTTGGCGCCTACGCGTGCCTTGGGTGAGCGCCCAACACCCGTTGGGTGATAGGCCGATGCACATGGGATTAGAGTGTTGTTCTAAGGGCACATGAAAATGACTACAATATTAATGATTTGTTAGGATAATCTTAATTGATGTTGGAAGTTAATTAATTAGAATAACCTCATGTAGCTAACCCTTACATCCTTTATTATACCCATTTCACTAATTTATATTTCACATAATTTAACTAGGGTATAAACATTTTGGTGAACCCGACTCACGATTCAATGTTAGAAATCTAACTTAACTCCATTATGGTTTATTTATCTGATCTTGTTATATGATTCTTCTTCTTATCTTGATCATTCTATTTTTTATTGCAATATTGACTTCCTCTCTTGATCATACCATATAATTCTTTAGATATCTCTAGCAAAACAAAATTTGTAAGGAGATGCTTCTTCAACTCTTTCACAATGTTCGATTCATCTTGATACACCCATTGATAATCTTCAAGTTATCATCCAAAAGTCCATTTCTTTCACCCTTAATGCTAATTCTATTACCACTCCTCCTCCACCACCAGCTTAATGACTTTCCTACCTATGTCCAATTTTTTTCCATGAGACTTTAGTCAAGCATGTTCTTCTTGACCCAACATTGAACCGCATTTTAAACCTCTCTTTTCTTCATGATTTAGGATATTTTAATCAAAATATTTCCCCTAATCCTTGTAAAATCCATAGATTTGACAACATTCCTTCCCAAGTATTTTGTTCTATCATTATCCTTATCACTTTATCAATCTTAAGAAATTTGACACCATTTGTTATGTCATTATCGATGATCCTAACTATATTATACTCATTGGTAACCCTTAGTTACATACTACATATATCACCTTTACATCAGATGGTATCACATTTTCTCATCAAGGTCCTACTTATCTTTGAAAATGGGACTCTCCCCCTTCAAATTCTATACTCCATGATGACAGGGATCAATTTACTATCATACCACATTCCCGATTTCATGTGATTACCATATCCTCCACATGTTGTATGAAACATTGACATGTAAAATTATATATCTCCCTCCATTGTTTGAGTTTGATACAAGTGCACATTCCTATAAACCATTCAATAATCACATTTATTGTACTTATCATAGATGCATTGGACACCATAGCAATCCATATGCTAAAATTCGTCATGTTATATAAGATCTTCTTGATGCACATTATTTCATATGGGATATGCTCGTTGAATCCACCCCGCCATATATGCTTTCCACACCCTTTAGATCAATCCCTCCCTCTATCTGCTTTGTTGGTTCCTCATACTCTACATCTATTGTACCGATGATATTAGGGGCCTCTCATATTCCACTTCACAATGTCACCATGACTTTGGATTTCAAGCCATTTACTTTGAATAATATAGATACACATTAAATGATCATACCCCTATAGATACCACACTTGATACCCCACCTTCACACTCCGCTTCCCCACCTCTAGTTCTTATAAACACACACCATATTTTGGCTCATTATGTAGATCTCATGATGATATTTTCATTTCTACACTCTATTCATATGGGAAATTCCCTCTCCATTGATATACATATTGGGTGTGGAGATTAATTTCTTCACAAAAATCTTGTTTTTACAATGTTGTTAAACTACACAAAGTGATCGATTTGGTCAAAGATGACCGACATTGGTTAGAAATCAACCAACATTGATCGGGGGTCACAGGAGGAATCAAAATCAGTCGACTCCGTGTGACAATATTTTATTTTTAGCCAAGAATTAGAATAAATATTTTTCTTTATAGTTGATTTATTGATTGTAAAAGCATAGTTAGTTGCCCAAAATATTTATAAATGCATGTAAGAATTATATGAGGGTATGTAAGCAAGTAAGAATCAATTATTTGTATGAAAGTTTCCTTGGTGAGAAAGAAAGAGTAGCTGAGTGAGGGAAAAGCATTGAACATCCTGTGAGGTGTTGGAAGATGGAAGATCTTCATTGTATTTACTCTATAAAGCACTAAATAATAATATTGGCCATTTCTTGGTGGACGTAACCCACATTAGGTGAGCCACGTTAAAATTGGTGCTATCTTTCTCTTGTTATTTTATCTTCTAGTTTATTTCCACATTCATTACTTGTATGCTTTATCTGATTTTAGATACGTGCAACATTGTTATATGGTTAACCCCAAAAATTGGTATCAGAGATTTGTTTGGAGGTTTTGTATATTGACAATATTTACTCATAGAGGGTTTTCTTGATTGAGTGGGAGCACAATAATGAAAAAGATGAAAAATATAGAGTGGAGAAATTCACAATCGTAATATCAAATATGCAAGATGCAGTGGAAGATGATCTCGTATTAGAAGGATCTATACTTACCGTTGGATGAGCACGCACACCGGATTCGATGAATGATTAAGAATAGAAGGTTCTTGACAAACATGCTCTAGGATCTATAAGATGGATCCTGACAACATCAATGGCTTCAAATTTTACAGATGCAAAACCACGATAGAGTTGATGAAATATTTAGAAAATTTGTATGAAACTCGTAGTGCTTTGAATAAGGTTTATTTGATGAAGATTTTTTTAATTATAAGATGCAAGAAGGTGGATATGTATCTAACCATTTGAATGATTTCCAATCTATTATAAATCAATTAAAATTGGTAGAAATTCCATTTGATGATGAAGTGAAAGAAATTTTATTCTTATGTTCTTTGCCAGATAGTTGGGATAACTTGGTAATGGTTGTTAGTAATACAACATCTACTTCTAATGGTTTGAATTTTGATGATGTGGTTAGTGTAATCCTTAATGAGGAAATACATAGGAAAAGTTTAGGAGAAGCATCATCTGGAAACACTTTAAATGTAGAAAGTAGGGGAAGATCTAAGGAGAGATCATCAAAGAGAAAGAAGAATGGGAAATCAAAGTCAAGGAATGACAGATCTAGATCCAAGTTCAGAGATTTACTTTCTTTGGAATTGTGGAAAGAGAGGACATGTAAAGAAGGAGTGTTGGTCTAAGGAAAACAAAGAGAATCTACCAGAAAAAGGTAAAGAAAAAGATAAAGAGGAAAACATTGCAAGTGAAAAGGTAAAGCAAGATGCCCTTATTCTCTCCTTGGATAATAAATTAGAATCTTGGGTTTTAGATTTTGGAGCTTCTTTCCATGCTACCCCTAATAAGGTTTATTTTAGAAATTATGTTCAGGGTGATTTTGGACATGTTTATTTAGGAGATGATGAGCCATGCAATATTATTGGTAAATGTAATGCTCATCTAAAGTTGTAGAATGGAAATCCATGGGTATTGAAAGATGTGAGGCATGTGCCAAAGCTCAAGAGAAATATAATATCTACATGAGAACTAGGTGAATCTTGATGCGTGGTTACATTCTTGGAAGGTTTCCAAGGGAGCCCTTGTTGTCGTAATAGGCAAGAAGGTTGGAAGTTTATATCTATCTAACTATGTTACCGATTCCTTTTCTATGTTATTTACTATAGATTCAAATGCAAGCATGTGGCATAATCAGCTTAGCTATATGAGTGAAAAGGAATGTAGATATTAAAGGCTAAGGGTAAGTTATCATATTTGAAACAGTTAGATCTTGAATTCTGTGAGCATTGAATATTTGGAAAGCAAAAGAGAGTGAGATTTCTCAAGGTTGGGTCAACAAAGAAGGAGCATAAATTGGAGCTTGTACACTCAGATGTGTGGGGACTAGTACAGGTAGCTTCTATTAGAGGATCCCAATATTGTGTGAATTTCATTGATGATGCCACAAGAAAGGCATGCATTTATTGTATTAAGCACAAATATGATGTTAGACTTTTAAAAGGTGGAAAGCCCTTGTGGAAAATGAAAAAAACTTAAAGTTAAAATACCTTAGATCTAACAATGGTGGTGAGTAATGCAATAAGGATTTAAATGATTATTGTTCAGTGAATGGAATACATAGATAAAGGAATGTTCCGAGAATACCACAAGAGAACGCAGTGTTGCTTGAAAGAATGAACACGAAAATCATGGAGCGTGCTTTAGAAGTATGATGATACATGCCAGTTTTCCTTTGATGTTTTGGGCGAAGTAGTGGATATAATGCAAAGTGTACTTGATCAACCATGGACCCTCAACATCACCGCATGGTGGAAAACAAGAAGAATCTTGGTCGGAAAAGAGGTAGATCTTTCTTTTCTTAGAGTTTTTGGCTCAGAAGCTTTTGTGCATGTTGATAGGGAAAATAGGATGAAGTTGGATGCTAAATCTAAGATATGTAATTTCATTGGTTATGACTCGGTGATTTTGGAAATATTTTTAGGATTTAGAAGATTTTAAGATTGTTAGCAGTTGTGATGTTGATTGTAATGAAAAAAATGTACAGGATTGGGTTTTGGTGCCTAAACATGAAATTTTTGATGAGATTTTGAAGGAACATCAAAATTTGGATCTAAAATAGACATCTATAGATACTAACATCGGTTATACTAGAATCCGGTACCACGATCGGAAACAATTGACATCGATTTGAAGGTTTGGGTACAAGACAAACATCTACAGGGACTGGTGTCAATAATCTTGTAACCGACGCGTCGGTTAGGGAACCACGGCTCAGTAATCGGATAGAAGAACCATGATCGGTTATAGAGCCGTGGTTGGAAAATGGTGATCGACGTTAGTCACTACTATCGAGAGATTGACAGGAATGTGCAACAGGTACAAATTGAGCCCCCAACACCCCAAATCTCAGTGAGAAGGTCACAAAGGGTAAGTAGACCTCCAGAGATATTTTCACCTTCCTTCTCTTATTTATTATTGATTGATAGTGGTGAACCAGAAAGCTTTGAAGAAGCAATGCAGGTGGATACCCACGAGCAGTGGGAGCATGACATGGATGAGGAGATGGACTCCTTAGAACAAAATTAGACATGGGATTTGGTCAAGTTGTCAGCAGTAAGAGAGCACTACAGAATAAATGGGTTTACAGGATCAAGGAAGAAGAGGGTGGACTTAAAAGGTAAAAGGAAAGGTTTGTGGTAAAGGGATTTGCACGAAAGAAGGTATTGAATTTGATGAGATTTTTCTCATGTAGTTAAGATGACTTCTATTCGTATCATTATAATTTTGGTTGTAGAGAAGATTTTCATTTAGAACAACTTTTGATGTTAAGACAAATTTCCTTCATGGTGATTTGGAAGAGAGATTTATATGCAAATGACCTCCCGGTTACAAAGTCGGGGGTAAGGAGAAACTTGTGTGTAGATTGAAAAAGAGCCTATATGGGCTCATGCAAGATCCAAGACAATGGTATTTGAGATTTGACAGTTTTATGTATGAGCATGGTTATATGAGATGTGAATATGACCATTGTGTTTATTTCAAGAAGATTGAAAATGGGAGCTATGTTATTTTTTACCGTATGTGGATGATATGTTGATTGAAGGATCTAATATGCGGGACATTGGTGGGCTTAAAGAAAAGATATCTCACACATTTTCAATGAAGGATTTCGGAGTTGTAAATAAATTTATTGGCATGCAAATTCACCGAGATAGGAAAAACAAGAAGTTGTATTTGTCTCGGGAGGATTATATCAATAATGTGTTGGAAAGGTTTAACATACAAAGTTCAAAACATGTTAGTACACCTATAGTTGGACACTTAAAATTGAGCAAAGATCAATTTCCTACATCACACAAGGAGGTTGAGTACATGACACATGTTCTCTATGCTTCAGACTAAGAAGTCTTATGTATGCCATGGTTTGTACTAGACCAGACATTGCACAAGTAGTGAGAGTTGTGAGTAGGTTTATGGATAATACAAGTAAAGAACATTGTAAAGCACTCCAATGGATTCTCAAGTATTTGAGAGGGACATCTAGCATAAAGTTATGCTATGGAGGGTCGGATAATTCTTTACGTGACTATGTTGATTCGAGATATGGCTGGAGATTTGGATGGCAAGAGGAGAACAACTAGATATGTTTTCACAAGACGTGGAACGAAAGTTAGCTAGATTTCAAGATTATAGAAGGTTATGGGTTTTTCTACTACAAAGGAACAGTATATTGCAAACTACGAAGCTAGCAAGGAGATGATATGGATGAGTAGGTTCATGGAAGAGTTTGGTAAGGAGCAAGAGGATTGCAGATTATAAAGTGATAGTCAGAGTGCGATCCATCTGGAAAGAACTCAAGTGTTTCATTCGAGAATGAAACACATTCAATTGATATATCACTTCATACGGTACATATTGGAGGAGGGGAAATTGAATTTGAACAAAATCCATACGAGATGAGAACCTTGCGATATGCTTTGATGAAGCCATCGAAAAGGAGAAGTTGGGGCTTCACTCCACTTCTATTGGTATTTGAGTTCGAGACTAGAAGACGAAGAAACAGGCCATGGAAAAGGATCCAAGGATGGCGTTGTATACTACAAAGGCAACAATTGATCTCCAAGTGGGAGATTGTTGAGTGTGGAGCTTAATTGCTTCACAAAAAGTTGTTTTTACAATGTTGCTAGACTACACAAAGGTGACAAACATCGGTCGGGGTCACAGGAGGAAGCTGGCGTTGATCGACATGTGCGACAATATTTTATTTTTTGGCCGAGAATTAGAATAAATATTTTTCTTTAAATTTTATTTCTTGATTGTAAAAGCATAGTTAGTTTCCCATAATAGTTATAAATGCATGTAAGCATTGTATGAGGGTATGTAAGTAAGTAAGAAGCAATTCTTTGTATGAAAGTTTCCTTGGTGAGCAAGAAAGAGTAGTCTGAGTGAGGGAAAAACATTGAACATCTTGTGAGGTGTTGGAAGATGGAATATCTTCATTGTATTTCCTCTGTAAAGAAATGAATAATAATATTGGCCATTTCTTGGTGAACGTAGCTACACTTTGGGTGAACCATGTTAAATCATCTGTGTTATCTTTCTCTTGTTTATTTTATCTTCTGGTTTATTTCTGCATTCATTACTTTTATGCTTTATTTGATTTTAGATATGTGCAAAACTTTTATATGGTTAACCCCAACATGCATTTGAAACCCTTGTTAACACTTTATAAAACTATCTCTTACAATTACAGTAAGGTCACTCTAATATTTTGGGCCCTACTCGGTTGCTTTCGACACTTGCTTACTCATTAGGGATACTCCCTTGTCACATCTTACTCCTCATACTCCTCTCCATATCAATCATGATACTATTAATAATTTTGTCTCAATTCCATTTGACACATGACATGACCCTTTCCTTGATTATCACACTATGGTCACATGTCCTACCACTATGCAACATCCTTCTTCTTTACTATGGCCTTGGCATACCTATGACACCTATTTTTCATGATTAGGTATTATGGCCTTGGCATACAAATTTCACTGGGTTGCATCCTCCTTTTCAAACTCAAGGTAGCATTCTTACTACCCCTTTCTTATATGTAACTAAGCACTTCAAAAATACAAATACATTAACATAGTTTCAAAATGCAAAATAAATATATATTTACAAAACTACAAAATCAGGGACATATACACTTCAATTTAGTTTTTATCTCTTTACATTACACATGTTGTTTATCACATTGGTTTAATAGATACCATGATTCTTCACTCTTTGCACACGTGTTCATGTGGTATTTTGAGCTTGATGCAAGACATACATAGAGAAATACACGAGGATAGGTGTTGGCCGACCCTTTACCTAAACTTTCTATACATATGGGGGCATTTATTTTACACTACATCCAAGTGCTATTGTTCTATTATAGTTCCTTTATACTTCCTCATTACGATGCATTACATATAACATACATATGTCATCTGTTGAGCTAAAAGACTAAAACATATGTCTTGTGCAACATTGACATATCTTGTTTCACATATCTTTACCTATATTGACTACTATGTCATATCATCATGTTCTTACACTCTTATTTTTCATGCATACTTACTTGTGTGTATGTTATGCATGCTTATTTCACTACTTATGGCCTACATGCCTTAATTGTATTGTGACACTATGGGTGTCCCATGTTTTTGGTTATGTTCCTATCTTGTTTTCTCTTATGCTCTTGTTTGAAGTTATACAAGCCTTGATTATCTTGTGACACCATGGGTATCCCATTTTTCCGATATAAACCTTTTGTGTGACATTTTTGCATACTTCTTTCATATGAATTCACTATTGGTGCACTTGTCTTCTCCTACATGCATTTGTACTACTATTGTTATCATCTCTACTATTTCTATCTATTGTTATCATTGATTTTTTTATGCACCCGGTTGCCACGATACAAAAAAACCATCATTTTTGAAGGTACATGTTCTTAAAGGTTGCCACTACTTCAACATCCTAAATCCTTCTACAACACCTCAAATATCTAGTGTATGAGAACACATCTATTCTTTTGAGCCATGTGCTCAACATGGCTCTTTACACATGCCTTAAAAGAGGAGATATTCATCTAGGTATATTCATCTAGGTATAACATACAAGTACAAATAGGCTACGTGTACGTAGAAACACAACATAAAAATCCATAAAATAGGAACAAGTTCAAAAGTATACAGCTTTGGTTATGACCGTATGGTAGAGTCTTGCCCCTTCACATGGATCTACCTAGAGGCATGTACACCAAATTTCTCAATAGTCTTAGAATTTTAGCTCCACTTACATGTTTCGACATAGTTTTAAACCCACTCCAATCAGTCCATATTAATTATAGTGGGCATGAAATAATTCACTTGTTCACCACAACATTCAATTTCTACTACAATTTTGAGGATCTTAGGGGCACGAACCTCCTTCCTTGATCTACATTTCAATATAAGAAAAAATTTATTTAGTTGTGTGGCACATGAGAAGGGAATGGGGGCACTCGTTCTCTTTTCTACCACATGTTCTTATGTATAGAATCAGGGTTAGATTCTATTTACACCCTAATTAGTTTTATGGTAAATCTAACGATTTTAGTGAATTAGTACACTAAAGAATGTAAGGGTTAACAATATGTGATTATTATAATTAATTAACTTTTAACATTAATTACCAAAATCATAATAACACTTTATACTTGCAACCGATATGCTAAATAAGGTATGAAATTGAAAACATAAAGGAATGAGTGCACTTAGCTGATTATAGATGATTCTGGGAAGGTTATGGGAGGATGCACTACTAGAACAGAAGATATGAACATAATGATGATTTTTTATGGAGATCAGTAACTAGAAATTGACACGGGGAAATACCTTACAGATTTATCATGACCATCTGTATGATCTTGAACCTAATGTACAATTTTAGAACTCCTTGGTTTATTGATCTATAACCATTTCACACTATTGGTTTCGTAGAAATATATGTTATTTTCAATCCCTAGTATTTGGTCATGTTTTGAACCTCTCTAAATATTCTGAACATGATGTAAAACCCTAGCCATGGATGGGAAGTCTTGCAAAAACATTATTTGGGTTGTGGGCACCCCATGCACCATAGAGGTTGGCACTAAACCGAAGATGCCTCAAGCCGCACATCATTCTCCACCTAACATGTGATATCTAAATGAATGCAACTAGATTTGACAACCAACTTTGACAATGACTGAGTTGAGTTGGCTCCTGCTAAAATACTTGGGGAAGTGATGTTTGAGTGATTGTAGATGGGACAAACTATTATATTGACTTAGTAAAAAGATTCACACTTATAGATATTGTTTCCCTAATGATTTTAGATGTCCTGTTGTGAAATTTAGGAGCCTTTTGTTCCTTTTGCAAGCATTAGAAGTGAGTGTATCAATGTAGTGCCATAATATTTTCAGGTTAGTAACTAAGGTAATGTTTATTTGCTTATTTAGGGTTCCATAGATGATTTATCAAAGAAAGGTCAACCCAAATGGATTATAAGACCCAAAAAAAGATATTAATTTGAAACTAAAGTTGGAGGACATGTCAATCCAAGACCATACAAAGCGACCAGGATAAACTATACTTGATCAAACCATACGACCTTGACCAGGGAAGGAAAACATGCAATATGAAGTTTGGAACTTGTTACTTGATGTTTGTTTATGGATTTTATGCATTGTGTTCTTAAAATTTGATGACATGTCAGTGTGTAAGGATAAACAAGCTAAACAAGAGACCTCAAAATGTGCTAAGAAGGAATGGGAAGGTTGTATTTATCTTAGTAAGAGTGCATTGTCAAAACTAGCATTAATGTGGATAATAATGGAATTACATACATGGAGTAATTTTAATTATGACATGGAGCGGGTCTTAACGGAGGTGAAAGATCTCACTTGTGTGATTTATCCTCCTTTTTACGGCCACATTAAAGCCATCAAACCTCACATAGGTGGGAGGTATTTCAAAAATAGGACACCATAAGAAAATAGCAAACTCTTACGAGGGTTTCAAGTAGGATATTTGCAAAATTTGTAGGAAGAAGGAGAAAATGGGAGGGGCACCGTGTCAATTAGAGCCGAGTTGCGACCCGGCCTGGAAGAATAACAAGGTACTTTGGAACCTCCTACACAAAGGAGGCATTTCAAATTTCATTGAACGAATTCAGGGTCATGATCTAAAAATTTCGGTTCACTTTGCTACGAATTGGAAGGAAATGAGGGTCAAGTATGGTGGGCACAAGGTTATTGTCAACGAGGAGCTGATTGCTGAGGCAAAAACACGGAACTAGAGGGCTACCATTTTTTCAATAAGAGGATTGACAAGGTCGCTGAGGCCAAGAAATTCTCTCGACGAGGGCGAAGAGTTAGAGTTTGTTGTTGTGGGCATAAGGGTAAGTTCTATTCCCACGTCGTATGATGAAGTGATGAATATGATGGTCGATATATTTCTTTAGAAGGGCGTTATAAAACGGTCCTGTTAAACACCTTGTTTTTTTAAACCATTTTAGAAGGAATTTCACGGTTTGTTTCCCACATTACCTTCTCAACTCCCTTCAACACTGTTCTAGATTTTCAAAAGCACTCCATGCTATTCCTTTGCATCAGGGCCTTATCTTTCTATTGCACAAGCTTTTTGTTGCCAAGTTCCCTGGCTTCCCGATTGCTCCTAGTGAGCTACTCGCTACCACCTCCTCTGCTCCCACTCCCACTCTTGCCACCCCTTCCAAGTCCAAAACCAAGAACCCCATGAAAATAGACACCCCTCTCACTGGCAGGATTCTCAGAAGCTCCAAAGAGATGGAGGTTGCTCAAAACTTGCTTCATATCAGCAATGCTAGTATTGAAAAGGCCCTGCATCAAGAGGAGTCTCAAGTGCCTAATAGACTGGAAGCCTTGGAGAAAGAGATGAAACATATGAAGAAGGACCTTCAAAGCATATGGAAAAGTAGAAAGGGAAAAGAAAGTTTGATGAAGAGAATGACAATGGCAAGGATCAATTTACTGATATATATAAGAAGTTGAACTCTCTAGATACCAGACTGGGGAGAGCTAAAGATAGACATGATCACAACATGGCTATCTTTAAAGCCATAAGTGAATTTTTAGAGCAGAAAGTTCGGAGCATTGCTATGCTAAGTGGGATCCTTGCAACTATTTGGGGGAATGAGAAAGAGAGGAGTATGACCATTTCACAGCTGGACGCTTCGGACTCAATGCACATAACCACTCGGCATTGTTTACCTCACTATAGACGATCCAGTCCAAAATTGAAAGAGCATCCAAGAAATAGACTCACTTGGGCTAGCGGGATTCGGTAAAGATGTTGTTCTTTTGTGATCTTTTTGTTGTGACGTTGCTATTTTTTTGTGGTTTTGTTGCGGTCTGTGTCCTTTTTTTGCTTCTAGTTGTAACTTGCTCTTGGTTACTTTTGGAAACACTGTTATATCTGGATTTTGATCCTTTTTGTTGAATCTTCATAGTTATATCAGGTTGGTGAGCCCTTTATGTAATAGGGTATAGTCCCTTTAAAACTATTTACCAATAATAAAAAAACTAGCAATGTCAAAGAGTGAATTGCCAAATTTGAGTGTCTAAAGATCTTTATGCAATGGTGTGGTCTATGGGGTTATGGAAGGTATCAAAACAACTAAGTTCTTTTTAGGTAGTCTTTCCTTTACTCTTGCATCTAACGAGGAAGATATAAAAATCATTAAATTACATTGATACCTGGTCTTTTTCCTTAGTGGGGTGTTTAAACACTTTATTCTTCTTCTTCTCTTTTGTGTTGATTTTCATGCACCGAACACTTCGGTTTATCCTTGGAAAAATTGGGGATTGATCACCCCAATCCTTCAACGATATCAACAATGCAAATTTTCAAGTACAAGAAAATATAGGGAAACTCTCCCTTTGTAAAAAAACATGTGTATTCCTTCCACATTTTACATCTCTTTCCATTTCATTTTTATGCAAGTGCAAATATTTTGTGTTACACTTTACATTTGAGTTAAATTTCAATTATTTATCATGGACATTGACTACACTCTATGTTGTAGGTTTCATCATGAAGCATGCCAACACCGACACAATGTGAATCTACAAAACAAATTCTAAGCAAAGAAAACATGTGTCTGCAAGCACTCAAATATCTTTTCCTTTAAACATGTAATTTTAATTTCATACTTAAAGGGAGGAAAAGTAGACACTCAATTATGGAAATTCACTCTTTAAAACTACCTGTTTTGATAATGCACTCTTTTTTCGACAAACAAAATATTTCTATTCCCACTTAACACATTCCAAGATCTCTTGTATGGCTTGTTTATCATTACATATTGACATGTCATCAAAATTCTGATATTAAAATGCATAAAATCCATATACAAACATCAATTGACAAGATACAAACTTCGAGACATGTTTCCCATCCTGGTAAAGTTCGTATAGTTTAGAAAGGGTGTTATATCTAGTCTGGTTGACTTGTACGATCTCGTACCAACATGTTCTCTAACTTTTCTTTCAACTTCATATTCTTTTTGGGTATTTAATCCCTCTAGGTTGGCATTTCTTTGATAAATCACCCATGAAACCCTATATAAGCAAGTAAACTCTAGCTCATTTGCTAACCTTGAAATTCTATGGCACTACATTGATACGCTCACTTACTACACTTGAAAAAGGCACCACATTCTCCTAAATCTTATACAAGAACATATAAATTCATTGGTGCAACAATAATCATAAGTATAAACATTCTTACTAGGACAAGGAGTCAACCCATCTCATCTACAAACACTCAAACATCCCTTCTCCAAGTGTTTTAGTAAGAGCCAAACTCAACTCAAGTACTGTGAAAGAGGGTTACTAAATCTAGTTACATTCATTTAGATATCACATGTTAGTGGAGAATGAAGTGTAGTTTGAGGCCTATTCGAGTAGTGACAATGTTGGAGGTACACAGTGTGTGCCGAAACCCAACTATTTTTTTGTAAGGTATCCCATCCATGGTTAGGGTTTCATTCAAGATGTTTAGAGGGCTTGAATGGGTGATCAAAAATTAGGATTTGACATCGATAAACAATTTTAGGAAGGTGACCATATTAGGAAGCTGTAGAGACAAAATATAAGAAGGTTCGAGATCTTATAAAAGGGGAAAAACCATATGGTATGGCTCTGGTAGAAGTATACAATCCCGCATTAGGTTAGTTTCTTGTCATAGCTCCAAAAAATGAAGCATCATCAGTTATATATCTCCTTGTTTCCAACATTTTGCACACCAAAACTTCCTAGAACCATATCTAATTATCTAAATACACTCATCATATTTTTTAAGATTATATCTTATTAGTACATCAGTTGTATGTATTAATGTGTTCTTATGATATTGGTAATAAATGTTGAAAGTTAATTAATCAAAATAAGCTCCTATAAATAACCCTTACATCTTTTAGTGTACTCATTTCACTAATTTCGATTTCACATAATCTTACTAGGGTAAATAATATTCCAACCTTGACATCTATATCTTGATCAAACTTATTTTTAATCTCTTCATTGTTGTGCTCAAGTTCTTCATTACCACTTCAATTATTGGTTTTGAGATTTATTACTCATAGAATTAGACATTATACTAATATTCTCTAATTTGAGAAGTCTTACATTATTTGATAATAGTGTTTGGAGTTCATCTTTGGCATGCTTAATCATCCCAATAACTGATGTAACATCTCACTCAAGTATTTTGTCAATCATTTTCTCGAGTATATTCTACTTTTCTCTATGCATTTTTATGGGTGATCATACATGACATAACCTAATTTATGACAATCTCAATAACACGTCTTCATTAGCTTCACCAAGTTTCAAGGGTTATGGAAATGGTAATATCCCTCATCTAAACCTTCCACTTCTCCATCGACCATCGTAGGATGAAGTCTCATTAGACCACGAGCTCTCACAAATGGAGCAAACACAATTCATTGTTTATGTAGGTAATTAATTGCAAATGATCAAGTCGATACATGTATTCTATTCTATGTGCCATAGACCAAAGATATGTAATTGAGTCCATGAAAGGGAGTGGTTTCCATTGCCATTACCATGGTTTACCTTTTCGATGAAGGATTATATGGGGAAGTAAATGTAATTTTGGAAAAACTACAAATAGCCAATAGACATGATATTACCTTTCATATTAATTAATATTGCGACTTAATGGTTATGGGAAAGGATTTTGGTTGTGTTAGGAAGATTGAATTAGAACTAACTATTTTCTTACAAAATTTTCATAATTTTTGTAGCAATGAGGATAAAAGGAACATAAAAAACATTTTGAACAAGGTAAGATGAGGTGATAGAGCTTAGGTGAGGTCACATTTATGAATTTTAACCTCTTAGATGAGAATATAGAAAAATTAAGAGCTCAAATCGAGGTTAATAGGTTAAATTTTCATGCTCAAATTTTTCTACGAGATGAGTTTAACACAATGAGAAATAAATCGAGTAAGTTTTAGACAATCTAAATTCTACTTGACAACACTCTTCTAGCTATGCATACTAGGGTTTCTATGCCCCCAACTCTCTTGGCATTTCTAGTTGGGCTTACCATTCCCTAAACCTTATTATAACTAGGAATTTGATCACCACCGTTTTTCCATGGCTATTTTTATAATCTCTAACTCCTCATTCCTCGATAAGGGGCATGATCTTCTACACCTATATGGAAAAGTTGGTCCTAGACATACATGTGCACTCATTCCTTGTTATTTTCTAAATTATGAATTAAATATTAATATGTTTAGAGTTAAAGTTTTAGTTGTCATTATATGGACATTTTCTACTCTTTGGTGTTGTAAGTTTCACTCTTGGGGCATATTGTAGCCATTCAAAAAATCTAACAATCAAGTAATTAAGCAAAGAAAAAGTGTGTTTCCAAAATATGGTATGTTTTCCTTTAAAGATGGAAAAATTAATTTATTATCTTAAACTGAGGAAAACATATATACCTAAATTTATTAACTAGGTACTTGACAACATTGATTTAAATTACATCCCTTAACCACGACTTGCACACACAAATATATATTAAATGCATTATTCCACTCTCTCATAAGGCTTGTAAATACTTCCTATTCTATAACCTTGCTACTCAAGAACCTATAGGAATAACCTAATTAATCATATACATTCTAGATCTATTGTTAGACAGATCCATATTTCCATTTATAACATTCCACCTCCCTATACACTATCGTATAGGTTAGACATAATCATCACATGGTTCTTCCCCAGTTTCGCTTCTATCCACATTGGCCTAATGAATCATATTTTCTTATATTTATTTTATTTCCTCTTCCTACTCAATCTTTGGTGGGAAAATATTCAAACCAAACAAGTAAAATAATGTAATCACAAGATCAAGACATGGGATAGGATGGTAACAAAGCAAAAATAATTTTTTTCCCTATACATTGCTAACATAGTTTGTTAAGAAGGTTGCGAGGATCGTAATAGAGGGAACTTAGTGTGAAAGAATACATTGAAGAATTTTACTAAGTTACCATTAGAGTAGGACATGGATAAAATATCAAGGTACATAGCCGGATTGTGCATAAAAATTCATGATGAGATCGATATGTTGGAATTTAATTCCATGAAAGAAACCTATCAATATACTTTGAAGGAAAATAAGAAATTGGTGTTCAAAAAATGGAGTGTTAATCACAAAAGGGGAAGACAATGCAAATTCATGGAAAGAATAAAGACAAAGATACTTTTATGAAATATGAGATCATGTCATGTTTGATTATGTAAAATGAAGGAACATATCAAGGATGTGGTCATATGGATCAAGGAAGAGGGACTCATGGATTCAACAATGCATGTTCCATGTGTAGCTAGGAAGGGCATCGAGCATATGAGTGACCACATTAGAATGGTGGTAAGTGTAGTTTGATAATTTCACAAGGATATTTAGATGGCTTGATGAGTCATAAATAAGACCCGAGAGATGAGAGAATCCTTGATGTTTAAGAGTGTATTATTGAAACTAGAAAAATATGAGATTGGTCATGAGTAAAGAAAATGTCTATTTAGGATAATATGCAATTCGGGAGGAAAATCCATTAAAAGTAATCATGAAAAGTGGAAGCACCAATAATTTGATATAAAAATAAATGGTGGATGATATAAAATTGAAGAGGATTGATCATCCAAATCCTTATTGCATTTCATGGTTGTATAAATAAAACCAATTATTTGTGACAAAGCAATGTTTGGTTGAATTCCATATCGAAGATACGAGGATAAGGTAATGTGTGATATCATTCCCATGGATGCATGTCATTTTCTACTTGACATGCCTTTGAAATTTGACCAAAAGGATCAACATGATAGCCAAACAAATACATACATAATGGAGAATGGCAAAGTGAAGTATATACTCGAACCCATTGTAGGAGAAGAGTGAGGTAACACCAAAAGTATAGTTATTTTTTTAGTAAGTAGTTTCTAAGTGAAGTGAATTAGGATAATACATGTTTTGTGATAATAGTATGAATCATGCAAAAGGAAAGTGTGGAAAAGTGACAAAAGGAGAAGAAACCATACCACCATAAGTGAAAGGAATGTTGGAAGAGTTTACAAAAATTTTGTCTAGTGAGTTACCGCAAGGGTTACCACTTATGCGAGACATTAGTCACTACATGGATTTACTTACAAAATTAAGTTTTCCAGACAAGATATCCTATAGGATGGCTTCACAAGAGAATACAAAGATACAAAAGTACGTCAAAGAGTTGTTCGATAGAGGAACTATAAAAGAATTTAAGATAGTGTGCATCTTTGAAAGTTCTAACACCTAAGAAGGGTGGTGAATGTCATATGTGAACTGATTCAAGATCCATAAATAAAATCACCATCAAATATAGGTTTCCCTTTACTCAGTGCATGGATTATATCATATATTGTTTGAGTGGATTGAATTATTTTAGCAAGATGTATTTGAAGAGCGGATATCATCATATTCACATAAGAGAAGGATATGAATGAAAAAAAAATTAAGACTCAAGAAGGATTATGAGTGGCTCATAATGTTATTTGGATTGAGAAACAAACCAAGTAATTTCATGAGGTTGATGAATCAAGTCCTAAAACCATTTTAAATAAAAAATGTGATCATGTACCTAGATGATTTCTGATTTTCGGAGGACACGTGAAGATAATTTTCTACATATTAGGAAAGTATTGTAGAGGCTTCTAGAAGAGAATTTGACAAATATAGAGAAGTGCAATTTTATGTAAGAAGAGTTGGTGTATCTAGTAGTTGTGATTTTCTAAAAAGATTGAAGATAGACCCTAAAAAGGTATGCGTAATTGTGGATTGGCCATTACAGAGGAGTGATTTTGAGGCAAGGAGTTTTCATGAGTTGTTTAGCTTTTCTGCAAGTTCATAAAAACTTTAGTGGTGTATGCACATAAATTATAGAGGCCATGAGGGGAGATGAGAATAATTTTGCCTGGAGCACATGTAAAAATAAATTTTTGTAGAATTGAGGACAAAAATAAAAAAATAAACCATTGTTACTATTTCCATATTTCACAAATGTATTTTAGGTTGATTGTGATGCTAGTGGTACAACCATTGGTGTAATGTTTACTCGGGAGGATAGAACAATTATTCTCTTAAGTGAAAATTTGATAAGGGTAAGGAGGAAGTATAATGTGTATGATCAAGAAGTATAAACAATAATACATGCATTGGAGAAGTGGAGACATTAATTGTTTCCTACGAGTTTGTGTTGTACATAAATCATCGAGACATGAAAATTCATTAATAGCTAGGGAAATTTGAACTAGAGGGATATGAGGTGGGCATAATACCTATATTGTCATACATTCATGTTGAAGCACATGATTGGAAAATATAACAATGTGGTTGATGTGCTCAATAGGTGAAATTTTCTATTGATAAAGATGAGAAATGAAGTAGTGGGTTTGAATCCATGAATGGATTGTATGTACAAGATGAAGACTTTAATGAAACATGAGAGACATGATCAGTACCCAAAAGTGTGGATAAAACACCTTGGTTGGGTGTTCTTGTGCAAGAAGGATTGTTATTCATGGGAAGACAATTTTGTATCCTAAATGGATCAATGTACAATTATATAATAAGAAATATGCATTACAAATGATTAGCATGACAATTTGGCTTGGATAAAATCTTACCACAACTAGGGAGAGTTACTTTTGTCCATGGAGGAGTGTGGATGCATGAAAATTTGTTTACAAATGTCTTGTTTGTCAATTGGCTAAAGGAAGATCTCAAAACACAGGGTTGTATCAACCTTTTCCCATTCAAGAGGTGCCTCCTGAAGAAATAAGTATGGATTTTGTGTTGGGTTTTCCAATGACATAAGAAGGTTTTGATTCCATTTTTCAATGGTGGAAAATATTCAAAAGATGACTCATTTCATTCCTTGTGGGAAGACCGGTGATGCAACACTAATTGTAAATCTTTTCTTCAAAGAGATTGTAAAACAACATGGATTTGTAATGAAATTACTTAGATAGATCTAAATAAAAAACAATAGAACACCAAAGAATAGGGTTCATTTTAAGAGACCTCTTGGAAATCGGAGGTGGAGAATACCTGGCGAATATCCCAGGAACTGGTTTCGCGGGAAGGCGAATTTTTTGGGGGTTGTATGAAAAAATTCCGCCTGATTGTCAAGTCTTTGCGGACGAAGGCTGCGGACACGCGACGGATATTTTTTGTCGTCAAAGCGTCAAAAAAAATGCATTGATGCGCGTCATCGACCTCGATGGCGCGCGTCAACAACCATAATGACGCGCCTCACTGAGGTCTGTTGACGCGCGTCACTGAGGGTGCTGGTCAATGCATTTTTTTTTACGCGCGACAGCAAAATCTCCCGTCAGCGCGTCTGCAGCCTCCAACCTCTGCTTTCTCATCAAAAAATCTCCGTGTTGCGCATCAACAAACTCTTTATCGTGCATCTGCTATGCATCAATATCTGTTGTACCTCCTTGTCGTATGTCAACTATCCGTCAAGGTCGCGCATCAACAAATAACCCTCATTGACGCGTCAGCGGACCTCTTTGATGCACGTCAACAAGGTTGTTGACGTGCGTCAATGAGGTCCGTTAGCGCGGCGTCAATGAGGTCTGCTGTGACGCAGCGTCAATGCATTTTTGTGACGCTGCGACAAAGAAATATCTTGTTCGCGCGTCTGCAGCCTCTGCCCTCTTCTTGCTCATCGAAAAAATCTCCATGTCGCTCGTCAACAAAATCTTTGTCATGCGTCTACCATGTATCAATATCTACAGTATCTCCTTTTCTGCAAACCCTCCTTGTCGCACGTCAATAACTTACCCCCTTGTAGCGCGTGTCTATAATATGGGATATATCATATTGTTGAAAAATGTGAAGTAGAAGTGTTCTACCTGGTGAATAATCTAGGTTTATATAGGGGATATTTTTCAAGGGTAGGCGAAGCCGACCCCTAAAAAAAATTAAAGTGTAATTTTTAGGCGAACAGGTCACTGACCCGTGCCAAAAAAATCACCTTTTGAAAATTTTCAAAAATGGAATATTCGCCATATTACGAATATTCGCCACTAAAATTTTCCCTGCCAAAAGAACAAAAATATATAGATAAATTATCACAATATGCAAGTATAATGACTTAACCACTTTGAGGGTAACCTATAAACCATACAATAAGACTCAAGTGCTCAATATGATGCTTAACTATTCCTTACTACCTCCTATATAGACCTTTCCTATACTATGTAAAACATCTAGGCCGACCTACTAAACATATGAAGTCATAAATGAATGACATATGCCAAGAAAAGGGATTATGTAAGCCACAAGTTGGCCCTATATATCATATATAAGCTATAGGATTAAGGGTGTAACATGCCCCTACCCTTCGAAGTAACATTATCCCCAATGTTGGTAAGACTTGGATGTTGCTATAGAAATGCTTCATCTTCCCATGCTGCATATGTTAAGAATCAATATTCTAGTGCTCACATTATGGGTTAACATAATAATGTTTGTGATCTAATATATGGGTGAGTTGTTTAAAATATTGTTATTTGTAAGATTTGGTTGTTAAACCAAACTCACTTAGATGAAATTTTAAGAGTGTTGCTAAACAAACTCTGTTTTACTTCTCCTTATATTTAGGATTATTCCATCCTATACATAGGAAAAAATATTCAAATATGTGTGGAAAATAATATATCAACTACATTATTATTATGTGAGTTCGAAGCTTCAAATCTGCATGCTTTGTATAGATTAAATCAACGCATAATATCCTCATAGAGATATCGGTGGTATTAGAGCAAGGTTAATCCAAAGTGAAGAAGGAATTATTTTTAATGGAGTAATGTGTGAGATTTTGATGATTAATCAGGGGCATCTCCACCATTTTTAAGCTACCCGATCATGGTTAAAGTTATTTGAGAAATTAATCTACATTGTAGATGACTTTTCTGTGATATCATTATCTCTTTTTGGAAGTGGGCTATTAAAATCCTCATATATTTTCCAGTACTGATCTCTGGTTCCTCGACTTGGGTGTGTATATTATATACACTACACTTCATCAACGCCAGTCCCAAATTTTGCATCACATGCTGGAAATTAATCTATCTTTATTACTGAATATTTGCCATGTATTCATTGGGATAACATTATTTTTGGTCGTCAATATTGAATTGGACAATTTGGTCTTCGGATAAGGCTTCACATTTGTGTGTGTGGCTAGTTTGTTAGGGTGGTAGTAATTTGTGGGAGATTCGATTTGTCGACTGAGTCATTCCAAAAAAAAAAATCATTGTGTGGCTTGATTTTTATCTAACTTGTATTCTACTACATTGAGCGCAACCATGTTATCTCTCTCCCAAAGACTGTGGATACCTCTAAGTGAGTTCGGCCTCTCCTTCTAAGCATCGAAATCTTTCATCCATAGCCTTACATACATCAACGGTTTCTTAAGCACTTCCGAGCTCCTAATATGTACATCGATGGATTCATCGCTGGAGCCTACTCACTAACTCCTCGCCAAACCGACTCCGAGAAAATATTGTTCTACTGGTTGTGGTTGTAGGTCTATGTTTTTTGAGGATATAAGATATTATTTGTCGATTATTTTAGCTGGAATTTTTTTATGTCAAACATAGTTTGATTCAAGTGTCCACATTGTCATCTAGGTTCCGTGTTCATTTAAAAGTGGATCGAATTATACAGTCAATAGTTTTTGTTTAGATGTCCTGTGTTGTAGTTTTAAAAAGTATTAATATTGTCTCTTGGTAAGTTACTATTTAGGATTTTTCTAATTAGTATATTATTTCAATATAGTATTTGGTTGAAATGGCCGAAAGAATATGCTTTTGTGCAAGTGTGGCATACTTTCGAGTGGAGATCCTTTTTATATGGAAAGAACGTAATTATGTTATTTTTGCTAATTCCGTAGTTTATTGCTTTCTTTCGCATTATGATAAGGCCATGCTTGTCTCAAATGTGTTCTTACAGATCTAGGACCAGGCCCACAAGGTGGAGCTGGAAGTACAACACCTCTAGACCCTTATGGATCATTGGGCCAACTCTCCTTGCATTGTGGCGTGGGAGCCCCCACCTCCCCTTCTGGGAGTGTTCATTCGAGAGGACGGTGTGGCGGGGCCGGTCAAATGAACGTACCCACCATCATCGCTCTCCCGAGTAGCAACCCGAGCATCGGCGGAGCCACAATCACCGTGGTGGTTGGGGGTCCCCACAACGTTCCGCACATCACAGTGGCTTGGCTCCCGCCACCACTCCCCACCTCCCGTAGTGTGATGGATGGTATTCAGCAAAGTCCCCTGTTGGCTCTTGCCATATCTCCTAATCAACAGGATGACAAAGAAGAAGAAGTTGGCTCCAGCTGGCCGCCCCTTCCGGATGGAAATGATCTTCTAGGTAGTAACCTAGAGGATAAAGGGCCTCCACCACTACCCCCTGCCTCTATGTTTGTTGCGGCAACTTAGTTTGTTTTCCTTTTGTTTTTGGCATTGTTGCCTTTTGTTACTTTTGTCTCTAGCCTTGACTAGTTTGAACGTGGGGTGTGCCCTTTACCACCCATATTTTTTGTGGATAGATTGTAATATTTTTATTAAGTAATATAGGCCATTTCATCGAAAAAAATATAGAATTTGGTTATTTAGTCTTTAAACAAGTCTATTTTAAATGTATGTCATAAATATTAAAAGTCCACACTAAATTTTAGTTAGTATTAGAGTCATTGTATAGAGTCTTATGTTATGTTTTGTTATTGTCAAATTTTGTAGTTATCGTCAAAGTTACAAGTCAACAAAATATTGTATTATTAAGAGTCAATGTGTGTTAAGTTTAAAAGTCAAAAGTTGTGACAATGAAAAAAAAATTGCCTTATGGACGCATTTTTGTGGAATCAATTGATTGAGGTATGAAAAAATTGAGCTCCATGATAAAATTTGACTCGGTTTAGTAGCATGTTATCGGAGGATGAAGGAAAATAAAGGTTGAGGGTCAATTAATGACCTCTCATTAGTTTTCAATGATAGGGCCACATCAAAGGTTTTATGACATGTGTGTTTTCTTTCGGTTGTGCTTGGTGTGTTACAATTTGCGGTGTTCCATTTCCAATAAGTGGAAATTTCACATTGACGGGGGAACATGATCCAATGTTTTATTTCCAATTTTCAGTTTGTGTGTATGAGCAACATAATTTCCTATTTTATTCCTGCGGTGAAATGTGATGAGGGCTGAAAATAGTACTTGGAAAATCATGATGTGGTTGTAGATAAACCACTTGAAAACCTTCATTTTGGGTTTTGCTAATCCAATTGAAAAAACCCACAATTTTTTAGTTTTTGGTTAACTGTTGGAAAACCATACAATGGGTTTGTGATCATTGATGAGTGGATGAAATACAGCTCAAGTATGAAAGCTTATGAGGTTTGGGCATGTGGGCACGGGGCTTGTGAAAGAGTGCGCAAGTATAGCAAAATAGGGGCGCGCGAGGAACAGAGTTAAAAAAGACTTAGCCATTTTTGCAGACTAAGGATATTTTTGGGATGTGGAGTACTGAGCACGACTTCTAGAAGACTTGAGGACCACGCCAAGGCTATTTTGGATAAGCGAAGGATTGAGTGCCATGCGAGTTTTAGAGCTAATAATAGGATCTGAACTAAGAGTTAACTTTAGGAGATCTATTATTAGCACTTGCATGCTTTTGTATATTTATGTAAGGGCACATGAATATTATTAGCATGTAGCCTATTTTTGGAAGGTGCATGGGTGGTGAAGGGAAAGTCCCCACCCCTATAAATATGTATTGATTTACACAGTTTGGACAGTTCATGATTTATTATAGTGTTATGTTGTGAATCTATTAGCGTGCATAACCATGGTGACATTATTATGATGTATGAAGCTTCTGTGTTTTACAATATTTAATATAATGTATTTCATTAGTTGGATATTAGTGTTAGAGGTAAATGAATTTGGATCTTGCATGGTAAAACTAATTATAGTAATTGTTTAGTTATTCCTTCATATGGTTTAGATCTAGATCTGGTTTATGCATTGTGGTTTACTTGATTATCTATTATGGATATGAAATATACTTGTAATCATGCTAACATCTTGAACAAGCTTCACTAAGAGGGACCTGGTACCCTTGCACGCTTTGGGTGAGCGCTCAGTTCAGGTTGAGTGATGTGCCAACGCGCCTTGGGCTATTTGCAATGAATTCTAGGCTACATCATTGGTTACGTTGTCGGGACCTCTTTCTCAATTGTTTTTAGGATGTTGTATCCTCGAATATTTCTTGGGTGACCTTGGCCAGTATTGAAGAGTGGTTAGATGATCTAGAAGAAGAGTATGCTCACAGATTTAGCACTAGACTTGAGTTCAACGCGCTCATGTGGGTTGAGCGAGAATTTGTATGATGCATTATATGGTAGGAATCAGTGTGAAGAGATATGTTTGGAGTATTAATCAAATTTTCTAAGTAAGAAAATCCACTAAGTATGGTAAACATTTCTCTCAAAGATTTTCTCACAATCGATCTCCAAACAAATATTGCATATTATTCATCAATCAATTATGTAATATATAAATGAAAAATTGTTGACTTACCCATTTTAAAGGACTTTCACTTTCAGGTATTACCTGGTCCTGGGTTGAATTGTCAACTAGTGGTGGAGTAGAAACTTCCTTTTCCTTTGTAATAGGCCTCCATTCCATATTTGGCTTTCCATTACTCTGATGGCGAGATGGATACAATTTCTAGCAATTGTCCACCCGGTGTCCATTCCTCTGGCAATGAGCACAAAAATTCCTCTTAATCTCCTTCTTCTGAGATGAGGAACTCTTTCTGCCATTTCTCGACTCTACATGACGAGATTGGTCTTTCTAATTTGCCTTGTTCCTAACGAACAACATCAACTTCTTCATCAATGTCCTTCTCTTCCAACATTTGGCCATAGAATGATTATGCAATCCACAAAAAGTACATGGAAAGGAATTCCACATCTTCTAGAAAATCATAACCATACTTCTTAAGTTGAAAAAGTGGATCAGAAGTTTTATTGTGCTTATGATTATGGTAAGAAACTAGAGGTGGAATCTCATTACCTCTTCGCTGATTTTTCTTACCACATCCCGCTGTGACGATGAAGCCCAAATTTCCTTCTCAGAATCTTATTGCAGGACTAGTGGGGTAATCACTTTTCTTTTGGAAGCTTGTCTTCCGTAATCATTCTTGGATATTTCTCGATTTCCATTCTCGCACTAGAAAAACCCAAACCTACAAAACGAGGACGATCCTCGACCTGTATTGGGTTAGAAATTCCTTGACCATTTTTACCAAGGCCTCTTCCATCAAATCCCATTTTATCTAGTAACTTGGATCCAATGCCTCAAGTTTACCCGAATCCAAAGAATTCATTACCTAAATCCAAATCGAATGGGAGAAAGAAGAAGATTCGATTGTGAACAACTTACAGTGCAGTCATCTGCGATGGTCACTACATCTGAAGTTGAAGGAATTTCTTTATTTTTATCACCACACTGCAACCTTGCCAAGAGATGATCCTTGGTTTACAGTTTTGATTTCAAGCGAGCATTCTCCTCTTCCAAGGAGTAATACATTGATAGTAGGAGAGAGTTCTCTTCCTAGATCTAGTGATTATAAGCTTCAACCTCATCAAGATTCTCCTATTTAGACATCTTTCCCATATTGCACTTGTACCATGTTCACACAAATTGAACCAACTACACCAATCTTGAAGCAATCACTCTGTTAATTAGATTTATTGAAGCAAAAATGGAGCTAAACTAGCTTTGATACCAAACTTGATCCGAAAATGATCAAGTTTTTATTTACCTGATCTTGAAGCAATCACTCTGTTAATCGGATATCTTGAAGCTAAAATGGAGCTAAACCAGCTTTGATACCAAACTTGATCCGAAAATGATCAAGTTTTTATTTACCTAATCTCGGACCATTATAGGCTTATCAAATTACCGTTTAATTTTTACCCCATTAAAATCAACTTAAAGTAATGCAATAAAAATGACACTTTGCAAAAAGGTTGATTATGGAGTTCGGAAATTACCTACGTCTTTGGGTTCTTATCGAATCATTCCACTAGTCAAAACTTGTAAGTTATAATAGTAATTTCACAAGAAAACCTAATGGAAACTATTAAGAACTTGCTTAGAAGAATAACCAAACCTTCAGATGACAAAGGTGAAATATAGTACCCGACTTCCCCTTTCTGGCGTATTCGGAAAGCTCTTTAGCACCAACTCCATTGTTTGGAATCCTTCGGTTCTCAATCGGTCTTCTCGTTATCCCGTAAAATTGATGAGGGAAATTTTGCAGTAACCATACAAAAATTTTGTTTTGGCTCCCGAGAGTCCCTAGCATTAGGAATGGCATAAAATCCCTTTCCGGAGAATCTAGTTTTTGAACTTAGTCATTTAGTCATTTTTTGGTTAGGCGCAGATTTTATTCATGCAACATCAAATGAATTTGTGCCCCTTCTATTCCTTTGGCGCATCCTTTGGAGTGTCGACATTCCAAATGTTACGCCTTCCCATGATGTGTCTTTCAAACCTGTGCCGAGGCACATGCGCCACCTTGTCGACACTAAAATTGTTGCGCCCTTGAATGGTGCGCCAAAGCGCTAAAAAGGTAATGTCGACAGTCCTCGAAATCCGTGCCAATGGCGCAAATATTTTCATGTTGTCATCTATTTTGGTGCGCCTTACAAAAAGTTGGTGGCGCATTTATTACACCTTTTTCTATAAATAGGCACATCCGACCTGTCATTTTCACGATTGAAAAAAATGTGAAAAAGTTAATTCCTCTACACCTGTCAGCGCTCCTGTCATCCCCGTGTCGCTTTACGTCACATTCGTGGACCCCGTATCATTTCTTCCATCCTATATATTCCTAGTAAGTGGTCCTTGCTCTTCTTGTGTTGATTGTTTGTGGGATTTTTGTATTGTTTTTAGAGGTTGTTGTTAAAAACCAAGAAAATGAACCTAAGAAGCTTCCCCCAAACCGGTTTTACCCTCCTTCCAGATCTGCTAACCTGGAAGGCCTTGCTTCCGAATGGTCCTTCACCCTCTTTGCTCTATTCCCCTCACTATCCAAATCTATGTTAAAGGAAGCCAAAAGCCACAAACCGATCAAGAGAGAGAAAATCTAAAGTTATTACAATCCAAAGCCATGGCTTTCTCTTTGGTGTAAACAAAATCGTTGTTACACAAAACATAGTCGCGCCAAAGGGGCGCACTGTCCCCGCTTGCAACATGCATATTTCCCGTGCCTTATAAAAATTCTCATAACCCTAACACAGCACAAGCGCAACTCCAGCTACATCAGCATCTGAATGTCATGCAGACTCTTCCTGTGCCACGCCAAAAGCTAAAACATTGGCGCACCTTAACTCAATGATGCATCCTTTAAACCTGCACCCCTTGGCGCATCATAATGTTCTACAACATGTATCATATTTGCGCCAATGGTGCATCCTGCAGCCTTGCAACACCAAAATAATCTACGCCTTTTCAAAACCCTTCATATGGCGCAGGCGCACATCCTTTGACATCAACATTGAATGTTGTGTGTAGTATTTTTGCACCCTACGCCCTTTTGCCTTTGTTTTCTTCCATGCAACACTCTCCAGCAGTGCGCCTTGCTTTTCTGATCCTGCAACCTATAATAGAATTACACCTCGCGCCTAGAGACTTGTAAATTGATAATTTTTCATTCTGTAAGCTTTAATGGACAATCTAACAGCTAACATGGCTCTTCTACGTGATGGACTTCCCTGCTTCTTCTTGCAAATCAGCAGTTGAACTCAGATACACACGTCTTCATCGAGTAAAAATCCAACCAAGTCAAAGGGTAAAGCCAAACTCACAGAAGAAGAAATGAAGTACAAATACCAAAGGGTCAAGATGCCCGAGTCCCTTCCAGAGTGTGACTTGGACATCAGGGATTCGGAACTCGATCACATTGATATGGAAGACTTCTAGGCCAGAACCAGAAGGGTCACAGGAAGTCTATGGATGGACAAATTGGTCAAAAGTGGTTTACATTTATTTGGGGAATTCTCGTGAGTGCATAAAACAATGAATTTATGATGGTAGTGGCCCACTACTACAATAAAGCCACCAGATGTGTCGAGAATGAGAAGGGCGAGGTAATAATAAACCTCACTGCCTAAGCACTTTGAAATCATGTTGGGTATCCCCCACCACCAACACTTTGTGGCAATAAGCCAAGAAGACTGCATAAAAGCATGGGATGAGAATGAGGACAAATGCATGCAGCTCATGAACGAAGTGTACCTGAAGAACAAGAAGGTGATAACTAGGTGGCCGCAGGTTATTCATCGCAGTGACTTCTCGGAGGAGCTGAGCGACACCATCACCTTCCTGAGTAGGGTGTTTGGGCTTCCTGATGCCCATTATTTTCACAAATGGATGCTCAGATACTTGGAAACAATGAGCAAAAATGTTCCTGATCAACGTTTTGAATGGGCGGAGATCATCAACAGCACTATCTCCGAGTAGCTTCAACAACTCTCAACAATGGGGAGGTTCTACATGAACTCCACATGGTATACGCTGCTACCTCTCGAAAGAGACTATCTAGCACTGAGTCGATGCGGGGTGTGGCCCCAAGTAAAAATATATGAGTATTATCCAGAGTTGAGACTAGAAAACAACATCCCTCAATTCAGAAAAATCAACGATGCCTTCTTCTACGGCATCATCTACCTATTGAGGCCCAATATCACTCATGGTCAGATGACCAAGAGCGTGGTGACTACCACAGAGAAGTGGGGGGCATTATTTACGCAATTCTCCACTTTCACTTATCTCAGAGCTGCCAACTTCTTAGGGGAGCCCACCAAGCTACCAAGGTATGCGGGACCAAAATTGCTCAACTTGAAACACAATTTCCTGGCAAGGCCAACCTTCGATCCTAGCAATTGCTTTCCAAGGGAAAAGCTCGATCTAATCCATATCCCACAAATCGAAGATATCTACATCGACTGTATCACGAGGTCGAGCTCGGAAGAAAGGATCACTCCTGCCTGGCCCTGGCAAAAATCATCCAATATGGTGTGGCCATTGTCCCAAAAGGTTTCCAAATGACTGATCAAGAAGTTGATCAGGTCTATCTAGATACAGATGGGGACAATTGGCCATTTTCCAAGATAGACAGAACAAAGGCACCTCAAACTATTGAGGAAAGGGTTAAAGGAACTCTGCAGCGCACAGAGCATTGGTGTGCGGAAGAATGGCCTCATCTACCTTGGGGTAGACTTCACCACGTCTCCTTTAGGTGATGCACCTGCCAAGCCAAAACACTTACCAAAGGGCAAAGGGAAAGACAAAGAGGGAGAATCAAGCACTGCTCAGGAGCAAGCTCCTGAGAGTCCTCCTTCCGCCACCCAAGAATAGGTAGTAAGCCTGGTCTCCCCAGAAAAAGAAGAGGCGGTAAGTGTTCCTACGGGCACATCCACTCAGGATGTTGCCATTGTTGTAACCAATGAAGTTCCCACCATCCCATCTTCCGCTCCTCCTTCCCCTCCTCCCGTCACTCAAGCAACCACTCCTTTTTGTGTCTTATCCTCTATCTTCTATTGTTCCCCCTTCCTCTTCCTCCATCTTCTCTTCCCTCGTGGATATGTCCCCTAGCATTTCTTCTCTCATCTCTCAGATCCCTTCCACCCCCACGGTTTCCTCTCCTACAGTGACTCCTACCCCTGTGAGTGTTGGAGATTCACCTCTTTATCAATGTCACCGCCAATCGTCTCAACACATTTCCCGAGTTCAATGTAGTTGCTCCTTCTTCTTCCTCTGCTCCCTCTTCTCCCTCTAGTCACACTCCCTTAAGTCCGTAATGGATCTCAAGCACTGAATAAGAGGAAAGTCCCCATTGCACCTATGGAATTCTCCATCATCCCAACAAAAGGAGCTAAGAAGAAAAATCCAATAACCCGCTTCTCTTAGAGTGCTTCAAGTGAAAGGGTAATGGAGATTACATACCCCGATCCCACAAAGGATAAAAAGGATCTGTCTCCTACAGATTATACAGTGACACAGGTCACGATGGGAACATCCTCTCAAATCCTACGGGAGAGGCTTTGTCTGCATGAAGTGGATGCCCTTTGCAAAAATCTTCAAGAGGCAAAGGAAGAGAAGAGGATACTAAAAGAACATAACAGACATCTTCTCCAAGCCCTACAGAAAATGGGCAGTGCACCTCCTACAACTACCACTGAAACTCCTGAGGCCCTTAGCCAGGAAAAGATAAACGAGTACGCCAAGATTGGCAAACAAGGTATGGCAGTATCCACCTAGAGAGACCAGATCCTCAAGGATAGTGAGGAAGTAATCATAAAGTTCATAGAGCTATATCAGAATATTGATCAGGCTAACAAGGAACTCCAGGCGATTGCAGGACCTATCTCCGAAGAGTTGGACCATGCTAGGTTACAACATGAGACATTCCAAAAGATGCTTGACTACCCAGTCGATGATTTAGTAAAATTTGGCATCTTCGATCATCCAAGAGCACCCAACAAAGTCCTTGTTGCTTTGGACTATCATGTTGATCAGATGGAATTCGTCTTGGAGAAAATTGACAAAATTAAGGAGGAAGCCTTGGATGCAATGCATCAAATGGAGCAGATAGTCCTAAGGATTTCCCCAGGCTTGCTTACCCCATCATATGCCTTGACGAAGGTAGATGAAACTATTCGGATCTTTAAGGAGATCACGTCGTAAGGGTTAGGGTCAAAAGCCACTTTTGACACGCAGAATCTATCAACAACCTTCGGCTGTCGTGATTTTGTTGGATACCTGATGGAGGTAGGTAATGAATACTTCAAGCTCCCGAGAGAGACTCGTAGATGAACGGGAGACTTGCGAGGTCATCGGCGATCACACCAAAGGTCCTGCTCAAGATCAACTTCAACCGATGATTAGCAAATTCATGGAGTATCGTGCTCAATTTCATATTTCCTCTCCTGAGCAGAAGCAAGATACTCCCTTCCAGCCATGGGACGACGACGAATAGGCTCCTTCCTCCTAGGAATGTTCTCTTTTTGTAAAATATTTAAAAGTTTGTTGGCACAAATGATGACATCATCCATGTTGCACCATGGGATGTTGTCATCCACCAAATTGCCCCAAAGTCAACAGTTGACTTTTAGATATTTTGTAATTAGTTGTTGGTTTCTTTTTGCCTTCTTTCTCCTTCTCCTTCTATAAATACTTGGATATTTTTGTATTAAAGGGTGTGGGCATTTTTTTAGATGAAAAATAGAAGTGAGAAGGAAAAGGCTTTGTACTTTTTGTAAACAGAAAATATTAATACAGAAATTAAGACTTTGTGCTCAATGGATGTGTTATGTGTATTAGATCTTTCTTAAGTTAGATCTATGTTACTTTTCTGTCAGATCTATCTCTACTTTTTTGTCATTTGTTCATCAGTATTGCTTTGTTCATTTATGCAAGTAGGTTTGGCTCTGTTTACTACCAGCCCAAAACATAAACCCTCTGACCTTTCTGCTTTGGAATTCATTTCTTTTCTCCCTTCGAGATCTATCCTATCTCCTCTCCTCCCTTCGTTCCTTTCTGCTCACAATGAAATACCCCTACTGGGATGAGATCCCAAACCCTCAAGGCGAGAATCTTTTGTAGGACTTGCAGATTCCTGCTGGTAAAATAACAATAAAATAGTTTTGCTTTGTCTTGTCTCAAAGAGAGGCTATGCCACACTTACACGTTAGCTCATCTATCCATAGATCTGCCCTCCCGACAGTTTTTGGACCAACACCTTCCAAATTCTTCGTAACACCCTATGGCACTCCTTCGATATTCTAGGCTTCACAATAATTTAGTGTGGCGCTATGGGCCGACTAGGTAGTATTAATAACTCCTAGTCACAATAATTTTAATTTACTATTGCCTAAAAAATAATAGGTCAATAACAATTAAAATAATAATTCCTAAATAAATTAGGTCTTCACACAACTATGTCATTGGCATATTATCTAACTCTCCTCTTGGCTCGATCTCCACCTTGAGCTCTAGGAATGAGCTTCCCAGTTGTGTGTGTGTCCATTACAAAGAAATGGGTTCCCTATTTATACTAAAATACGGCCCTTAAAATAGTGTATTAAAAATTATCTAAAGGCTAATATTATCCTAGCTCGTAGCATGAAAAATGGGATAATATCCCATAGTAATCAACTTAACATTAAAATGGGATAAAATTCCATGTTGGCGGTTTGCATGTTTAAGTGGGTGTAATATCCCACATTGGGCGGCCCTTTATTTTTGCTAAGGTTTTAATTAAACCTTAGCCTCCCACTATTCACGTGGATCTCCACGCATGGGCCTTTGCCCCACCACCGCTTCACCACCTATCCACCACGTGGATTTAGCATAACATGTTTGGCGGTTATGTGGGTAAGTGGAGGTTGCTAAGTTTAATGTGCCCATTGTGTGGGCCAAGCGGTTAGCAATATAAACATGCCACTACGTGGTGAGTTGGAGGTTAAATGGGTTGATATAGACCCAATGCAATATAGATGGTCCCGATCAATGTGGATAGCTCGCTAAGCTAAAATATAACTTGGTCCTTGCATGACTCGACTAATAGCTCGATGTCGATCCTTGGTAGGCAAATCGATTGCATTCGATTCATGGTGGAAAGCCAAGTGGTGGTTTGTGGACCCACCATGTCAGCGATATTACCATAGTCGACATGGCGACCAGAGCTCCCCTTAATTAAAAAAGTTGAGCCTCTTGTCACGACGACCAACTTTTACGCTGTCGAAGACCGAGGTTGAAAACCAAAAATGAATCCCTTGGCATTTTCGTCACATGTCGAGTGTCTCTTGGTCCAATATTGACCAGTTGACTAGAGTTAACTTTCTCGTTGATCAACCATGACCGGACATAACTAGAGCTCCCAAAGTTCATTTATCGTGTTATTACGATCGTCGGAAAGCTCTCAAAATGATCTTCTTTAGGGATGTTTAGGGAAATTTCGATATCAAAAATGATCCCCTGATCACTTTAGGAGGGAACTTTCACATAAGACTTATACAGTTCCACGTGAGGCACTTGATGTAGCTCTGCGTGCTAAGGTGGTAGGAAGTGTAGACACAAGAGTGAGTCCATTTTGGAAGCTCATATTGCAACAATAGCCAAATAGTTGGAAAAATATATGCTAATTTGACACATGAGACGTGCAGTGGAATTTGGTGTATAGATTATGAAGTAGAGGGCATACTAAGGATATTTTCCCTCGTAAATCAATGTGCTCCTTGTTGTTAGATTGCGAGATCATCACTTGGACCACAGTTCAAGTCGGTGCCCATTAATGCAGCATGCGATAAGAAATAACATGTCATGTTACTGTAAGATTTGCAAGTCTTCCACTCATGATACTGAAGATTGTAGGTTGATTGATTAGATTCATGATGCCATTGATATTTGCATACGACAAACTGGTGTTGCAAATAATTCTAAGGAGAAAGGTGAGCACCATGACCATGATCATAATGAAGGGCGTTCTGACAGAGGTCGTGGCCGAGGAAGATGTTACGAAGGGGGATTCAAAGGCCGAGGTCATGGCGGTGGAAGAGGTGATTTCCCTCATGGAACTTGTTATACATGTAGATCTCCTGATCATTACAGTGCAAGTGTCCACAAAACATTGTTTGTTCTTTCTGTGGAAAGAATCATAGCTATGAAGAATGCCCAGACTTGTATGAACACTTGAGTAAGAAGCATAAACAGGAGAACAAGGGCATGGGAATGGTTAGAGTTCAACTTGCTTCGTGAAAGATCAATGTATGTTGAAGTTAGCGTTGGATCTTGAATTGGTACCTATGAAGATTACTACACGCGTTGAGGTTATGCGCACTAGAGAAGTTCCAAAATCAAAACCTGTTATTACTAAAGAGGAGGTTCTACATGTAAAGTATCCAGACCCTATGCATCAAAAGGAGGTTTATCAAGAAACCATGGAGGTAATTCAAAATTTACTGGTGAGATACAATGTTTGAAAGAGCAGTCACAAAAATTGGAAAAAAATAAAACATCTGAGCTCCATCAGATAGATGTAGATGATTTAAAGGAGGTTTGCAAGATGTTGTGCCAGGAAAACATTATTCCTTTATTGGGGAATTGGTTAAAGGGAAACACTCTTGAGCATGAAAGGAATATTTTACATGCTAACCTTCCCCCTCATAGCCTGGATTATGACAAGGAGATCACTCTAAATGTTGTTGTGGATGGTTGGATTTTGAGTAATATCTTGATTGACATAGGTGCGAAAGTGAATGTGCTCACTTTGATGTGTGGGTTCAGATGGGTAGACCACCATTACAACCATCTTCTAATGTGTTATTTATGGCAAACCTGGATGAAGGCCACACCAATTGGGGTTTTGAAAGATGCATCAATTACTATACAGGGGGCCAGTTTACTAGGGACTTTGAGGTTTTAGCGCTTGCAGAGGCGGATAGTTTTCCAACATTACTTGGGTTCCCTTGGTGTTATGCAAACAATATTGATCTGTGCTTCAATAAGGGGTATATAATTTTTTAAAACAAGGAATAACATGTCATTATCCCTTTGAAAGATGGGAAATATGCACCTTATGTAGAGCCCTTAAGTGAAGAAGACTTGAATAGAATTTATGTGCACACCATTTCGAGATCTGGAAGTTCTTGAGCCATCAAAGGAAGGATTTATCCAATGGGATGATGCATAGTCCATGAGCGATACTACAAGTATTGCATGTGAAAAATAGGCATATGGAACTTACGAAATGGTTGGGCACGAATTATGAAGTACAACTACATGTGTTAGTAAGCCACGTAGTATCATGTGTTTGTGCAACAACCAAGTACCAAGGTACACTGGTGAAGAGAATCCAGAGTTATTCCTGCTTGCTATGGAAGTTTAGTGGTAATGTCAGGTGGAAAGAAGGAATATGCTAGTTTACGCTTTGGATGGGATGGCAAAGCACATGTGGATAGTTCACATGGATAATATTTTGGAGTGGAGAGAAATAAGGATTGCTTTATCTACTATATTTTTAAGGAGCAATGCACCTACTCAGATTTGTGCATTTCATGGTAATGATCCTGTTCAACACCATGTTCAGTAGTGTGAGAGACTCTAGAAAGAGGGGTAGGAATCTTTACCACCTTTTTGCAGGTGTAAAAAAATTATTTCACCTTGCGAGGTTGCGCACGCACATGGTATATCTATGTAGAGTTGAATAGAGAGACTGGAAATTGGCAAGAACTTACTGCAGGTATGATTCAGACCTTTGAATATTTTTCCACTAAACCTCCGGTGAATGAGGCATTATAGGTTATGAAGCACTTAACTATGGGAGATAGTAAAAAGGCTAAGGAGATCCTTTAGGAGTTGTTAGGAGAGTCGACTTGGGCGCATTTTGAAGAGGAAGAAATAAATGTTGAACAACTTGGGCCGCCTACTTAGAAAGAGAAAAGGGTAAGATTGTCTACATAGTTGATGATTAAGAGGTTGAGAACTTGTATATTGAACACATAGAGGGTACGTGCAATGTCTTGGATAGTGCAGATGAGCAGGTGCATGCGTACCATGTGCCTATGAAGACCAATAAATTAAACATTGGAATGAATGTTAAACCTAACGAGGTCATCATTGGAGATTATTGGTTTGACTCTGAAGTTGTTAAGATAATTGATTTTTTGTGCAACTTCCAGGATCTGTTCCCTAGAGGCTATCATGAATTGAAAGGCGTACATGAATCTTTTGGTGAAATTAGAATCAAGATAAAGGAAGGTGTGCATCCAGTTTAGAAGAGGCCTTACATGATGAATCCAAACTTGCGCTTCAAGGTGAAAGAAGAAATTGAAAAAATATTAATTTCTGGGATCTTTTTGCCCATCGAGGAATCAGAATGGGTGAGCCCTATGGTTATCAGTATCAAGAAACATGGGATAATTTAATTTGTATGGATTATAGGGAGTTAAATTCTACATGTGTAATTAATGCCTTTCTCACATTGTTTACTTGAGGAAATCGCGGAGGGCATTATAGGGTGTGAAATATACTCCTTCACCGATGAATTTTCGGGGGCATGATCGGTAAGGATAAAAAAAGGGGACCAAGAGAAGAAAAATTTCACCACTAAATGGGGAATTTTTGTATACATAGTTATGCCCTTTGGACTAAAGAATGTGCCTGTAGTCTTTTCGTGCATAGTGGTGCAAGCATTTCAGGATTTTATTCACAAGTTCTTGCAGGTATATCTATATGATTGGACTGTCTATGGGCTTGTAAAGGATCATTGTGATAATTTGAGGTTAATGTTTGAGAGGTGCCGAAATTTGAGCATCTCTTTAAATATTAAGAAGTGCATATTTGCCACACCCTTTGGAATTTTGTTGGGACACATAATCTGTAAAGAGGGCTTGTTAGTGGATCCTGCTTAAGATTGTTGTGATTTTGGGCTTAGAGGAACTAACTAGCCAAAGTGAGGTACATGGATTCTTGGGGCACACAAGGTACTACAAAAGTTTATCAAAGGTTATGCCAAGATTGTCGCGCCCCTAGAGGATTGGTTAGAAGAAAAATAAAAGTTTTAATGGGGTGAGGCACAACAACGTGCATTTGAGACTATGAAAGAAAGGCTTACTAAAGTTCTTTTTTGTGCTTTCCTTCATGGTAAAAACCTTTTCACGTTCATGTAGATGCCTTTGGCATGGCCATAGGCATGGTACTAGCCCAACCTAGAGAAGGGATTGTTGATTATCCTAATTTCTTTTCCAGTAGGAAGTTGACTCTAGTAGAAGAAAATTAAACGAGTACATAACATGAGGAATTTTCTATGATCTATGCACTCCATAAGTTTTGACAAGATACTTGCTGGCAACACCTTTCATCTTCTATATAGATCATATGGCACTAAATTATTTGGTGAACAAACCCATTTTACGAGAGGCACATATGTCATTGGGTTCTAGTTATTTCAGGAGTTTAACTTTACTGGTGGTTAAGATGGGTAAGAGCAATTTTGGTCTAGACCATTTATCAAGGATTTAATTGGGGAGGATGAACAGATCATTAAGGATACAATGCTAGATGCACAGCTATTTAGGTTAAACTGTGTGCCCTCAAACTTAGAGGATATTGCTGTCTTTTTATGCATAGGTGTGGCACCTGAAGGAATGAAGGATTTGGAGAAGAAACAACTTGCCATTCATGTTGCGCCTTACATGTTGATCAATGGAGACTTATACAAGTTAGGACGTGATGAATTTTGTGTTGGTGTGTACTTGAGCATGAGCACAAAGCAATTATGGAGGAGGCTCATGGCGGTATTGTAGGTGGGCACTATGCGGGGATGTCACCGCACGCAAGATTCTACTAGTTGATCTATGGTGGGAAATATTATATAAGGATTGCAAAGAGTATTACAAGGCATGTGATCATTGTCAAACACCTTGGAAATCTTGGGCATAAATATGAGATGCCTCTGAGGCCTATTTCTAGTGCAAAACCTTTTGAGAAGTGGGTAATTGACTTTGTGTGCCTTATCTCCCCATCTGCACGTAGGACAAGATCACACTATATTATAACTTGTATAGATTATCTTGTACAAGTGGGCGAAGCGGAACCTACAAAGGATTGCACAACAGCTACGAAAACAAGGTTTCTATGGGAAAATATCATCAGTAGGTATGGATTCCCTTTAAGTTTAATAAGTGATAGGGGTTCTCATTTCCTTAATGAGACAATTAGGATATTATTGGATAAATTTATAGTTTCACACCATAGAACAACACCTTATCATCCTCAGGAAAATGGAACTACTGAGGCCTTCAAAAATATATTGAGCCATGCCTCGAAAAAAATTATGATGTTTGAAGGAGAGATTGGGATGATAAAGTCTCTATTGTGCTTTGGTCATACAGGAAACCTACAAGAGGTTGAATAAGGCAACACCTTTTCAGTTGGTATTTGGTACAAAGGAAATTCTACCTATGGAATTCATGTTACCTTCTTTGTGAATTTCACATACAGGAGGTTTAGTTGATGAGCAAGCACTTGAAGAACGTATTGAAAAAATCATGCATCTAGATGAGAGGCGTGCCATAGTGAGTTGGAGTCAAAAACAAGAAAAATCTAGGCAGAAGGCATGGTATGACATGCACATCAAGGATAAGAAGCTTGAGGTTGGACAAATGGTACTTCTGTATGATTCAAATTTTTGTGCCACCTGAAAAGCTTAAGGTGCATTGGTTAGGACCGTATGTTATCACTTATATACTTGATTCAGGTGCTTTCCAATTAGAGGTGCTAGATGGAACACGGTTTCCCAGTTACTTCAACGGGAGTAGGATGAAGCCCTACTATAAATAAGTATTCTTGGTGTTTGTAATAAGGTAATATTGCCACTTAGATTAGATTTCCTTAATGCATTCCCTTTATATGTGTTTCCTTTCATTGTTGCTATGCTTTGTCAATTTAGTTTAGTGTTTTGTGTAATAAGCGCGCTTGCGCGCCATAAGCTGATTACTATCTAAGTGTTTTCATGCGCAAAGGACTACACATACCCTTAGTGTGGGGTGGTTTATATATAGGGTTCATTTCCAATTTTATTATCATCTAAAGATGGGTATGCATAAAGAAACTTTTGTACGGGTGTTTTAGGGAAAGGTGCAGATAGAAAAATATTGCTCATGATTAAAGACCACTTATGGATAGACACACAGTGTATAATGTGAGGTAGGTTATAGTAGTGGAAACTACTTAGAAGAAGGTGCAGTGGTGAGATACTTTGGTGCATGATGGAGTGCGGAAGGAGGTATGTAGCCAAAAAGTAGAAGGCGCGCCAAAAGGTTATGACTGTGGTGCGGAGATGAGCAGCACATAAAATTTTCCAAATGATGAATTAATGTTGAGGATGGTGGTAGGTGGAGAGTAATAAATGCAATTTTTTCTATATAAGGACGTGCTACGAGGTAATTTTTACCTTTGCATACAAGAGATTTAGAATGAGTTGAAGGTGAGTGAGCTAATAGGACAATGGTGAAGTGCAAAGAGCTGCGAACTAGTTATATATCTTGTGAAATTTGTACATTGGATAGTCTTACCTCCATTCTTGACGTGTTTGACCGAAGCGCGGTGTGTGGGGAAGAGTATTAATAGATAGGGTTTTGTTTCGAGCTAGGGCATGTGATTTCGAGCTAGGGCATACAAAGTTGGAGTAACAGAGCTCGAGGCAGGTAAAAGAACACACCTTTTTAGTTGATATGGCACCCAAAAGAGCACTTGGAGCTGGTACAAGAGGAAAGAAGAAAAAGGAAGTAGAAGTTGAGGTTAAAGATGCCCCGAGAGTAGATTCTCTGAAATGTAGTACCCAGAAGGAGTTTTTATGGGTTGTGATTGGGATTCACACATTCACCACTATAAGGTCAGTGATTACAACCACAGGAACAAGGATACCAAGGAGGAATTGGAAAAATTACTTGTGGTGAAGACCTCAAAGAGAACAATAGATGACATGGTGGTCTATGATGATGCGGGTGAGAAATTATTGACCAAGGTAGGATTTTTATAGTTGTATGAGCTCCCTTATTTTGGCAAACCCAAAAGTTATACCAGTGGCTCATGAGCAAAGTCCATGAGGACTTATTTTATTTTGTTGGGCGTCAAATGAGGATCACCACACCTTTGATTGGAAGTTTGACAGGCTAAGGAGTATGGGTGTTGAGTGAATAGTGACCTCACTGACAAGGAGGCCATAGAGAAGACAAAGAAATAGCTTGGATACACTAAAGGAGGGCATTCCTAAATTACGAAGTATCCATTCATTCAGGCAATAACCCATCTCTTGGAAAAGATAAATAATGAAGAGCATTGGTCTTAGGTAAACAAGGCTTGGCTTCATGTTGCACAAAAGATGGCAAAAGGTGTTGTGTATAACATATCAAATTTTATTGTTGAGACAATTATTGAGGAAGCACAAGAAGGTGAGAAGATCATATTTGGCACTATACTTTTGTCATTAGTATTTGTTGAGATTAGAGTGCTCGATGGGCCTATTGCCCTCAATAACTCCCAAGTTATTTGGGAAACTCATATTTTATTGACTCGAGGTTCCTTATTTCACATTATGCGCACTCACGTTTGATTCCTTGGCACAATTTTTTGGCTACGGTTCTTACATGCGTGCCTAGCGCACCTTTTTCCTTCTTCCTTATGTTTCCTTTCCCCTTCTTTATTATATCTCCTTTCACTATCCCTTTATGCCTTCCCTCTGCACACCCAATTTCATTCCTATTCAATCGTGCACTCATTGCATGTACTATGTAGAATTACCTTCCAATTGGCGAAGTCCCTCTCATTTCTTCCCTTTGCTCGCACACACTAAGCTCCTTTGCATGATGCTTTTCTTTCTACTTGCCATGCACCCTTCCTCGATCAAATGCTCATGCACTTCCCCATACTTGTCCCCTCCAAGTATTCCTTCCTTTCCTCATGGGCATGTACCTTCACGTGTGCCTTACCTTTGTTACCTTTTACACCTTACGCTTTCACACGTGTGCCCTTATGCCTTACTATGCACCACTCACCACATCATCATATGTCAAAATTGAGTGTGCTACACACAACCTATTAAAATGTGCCAAAAGGTCACTAAATCTTAATAACCAGCCGATGTGTGACATGTGGCAGAAAAGACAAAATCATATGAACAGTTGGCACAAAAGAGAAAACGTGCCAAAAGGTCGCTGAATCTTAATAACCAACCAATGCGTGACATGTGGCAGAAAAGACAAAATCATATGAACATTTGGTCAAATATTTGATCAATCAATATGCACCACGTGCCATTTCATTTCATAGCTACCTATAGACTTCGACATCCATAAATTTTATCGGGCAAAGGTTTCGATTCATGTGCACCTAGGTTCATTTGAAATATGGAGACATAAGCTACATGTTGGACAATTCAAATCAAATTTAGGTAGGATTTGGTAGGCAGAAAATAGGGAGACATCATTCGATCATTAATTAACACATCCAAACACTCAAATCACCCATATTTCTATAGATTTGGCCTTCTTCCTTCTTCTACATGCAAAACATACATGGGGAAGCGCATCTAATAGCCATGCGGTGGATTTATAGGAATTTATCACTTGTTATTGGTGGTTGCAGATTTGAATCCGGTTTCCCTCTCTTTCTCCTTCTCTTCTCTCCTTCTTCTTCTATAAATAACAAAGTTGTGCTTTGTAAAAGGAGATTGATCCCTCTCTATTGTAATGACGTCATGCCAAATGGTGGCTGAATTACCATAGGTTTTAGAACTTGGCATGGTCTTTGCAATGTATTCTCACCTCCCCGCCGTGAATGTAAAATGATTGTGCATCCCTTAAGCAATAAATTATGTTTTGTGGAACTCTTGTCCTCCCTTTCTCGTTTTCATTGCATCTTGCCTCTTTATCTACATTTTTGGCATGTTGTGCACATTTCCGCTAGCGGTCCTCATGTTCATGTGTTACATGTGATGGAAGGTTAAGCTGCATGTTGATCTCGTGGCATGTGTCATCCACCTCTTCTCTTGCACCTCTCTATTTGCTTCACTTCTCGTGGAGAGTGATCAACCCTTTCCTTGATAGTATTTCCTTCCTTTTACCTTAGGATTTTCCCTTTACGCACATCCTTCTATCCTGGTCCTTGGCATCACTTAGTCTTGGATTTTCTTTCTACATTAGGAGTAGCAATAATGTAAGAGATATGTAGAGGAACCCGCCTTCTCTGGAGGTTTGTCTTCGTGCGCGGGTCCCAAAACCTAGGGATGGTTCCCATTGTTGCCTCAAAATTCTAAATCCATCAGGATCACATCGAAGGAAAATTTTTGAGCACCAACAAGAGGCCAAAAGACAATATGTGGTAGTTTCCTATAGAGAAGAAGTCCTTGGTAGAAATATTTTCTAATTATACTTATGATGGATCAATGAGTGGACCCTTCAAGCAAAGGGCATAAATGTGGTATGAGTGCTTGTGTGCCATGTTTGAAGAAGAATAGAGGATACCCAAGGAGTTACCTTTGGTATTGGATAAAAAAGTATAGTTTGTAGTGTACCAACACTTTTGTATTGGGTGCTTTGGGATGAAGGATGGAAAATGGGGCCCTTGGTGTAAGCTACCATATGCCTTCATTAGCGCGCTACTTCTAATCAACTATACATAGGTTCAAAAATGCATGCCGATTGGTGTTCAATGTTGACAAGGTGGATTGTGACTACCACACACTAAGGAAGTCTTACGTTTATCCAGGTAAGAATGCTTATATTGAAAGGTTGATTTCAGATGACATTAACATGAAGGTTGTAAGTTTGGCCATTAGAAAATTGGGTGCGACTCTGGTATATATATACTTGAATCCTAAATTGCAAAATGGGAAGTATTTGGAGAATGAATTCAAGCTCCCTGGACCGCCCAAGGGAAAACATATTGTGGGCACCTTAGAGGAAGAAGGAGAAGAAGAAGAAATTCATGAAGATATTGATGGCCTGGAGCATAGGGGAAGAAGACATTTTATTGATGAGAAGGAAAGTACGCGCAAGGTAACCCCTCCCCATACAATAGCGGGAAGAATAAGTTTTAGAGACAATCGCTATTGAGGTAGAATTGGAAAGGACTCATGAGGAACATCGGTATAATAGGGTACCCACGTGAACAAGGAATCAAGGCGCGGGACCTTCCCAGCCCCCGAGAAGGTCACCAAGGACTTCTCCTAAGAAACTAGATCCTGAAAGAAGAGAAGGCACAAGTACATCTTTCGGGAGGATGATGAAAAAGAAGGATCTGACGATAGCGTGCCTCACATTCCATTCATAATGGAGGATACTACAGAGTCTTAGGATGAGGAAGAACTAAAGGAGACATGTCTAGAAATAGAGAAGGGTGAACCTTTGGGTGTGCCCCATACTGCAAAAAGAGGGAAGGACTGCTAATGGACCCAAACACCCAGATCCCCAAGGGTAAGTGCACAAAGAAGAAGGATGAAAATTATGAGACCCCTGCAGTTGGATATGTGGATGATACAAGCAAGATCATATGCACACGGTTCCAAAGCACTTTGGAGCCTAAGGATTTGTATGGGTGGGAGCTCATGGATGAATAAATGGTGAACACGTGCACATGCAAGCAGTTATCTTGGTCTATGCAGACTCATATGGATGAGCTTGATTTCAACATGTGTGAGGAGTCATTTGTTTCACACAAAATGAAGAGATGGCTGCATGCAAGACTTGTGAATGTAAAGCTGACTATCATGTTAGATGAATAAGTGAGCAATGCTTTGGTAAAGGTATCAACCGAGGTTGCGCGTAGGAACATCGATAAAGTAGAAACCATTAAAGTGTTGTTAGAGGACAAGAAGGAAAAAGATATAGAGATCAAGTGCCTCATAGAGGAAAAGGAGAAGGCTGAGGAAGAAACACATGACGTCCTCAAGATGGCTGAATAGATCGGGGATGAAATAATAGAGAAGAGGCCACATTTTCATGAGAAGCTGGAACTAGAGTTTAAGTCTTCTTTGCATTATTTACGCGCAACAGTTAGGTTGCTACTTAGAGGAAGGGCATGTGTGTATGCCAACACCAAAGGATCTTGCAAGAGGAGGTAGCAAGGGTTAAGGCCACGATTGCAAGGAAAGTTACAAGTTATGAGTCATTGTTGCAAGAATTAAAGGATGAATTAAAGAAGGCATACCAAGCTCCAAATATGCGCGTGCAGTGCTAGATTCAATTATTAGGACAAAAATTACAGAGGATAATGAGGTCCTAAAGGAAGTGAAGAATGAAAGACTCGGGTGGATGGAATTGCTCTAGTAGAAGAAAAATGCAACGTGCTTACAGGATCCCAAGAACCACATAAGGAAATAATGAACAAAATTGGGAAGCTCATTGTGCAGAAAATGGATTACATGGAGGGCATGGTTTCCAGCATGGCTAACATTGTTAGAATTTTGTAGAATGAAAAATAAAACATGACTTAGGATGAGTTGGAATCCGTGGTTATAGATGTCCTAGATAAAACAGGTGAAGTCTTTGAGTGATTGGCAGGCATTAGAAGCAGAGATTAAAAATGAATATCCAAAGTTAATCCTGCCTGTAGAAGAACATGGCACCGAGTAGTTCTTCATTCTTTTGTTCAAGTAATTACATATTCTTTCATTCATTATTCTTTATTCTTGGAGATATAAGTTGTGATTACCCATTACAGGGGTAGAAATGACATTAGTGTGGGGTAATGTTGAGTGGATGAAATACAACTCAAGTATGAAAGCACATAAGGTTTGGGCGCGTGGGCATAGGGTACACGGAAGAGCACGCAAGTATAGAAAAATAGGGGCACACCCAAGAACAAGTTAAAATAGGACTTAGCATTGCGACTAAGGCTATTTTTGGGATGTGGAGTACTAAACACGACTTCTAGAAGACTTGAGGACCATACCAAGGATATTTTGGATAAGCGAAGGATTGAGCACCATGCAGAGTTTTGGAGCTAATAATAGGATCTGAACTAAGAGTTAACTTTAGGAGATCTATTATTAACACTTACATGCTTTTGTATATTTATGTAAGGGCACATGGCTATTATTATCATGTAGCCTATTTTTGGAAGGTGCATGGGTAGTGAAGGACAAGTACCCACCCCTATAAATATGTATTGATTTACACAGTTTAGATAGTTCATGATTTATTGTAGTGTTATGTTACAAATCTGTTAGCGTGCATAACCATGGTGACATTATTATGATGTATAAAGCTTCGTGTTTTACAATATTTAATATAATGGATCTCATTGGCTGGATATTAGTGTTAGATGTAACTAAACATGGATCTTGCATGGTAAAAATTATTATAATAATTATTTAGTTATTCCTTCATATGGTTTAGATCTAGATCTAGTTTATGCACTGTGGTTTAATTGATTATCTGTTATGGATCTGAAATATACTTGTAATCATGCTAACATCTTGAAAAAGCTTCACTAAGAGGGACTTGGTACCCTTGCATGCTTTGGGTGAGTGCTCAGTTCAGGTTGAGTGATGTGTCGCGCGCCCTGGGCTATTTGCAGTGAATTCTAGGCTACATCGATCATCCTACAATAAAAATAACCTAATCATGAAATCGGTGGAAGAACAAAGTTAGGTTTTCCCCATGTTTGCAATAAGGGGGGAATGTTAGGAATTAATAATCTAGTGCTCACATTATGGGTTAACATAATATTATTTATGATCTAGTATATGGGTGAGTTGTTTAAAATATTGTTATGTGTGAGATTTGGTTGTTAAACCAAACTCACGTAGATAGGAAATTTTAGGAGTGTTGTTAAACAAAATCTATTTTACTTCTCCTTATATTTAGGATTACTCCATCCTATATATATGAAAATTCAAATATATATCAAATATGTGTGGCAAAATAATATATATTTTAAAATCTACATTATTATTTTTTTATGTGAGTTTGGCAGCTGGTCAAATCTTCATGCTTTGTATTGATTAAATCACTGCATAATATCCTCATATAGCTATCATTATATTCACTATACATAATCTTCCACTTGATCAAATACTCGGTAATGAATCTTGTCCTCATCCTTTCGGTGCATGTCTAAAGGATCCCTTCAGGTTAAAATATGATCCTTCCCTCCTCATCCAGCTCAGGAAACACTGATTGGGTTGACATCATCTTCCCAATTACCTTCTTCAAGCAAGAAACATGGAAGACTGAATGTATTTTAATTCCCTTGAGGGAGCTCCATATTGTATGCCACACTACCAATCTTATGCAAAACTTGGGAAGGACCATAGTGTTTAGGCATGCACTTATTATCATTAGTTTTTTATTTTAAAAAAATTGCTTATATCGCTATAGTACACAAAACAAAGTGTCCCACTTCAAAGTGTCTCTCACTACCATACGAGATCAACTTGTTTCTTAATACAGCTTTTTGTACCATTGTAAAATTATCTCTAAGGTAAGATATAAAATCATGTTGGTGCTTAATGTGATCTTTGACTACTTTCAATTTAGGTTTGACCTTTAAACCGAGAGATGAATGATGGAGGATGGTACCTGTAGTGTTTTATAAATGGAGATATTTTGGACCGGTATTAAATGATGTATTATACCACCATTCTACAAGTGGAAACCATTGCACCCATTATTCTTTTTCTCATATGATTGCTTCAACAGATTCTTTCATTTTAGTTTGTAACTCTCAAATGATATGGGGTGTCCTTATTGCATGAGCATTACACCTATTCCCTTTCATGAAGCATCACATTAAACTATGAAGGTCTTGGAAAAATATGGGGTTGGTAACAATGGGATGTGCACATCGATATACCTTCAATTTTTCAAATGCCATGAAGGAGTATTAATTCAATAATGATGTAAGTGGTGTTATTATAATGATTCAAAACTCAAGGGATTTGGGATTAAAAGAAAAATAATAATTGTTCCGATGTAAACAATAAATCTATCTCTAAAAAGAGGTTTATATTATTTAGAAGACTGAGATTACAATAGTTATCTATACAGGAAATGTGTATCCTTCTTTTGAGTTACACACATTTATATACCTAATTTTAGAAATATGAAGAGACATATAGAGGAATGTGGAAGGTCACCAATCGTGAGGGAGATGATGTGGTTCACCTTACATGAATTATATATGCAAAAAATTTTACAAAGTTTCTATTTTTAGACAACACTACACAAATTTCATTTTGATGCCTTTAGAAGAGAATTTCAAGGGTCAAACTTTGATGAATTTTTTCTACACCATTTCACTATATCATATTCATTCTAATATTTCCAATGCATTTCAATGGATTCAATTGGAGCTACGGTGTAAAAGTGATGACTCCCGAAATTCGCCCCACTAGAATTGCTTCATGGATTGTTATCGGAAGATTTTGGTTTCTGTTCTCTTAGAATGTTTCTCAACACCTTAAAACTTTTTCAAACTTGAGTCTCTTGTTCAACTTTTCAGTTTCCTATCTTAGTGTGACAATCTCTACCTCCAATCTCTCACATTCTTTTTCTTTTGATTTCAGTTGTTCTCTGATCACTTCCTCTATTCTTTTTGCCTCTTCAACTTGGGTCTTTAGATCAACAATAGTATTCTCATGTTCTTTGTCAGCATGCAGATTTTCTTTGCTTCTTCATACTCTTGAAGTTGCACTTTTTGCTTCAGGGTCTTCTTTTTGAGTCTCTTGATCTCACCCAAGGCACAGATGAGTTCTTCTTCTAAGTTTACCTCACCTTCTTCATCAACTGCATCTTCAGCTTCCACTTTTCCATCTTCAAGGGCCATAAACAAAAGTTCTTCAATGTCACCTTCTGAACAATCTTCCTCTGAGCTATCATCTTCTCTGGTGCATAGACTCTTCTTGTTTTGGTTCCAGTTCTTCTTCTTTTCAAACTTCCTTTGCTTGAAATTATTTTTGTAGAAAGGCTTTCCTTTCTTTGCTTTGACAGCTCTTCATCATCACTTTCACTTTTTGCATGCGAGACACTTAGCTGCAAAATGTCCAATCTCACCATAGTTAAAACATTTAAAAGGAAGTTTACCTTTGTACTTGTCAGATCCTCTTTTCAGATTTTTCACCAATAGGGCTTCTTCTTCCTCATCGGATTCATCATCTGATTCAACCTTCTTCTCCTTTCCTTTTGAAGCTTTGAAAGTAGATTCTCTTTTTCTTGGCTTATCTAGTTCTGTTCTCATCTCATAAGCCATGAGTATTCCATGTAACTCATCCATTTTCATTTTATCTAGATCCTTAAGTTCTTCAATAGCTGAAACTTTAGCATCAAATCTAGGAAGTAGAGATCTTAATACCTTTTGTACTATTACTGGGTCTTCCATCTCTTCACCCAAGCCTTTGATCATGTTTACGGTCTCATCCACACGGAGTAGATATGCTGCAATGTTCTCTTCCTCTTTCATCTTTAGACTTTCAAACTTTCTTCTGTGTGTCTGAAGCTTTGCCATCTTTACTTTCGAATCTCCTTCATATAAACTGTTGAGCTTATCCCACATCTCCTTGGCAGTTTTGCAAAGCATAATCTTTACAAACTCTGAATCTGCTACACCACACAAAATAGCATTCATAGCTTTAGCATTATTTTCACATGCTCTCTTACCAGCTGGATCTGTCGGTGGTGTTGTTGGTGCCATATAGCCATTCTCAACCGAATGCCAAATATCATGTCCAAGAGAATTCAAATAGGTTCACATCCTTATGCTCCAAAAGGCATAGTTTGATCCATCAAACAATGAAGCTTTATTTGTGGAGAATCCTTCCTGAGCTGCCATCGTGCTTTCTGATCTACCTTCTAGTTGTTAAGCTACACAGAAGGAACCTGCTCTGATACCAATTGTTAGAAGCATGGGAATACTGAGAGGGGGTGAATCAGTATTCGACAATAAAAAAATTCTCCAACTTATTAATTTTCTTTTTCACACTTAACAAGATATTCAAATCTGAAAGTAAAATGAGAGTACACACAAAAATCAAATGCACATAACACCAGATATATTGTGGTTCACCCAGTGTGGGCTACATCCACCAAAAGAGACTGCTTGGATCTACTGTCCAAATCCAACTGAAAAAATAGTGTTTACAAAGTGTGAGCACCCACTCACAGAAGACACCAATCTCCAAGCCGAACACCAATTCAGCCCTTGAATGCAAACACCACTAACTGTGCAATCTCTTATTCAAAGCACCAACTTCTGGAGACACCAATCCCCAATCCAAAGCACCCACTCCAGAAAATCTGCAATACAAATCAATGATAATTTCTCCTTCTATATTCTCTCTCTCACATACTCATACTCACTTAAGAGATTTATAATATCAGCTCACATACATATCACACTCATGCAAAATGCTCTCTTTCTCGCTCTCCTCAAAATGTGCACACAACACTTGCTTATATAGAAAGAAGGAGAGGAAAAACCACTTGTGGTTTCCCTAAAACCATGTGCCCATACCATGGGCCAATTTTCTCCAAATAGCAATATTCTCTTACACATGTAAGAGTAACTCCTCTTATGCATCATAAAATCTCTTACGCATCATAAACTGTCATAAAATATTTTATGCGTCATAAGTTGTCATAGAATCTCTTACGCGTCATAAGTTGTCATAGAATCTCTTATGCGTCATAAGCTGCAATAGAATATCTTATGCATCATAAAATCTCTTACACATCCCGCCATGTGTCATAAGATTCCTTGGTGATGTTGAATATTAAAATATTCAAATTTTGACATCACACTAATTTTGACATGGATAAATATTTTATGAACACTAATGTTGTAATGTTGAATATTAAACAAATATTCAAACCTCAATATTTCCATCAACACTAATGTTGTACCTTTGACATCAATGACAAAATACTCAATAGGACCATACCAAAGAGGTTGAATTTTCCCATGTGGACATGCACGTATTTTCTTTCGAAGCCACAACCAAACCTTTTCACCGACACGAAAATTATGTGGAATCCTATGTTAATCATGGAATTGTTTGTAATTTTCATCCATCTTCTATAAAATATCATGAACATGTTCTTTGAGTGTACTGAATGCATTCAACGAACCTCATTTCCTTTTTACTTTAGTTTTTCCATGAGTTGTGTATTCCATTGTATGCACTGGAATGCATACATTGATGGGTTCCATGGCGAAATCCATAATTTTTTTAAATTGAATGTGCTCTATGGAGCATGTGGAGGGCTTGATTGTATCCATGTTGTATATAGGGAAGTGCCTCATCCCACGTATGTGGGTGTTTGGAGTGATACATATAAAGCATAGAGGCGGTTCATCACCTCTGTCTATTCATCACTATGTAGGTGGAAGGTTGTGGAATTCATAAACTTAGTGTCCATCATTCCCCATAGGATAGACCAAAAGATTCGGAACCAAAGTACATAGGTGAAGAGAATCTAGAAGTATTATTACTTGCTATGGAAGTTCAATTGGGATATTGGGTAGAAAGAAGGAACATATTAGTATATACTCTGCACAAGATGACAACATGTTGTGGATGGTTCACAAGGATAATATTTTGGAGTAGAGGGAAGTACAATTGCTTTATTTGCTCAGTTTCTAAGAAGTAATGCATGTACTCATATTTTTGCATTTCATGCTAATGATCCTATTTAGCACTACGTTCAGCAAGAGCGGTGTGGGAGATTCTAGAAAACATGGAATGAAGCTTTACCATCTCATTTGTGGGTGCACAAGTTTTTTTCACCTTTCGAGGTTGCATGCATGCATGGTATGTCTGTACGAGTTGAATAGGGTGACTGAAATTGGCAAGAACTTACTGAAGGTATGACTCAGACCTTTGATTACTTTTCTTCTAAACCTCTAGTGAATGAGGTGTTGTAGGTTATGAAGCGTTTAACTATGGGAGATAGTGCAAAGGATGAAGAGTTACTTCAGGAGTTGTTAGGAGAATTAGATTTGGTAATGTGCTTAGAAGAGGAAGAATCAGATGAAGAGCAGCTTGGGCATGCCTTCCTAGAAAGAGAAAAGGGTAAGATGATCTACATGGTTGATGATGAAGAGGTAGAGAACCTAGATATTGAGCACATAGAGTACGCGCAAAGTCTTGGAAAATGCAGATGAGAAGGTGCGCACATACCATGAGCCTATGAAGACCAAGAAAGTGAACATTGGAATGGATATTGAACCCAAGGAAGCTATTATCAAATATTACTTGGTTTGACTTTGAAGTTGCTAAGAATCATGTGTCTCACACAGAATGAAGAAATCACCCCAAATATGGCACTTAAGGCAATTGTTATGTCTAACGAACAAGTGAGAAATGCCTTGGTAAAGGTATCTAAAGAAGTTTCGCACAGGGAACATAGACAAAACAACAACTATTAGGACATTGATGGATGACAACTAGGATGGATGCAAAGATAAAGCACCTCACAAAAGAACATGAAATGGCTTAGAAAAAGACAAAAGCCTTGATCGGTATGGCCGAGGAGATTGGTGACGATATTCTTAAGGTACGACCACATATGGAATCTCAAGTTCCAGAAAAAATTCCATCTGTAATGCACTATATACGCACACTTGTAAAACTGGTCATAGATGAAGGGCTCGTGCATATGCTGCACCAAGAGACCTGTAGAGGAAACAACGAGGGTAAAAGAAACTATTGCAAGAAAAATTTCAAGTTATGATTCATTGCTACAAGCCTTGAGAGATGAATTGAAGAAGGCAGATCAAGCCTTGAACATGTGCACGACACCACATGCAATTGTTAGGACAAGGACAATTGCAGAAGATAATGAATTCCTCAAATCCATGAAGGATGAGACACTTGGGTGCGTGGAGAGACTTGCTTTGGTGGAAGAGAAGTACAAAGTGCTTACAAGTGCCCAAGAACCACATGAAAACAAGATGAAGGAGATAGGCAAACAGATTGCTAGGAAGATGGACTATATGGAAGGCATGATTTCTAGTATGGAAAATATTTGTAGAATCTTGCAGAATGAACATGAGAATATGACTCAAGATGAGCTAGATGCCATAGTCACAGATGTCCCAAAAAAAATAGGTGAGGCCTTAAGCGATTGGCAGGCATTGGAGGTAGAAATTAAGAATGAGTATCTGGAATTAATACTACCTGTTGAGGAGAAGAGCGAATGATATCCCATTCTTTTGTTTGCACAAATCTTCATTATTTCATTCATTGTTCTTTACTTTGGAGAGATAAGTTAAGATTACCCATTTCCGGGGGCAACAATGCATTTAGTGTGGGGTAATGTTGAGTAGATGAAATATAGCTCAAGTATGAAAGCGCATAAGGATTGGGCGTGCGGACACAAGATTCATAGAAGGACGCAAAAATATAGCAAAATAACACACACCTAAGATAAGTGTACACAAGACTTAGCCTCTTTTTTAGATGTAGGCTAATTTTAGAGATAGAGTGTGGAGCACGCAAAGATATGAAGACTTGCATTCCACGCAAGGATATTTTGGGATGTGCAACAGTTTGAGCGCCATGCAAAGTTTTGGTTTAATAATAGGATTTCTACTTAGAGTTAACTATAGGAAATCTATTATTAGAGCACTTGCATGCTTTTGTATTCTCTTGTAAAGGCGCATGGCTATTCTTAGCATGTAGTCTATTTTTGGAAGGTGCATGTGCAGTGAAGGAAAGTCCCCACCCCTATATATATGTATTGATTTGCACGGCTTAGAGAGACCGATTATTGTAGAGTTATGTTGCAGATTTGTTAGCGCACATGACTATGGAAACTGGATCTTGATGTATGAAGCTTCTGTGTTTTACAATATTTAATATAATGGATCATATTGGCTGGATATTGGTGTTAGATGTGATTGAATATGGTTCTTGCATGGTAAATCTCATTATAATCATTTTTTAGTCAATCTTTCATATGGTTTAGATCTAGATCTAGTTTATGCATCTGTGGATTATTTACTATCTATGTTATAAATCTAGACATATACATATGCAATCATGTTAACATTATGGACAAGAAACTCTAAAGAGGGACCTGGTACCCTTACGTGCTTCGGGTGAGTGCTCAATTTAGGATGAGTGATGTGCCAACGCGCCTTGGGTTATTTGCAGTGAATTCTATTACATCACCGAAAATAACCCAAGGTGCACTGACACATCACTCATCCTGAACTGAGCACTCACTCGAAGCGTGCTTGGGTACTTGGTCCCTCTTTAGAGTTGCTTGTCCATAATGTTAGCATGATTGCATATGTATATGTCCATATTTATAACAGATAGTAAATAATCCACAATGCATAAACTAGATCTAGATCTAAACCATATGAAAGATTGACTAAACAATGATTATAATGAGATTTACCATGCAATAACCATATTTAGTCACATCTAACACCAATATCTAGCCAATATGATCCATTATATTAAATACTGTAAAACACATAAGCTTCATACATCAAAATCCGCTTCAATAATCATGTGTGCTAACAAATATGCATCATAACTCTACAATAATTAGTATCTCTAAGTCATGCAAATCAATACATATATATATAAGGGTGGGGACTTTCCCTTCACCACCCATGCACCTTCCAAAAATAGACTACATGCTAATAATAACCATGCGCCTTTACAAGAGAATGCAAAAGTATGAAAGTTCTCTAATAATATATTTCCTATAGTTAAATCTAAGTAGAAATCATATTATTAAACCATAACTCTGCATGGCACTCAAATTGTTGTACATCCCAAAATATCCTTGCATGGACTGCAAGTCTTCATATCTTTATGTGCTCCGTACTCTATCTCCAAAAATAGCCTAGATTTGCAAGTGACTGATTCATGTGTATGCTTGTCCTAGGTGCACATTGTTCTGCTATATTTCCGTGTCATTCTAGGTGCCATATGTCCACGCGCCCAAACCTTATGCACTTTCATACTTGAGCTATATTTCATCTACTCAAAATTACCCCTATAAGAAGCAATATACTTGTGAAGCCTAAAGGTGATCCATACATGACTAAAATAGAGTCTAGCAATTTCATTAGGATAAAGATTTTTCTTACAAGAAATAATTATAGCCATTTTAGAAAATCGATCAAATACAACAAAAACACAATCATTTCCATGTTTTAAAGTTGGAAAACTTGAGAGGAAGTCCATTGAGATGGAGACCCAAGGCTTGGTTAGCCCCAACAATGGCGTATATAATCCTTGTTTCTTATTAAATTCTTTAGCAATTACATAATGGGTACAAGAGTTGATAAACTTAACCACATCATTTCACAGTTGGGTGGTAAAATTTATTTTGAAGTACTTCTAGTGTTTTTTCCATGCCAAATTGCCCACTGTCTTGCTGAAATGTGTGACCCATATCATCTTTTGTTGTTCACCAGCTAGAACACAAATGTGTCCCATGTGGTAGAGGAGATTACCCTATAGATAGAAATTGGGGATATGCTTTCCTCCTCAGAGGGCTTGGTATGTATAAAAATTCAAGATTTTTCTCATACAAAGTGCACCAAATGGAAGCATCATGTCCATAGAGGCCAAGGATAGCTGTGACGGATGCAATTGAAGGGGGGATTAAACAATATACTGTTGAATTGACACTTCCCTTCTTATGTTATATTATTAGGTGGAATTGTTGTAGGTATGTGGCCCACTTATGGTGTTTTTCATTCCTTGGCTTGCTCTTCTTCCTCAAGAAACTCCAATGGCATGTTTCCTATGTGGATGATTGTCTCTTTTCCTAGAATGTAGTACTTCCATTACTTATAGGATTGGATGATGGAATAAATCTCCTTATCATATGTTAGGTACTTCCTAACCATGTCATTGAATGTTTTAGTATGATATGCAACAGGGTGGCCATGTTGCATGATAAAATCTCTCATGGCATACTAAAATGCATGTGGCATCAATTCAAAAGGTTGATCCAAATCGGTAAGGAGAGAATAAGGGTCAAGAATAATATTTCTTTCAAAATTTTGAATGATCTTTGATGCACTCCCCCATCGGAATGTAACCTTGTTTCCTCCTTTAGTCACTTGGTTCAGTGGCCAAGAAATATGTGAAAATCCCAAGATAAATCAGCGATAGAAATTTACATGACCCAAGAAGCTATGAAACTTTGTAAGAGTCTTTGGAGTAGGCCATTTCTAAATAACCTGGATCTTCTCTGGGTCAACATGGACTCCTTCATCCACAACGTATCCTAGGTACTGAACCTTCCTCATCCCAAATGTGCATTTTTCTAGATTTGCATACAACTTATGCTTTCAAAGGGTTTGAAGTACTTCTCAAACATGTTGTAGATGTTTCTCCCACATCTGACTATAGATGAGTATATCATCTAAGTAGACAACCATGAAGGAATTGGTGTAGGGCAGCGGATGTCATCCATCATCCTCATGAATGTTGCGGGGGCATTAGTTAGGCCAAAAGGCATGACCAACCATTCAAATAGACCTTCCTGAGACTTAAATATAGTCTTCCAGACATATGTGGGCTTGATGGGAATCTGGTGATAGCTAGATTTGAGATCAATTTTGGTGAAGAATTTCACACCACAGAGTTGGTCTAAAAAATCATCAATCCTTGGGAGGGGGTAGTGATTCTTCATAGTAATTTTGTTCAAGGCCCGATAGTCAATGCAAAGTCTCCATGTTCCATATTTATTTGGTGCCAAGATAATTGGAATTCCACAAGGTAAAGAGATCAACCTAATGTGTCCCTTTTGAATAAAATATTGGAGCTGCCTCTTGATCTCATCATTTTCAAGGACTAACCTATGACACATGAATTTTTTGGTAAAGGAGAGTTTGAGATAAAATCAATAACATGTTTTACCTCACACTGAAGTGGCACTCCTATGGGTAACTAGAAAATATCATCATACTCAACTATGATTTGGTTCATCTACTTCTTTTGTTGCACTAAATGTGTGGTCATGGTAGCAACAACAACTTTCTTGGTGGTTTCTGACATGATCATCAAGATGAGTAACCTGTTTTATTTTCACCACCAATTTCTTAGATTTCTTGGCACTGATGAGGGAAACAAAGTTAGAGGGCATGACCTTGGGTATCTAATAGTTCTAAATCCCAATGCTAATGATGACCCTTTAAGGTCATGTCTCATGACTCCATATACATCCCACATGAATGACTAACCCAAGAGTACATCACAAACATCTAATGGAACCGATATAATAAATATGGTATTTGTAAAAACCGTAGATATTTCAAAGTCACATATGATAAATAAGAAATAAAGTATAAATATGACCTAAGAAATAAGCTAGATAAAATTGAAACCCTAGGTGTAAGGGAAGGGATAAAATACTTAGTTGATTTCACAATTAATCCCAAAGTGTGACAGATTGGTAGATTGAGGAACAAGAGGGGGAACGTCACAACCAAGCTTAGAAAATTGTGCCACTTTCAAGACAAGCTAGATTGAGGCACATGGATCAGGTCGAAGTGCTAATGATCGCATCTAGGAACCCGTGACTACGAAAAACCTCATAAACTAATTTTTCATGTGTCGTAAGATGGTCACTAGTCTTCATTTTTTGTTGCATGTGTGTCGCCCTATGCCCACAGTATTCGCCATAACCTGTAAAGAGAAAGATCACCTGCAAAACCACAAAACACATCAAAACTTAGTAAGAAAATGATGAAACCGGGAGTCGGACTAACCCGATGGTCACCCGACCGAGTGAAATTACGACCGAGCACTTTGCACTAAATTTTAGACTCCATGTAGTTCTCATGTGTGTGTGCAAGAATCATTCCCTAGGTGGCTCTTGTGTAAGATGCACTTGATAGCGAGAAATAATTAGATGTAATAATGTAGATAGATGTATTGATGTAAAAGTAACTTACCATCCTCTGTGTGTATGCATAAAATACGATTCGTTGTCCCTTGAATTAAGCTAGATGGATGTTTTGATGTTCTTGAAGTGCCTCTAGATGCAACCTTAGGTGATAGTAATAGATGCTTAGAGATTGGTCCTTTATTATAGTCACATAACTTTATATTTATATGATTCCCTTGGTTGAATTTCACACTTAACAACTAAAAGGGTAACCTATAACAAAACAAGGTGCCCAAAAGATAAAAGAGGTGAGTAAGATACAAAGAGGTCGATGGTGCCCAAAAGGATGGGGGCGCTTAGTGCTGGCTTCCTTGTTGGGTGCTAGTGTTTTGAGTGATAAAAGATAAAACAATAAAGAATCGAATGGGTAGTAGGGTGTGAGAAGCCGGGAAGAAGACATGAAACAAGGATAACATGGCCAAAGAAAACTCGTTAATTGCTAGTTTTATCACTTATAAATCATATGAATTGTAGTATGTGATTAGGACATAGAAATGTACCCAAAGTGTGTAATTTAATGTCTACATTTGCCCCGCTTTATGTTGTTGAGTGAATATTTGATAACATAAAGTAGATAAGAGATGTGTACCGATAAACATGTAGATCGATGACAAAAGCGCACCAAGGAAACAAGAAAATCATGAAGTGATACAAATGAATCTTGGTAGTTAATTTAGGAAGAAGAAATTGACCCTAGGAGTGAAAAACATGATATGTTTACCATGTTATACCTTATATTATTATTGTGCTTGTATTGTACTTGATATTGTTTCTTCTTATAAGGATGTACCTATAAAAAGAAGAGAAAAAGAGTAGTCAAATCCGTGTATGTGAAAAATTCGATCCACGTATGTAAAAAAATGTAAAAATATGTTAAAATGTGAAAAAGAACATGCTCACATGATCCGTGATGAGTGTGAAGGATAGAAAAGATATTGAAGATGTTGTACAAGAACAATTTTTTTGGATGATCTCATGCCATGATAGAAGAGTGTTGGGGAGAAAGGTCTAGTGTTATTCTCCATCCCTAACTACTTCCTGATGATTTATACACCATTGCAGATGGTGTGATCCTACTTTGTTCAAGTTTTATCTATTTTGATCCAGCTTCAAACTAACACAAATGAAAAAAATGAAGATAAAGTGCATGGTAATTGTTGGAGGATTGTGTGTGTTCTATGAAAACCGTTGTGTAAAGTGTTGGAAATTGTACCAATCTAAGTAAATAAATATAACTTTCCATAGTCATAGGCGCCCAAGAAAGGTTAGCATTGCCTGGTGGTAGTGTCTGGAGCTAAGTGCTTTTGTTTGTGTTATGCTTTGAGGACCCAAGTCAAATTATGAGACCCTTTTGTGACTATATACTACTTTTTTCCCGTGCAAATTGTTTTGTACTATAACTGTGATCCGTTGTATGAGGTGAGTGATTCACCCGATGTATGACCCTCGTTTGGGGTGCATGTGATGTCGCTTCGAGGATGCAAACCAAAGGAGGAATCGATGTTGATTTGAAATTTAACCTTACATGGGGGAGGAACGTGCATGGTAGAAACCAAGGCACACACACATAAAGTGGTGACAACAAGTGTTAGTATAAACAAAGAAAATACACATATAGAAGATAAGGTGTAAACTAGTAAAAAGAAGACAATGTAGACCGCAAAAAGGGTTTCAAACATAGAACATCACTCATAATGTCACAAGATAATTAGAGCCAAAGCGGCAAAAATCATACAAGCGGAACGATAAAAAATAGGGCAAAACCCACAAACAATGACATACAATGACAAATAATGACAAAAATAGCATGAAAAGTATCAAACAACCATGGCGGAAAATAGACCTACAAGACAAATGCTACATATGAAGCACCCGTTAGCATGTTATAAAGAAAGAAATTATGCCGGACATGTATCTATAGAGAGAGTAGTCTCGCTAGTAAAGATAAGTAGTAGAAAATGAAACAATAACATCTGTAGTATGTAAATACATGTAGATTCCCCAAGAGCCTCAATGGGACCGGTAAGAGGTACAAACATGCCAAACATCTGTGTGTTGCATGTAATTATCTATAGAAATGATACATTCACAACTAAAGACCAAGTGAATGCACATGTGTATATAGAAAAGATAATGACATACAATGTATCTATCTAGCATGTGAAACAAAGTGTACATGTAAGCATAAATAAGAAAGAATAAATGCGACCAAGATATGCAGTATATTGTGAATGTGTATGGAATGGAATGCAATGTGGATGTGATAATAGTAGGGTGCCCCCAAACAGATGTGTGTGAATGAGATCAAGTTCATTTATAAAATAACCCTCAATGATCAAGAATGAACCATAGAACAAGAGTGGATCACCGGGAATGGTTTAAATTGAATGTACTAGAAAGATATGATCAATGAAGTATAAAACATACAGTGTAGAAGAGGTGAGGTTCATTTCATATTGATACCCTCAATAGTTGAGTATGAACTGTGGAGCTAGTGCATCATAGGGTTGTGTGATGTGAATGCAAGAGAGAGATATGTTATGAATGAACAAAGTGTGAAATGTTCTGTGTGTGAGGTTCATGTAGTACGGCCTCAATAGTCAAGTGTGAACATAAGCATGAGAGTGCGTCATGGGGTAATGATGATACAAGAGTGTATCAAATTGTATGATGATGCTTAGAAGTAAGAACTAGAGAGTGAAAAGCATATGAACAGAAGAAACCATACACCTTAGAATGCTAGAAAAGGGGGATAAACATGATGGACCCCAAGTGCATGATGTATAAGTGAATCAAGTGACATCATCTAAGAGATCATGATCATCATGGTCGAAGTTGAATGGGGATGCATCAGATACATGGTAAGAAATAGTGCTAGGTTGATCATGTAAAGAGCCATTGCATATTCCTCATCGGTGAAAGGTGGTAGTGGACATCCATGTGCATACCAACGAGTAAGATTCTGTGAATAGCCATGGAATGAATCATTATAAATAAAAACATGGAAGAAGGGCATGGGGAATGAAATGTTGATATGATCAGGATCCAAAGTTCCCCCAATATAGTCAAGCCAAGATTGGCCTAGTATAAGTGGAGATGTGTGAGGAGCGTGTGCAAAAATCTTTATAAATGGAAGAAGACATGAAGGCCATAAGCAGGAGTGATGCAAATATATCTCGTGATAGAAATGAGGAGAATGTCGTGGCGGAAGTAGATCGTTGAGTGTAAATATGAGCCAAGATAAGTCATCATATAAGAAAAAAATATAAGAACTAGTAGGATCAAATGGAATGTGTGGCCAATAAGAATTATTTATGAAAAGAGTAAATGTGAAAGGAGGAAGCACATATGCAGATTACTCATTAGTAGATGAGACAGGTGGTATGAAACCTAATGTATGGGTAGACCCCGATAGAGGACCACACTTTGTTAGTAGGAGGGGGTGACAAAGATGTGGATGAGAAGGTGTCCAATGCACAAACAATCCTTCTAGTGGAGGTAATTTTTTAGGATAATCTACGGGTTGTCCGTCTTCGTTCGGGATGCATAATAACAAGAGTTGGAGTAGGTAATGCAAAGGTTGGGTCTAGATAAATATATTTGAATGGTTATCTATCAATGGAGACCGTATATTTAAAGCCTTTATGTAAGAATTTAACACATCGTTGAAATTTAGAAGGCACCGCCCTATATAACATAAAGTCATGGCCTACCAAGTAAGATATTGTATTGAATTGGGATATCGATGAAAAAAATAAAATAGGAATAGTTTTTGGCCTAACTGTGAGCGAAAGGTGATAGTTCCTATGCATAGATGCATAGAAGAATCATATACATGAAGGGAATTTGACATTGGGTTAAGATAAGCTGAGGAAAGGTTGATATTCGGATGAATGATAAAGTACAAAGATTGAGCTTAGATCCATTGTCGATTATTACTCACTTGATACCCATGTTGTGAATGTAAACCCTAATATAAAGGGGAGGATATTGTCATAAAAACAAGATTATCAACTATGTTAGATGGGAATGTAAGCTTTTGTGAAAATGCATCTACACATGATTGATATATGACATCTAGATGGGTAGTAAAAGGAATACGAGTGTTAGACAAAAGAGTAATGATTTTAGCTCTACAATTAGGATTGGCTAGCAAAAAATCATGAATGGAAATATCCATGATGAGAGGATCCTAGGAAAATGAACAATGCAAGTATGAGGACCCTAAGAGTGTTTGAATGAGACAGGTTCACCAAATGATTTAACAAAATGGTGTTTGTAAAAACCCTAGATATTTTAGAGTCACATATAATAAATAATCAATAAAGTACAAATATGACCTAAGTAATAAGCTAGATAAAATTAAAAGCATAGGTATAAGAGAAGGGATATAATATTTAATTGATTTCACAATTAATCCCAAAGTGTGCGGGATAGGAAGATCGATGAACATGAGGGGGAAACGTCACAACCGAGTTTAGAAAATTGTGCAATTATCATAACAAGTTGGACTTGGGCACTTGGATCGGTCAAGGGCACTTGGGGTGCTGGTGACTTCTTCTGAGCACCTATGACTATGAAAAACCTCAGAAACTATTTTCTCTAGTGTCATAAGATGGTTTTTGGTATTTTTTATTTTTCACATGTATCTCACACTATGCCCGGATTCGCCCGTAACCTAAAAATAAATACCACCTACAAAACCCCAAAACACATCAAGTCCTAAAAAGAAAAAGATGTAACTGGGAGTTAGACTAACCTCGGTGGTCACTGACCGAGTGAACTTATGACCGAGTGCTACACTACACTTTTGAATCCATGTAGTTTTGATGTGTTTGTGCAAGAATTGTACCCTAGGTGGTTGTACATCTAAGAATCAACACATTATTCTAGGACGCACTCAACCTCCCAAGGTCATGCCAGACAACCAATGTGGAATGGAAAGATGGCTATGAAATGGAAAAATAGGGAAAATAGGTGGAATGCAAAAAAATAGGAGAAAATGGCTAACAACTGATCAAGGCAATCGAATGTCTTCTATGGGCACTATGGGAATCTACTCGTCTAAGGAAATGAAGGCCTCTCTAACTTGGGTGGGCGAAATGGAATGGTTGAGGAGAATGGACACATGAAGAAGTATGTCAATATCAGTGTCACCAAATACCCTCCGAACCGGATGTGGAATACATGGAAATTTTCATTCATTTGCCTTGTAAAAGTATCTAGATAAGGTCGTGGAGGTGTGAGAGGAAACATGTGGGTAGGAAAAATGGGTGAATCACGGGATCTAATTCCAACCAAGTTGACTTTTCTAGAACTTGTAAGCACTATCTTCTTCAAATTCAAATCCATTAGATGTAGGTTGATGACAGTGGAAGTGGGGTGGCTTGGAAAACGAGGTGTCTTAGGCCTTGGTCAATGTCTATCAATTGTGGAGCTAGGTTTGGTTGTGGCATTGTTGGATCACACACATAATCTTTGGGTTGCCTAGGGCCTTGGATGGTCATGTGGATGTGTAACTAGTTAATTTAACAAATGAAAACTAATTGATTAAAACAAAGGAAGCAAACTTACTCTATTTGTTTTTGTTCTTTTTCAATGATTTTAAATAAAGGGAATAAAACAAATAAAAGCAAACTAATTAATCTAATCTAATAATTTTTGTATTTTTATGTTTACTTGGAAAATAGAAGAAATATGCATAGACAATTTAGCTTCTTCTAATTAAATGAAATTTCTTCTACTCTAAACAAATTAAACTAAACAATAAAATAGTCAGATGTGGCTATTTCCCTGTTGCAGAGGATTTAATCTAATCGAGAAAACAAATTCTTTCCTAATTTTTTAGTTGTGGATATTTCTTTTTGTAATTCTACCTCGAGTCATAGGAAGATTAAAAAGTTTCTCGTAAGCAATTCTTCCCCTAAAACTTCCCCGATAAAACAAAAGTTTTCTAAATAAGAAGTGGAAACTATAGGTAAATGAATCAGGATTAACAACAATTGTGGCAGAACCTCCTCCAATTTCTTCATAGAAAAATCCATAGGGATGAGATGAGAAGAAATCCTCAATGGATGCTTTGCAAAATAAGCTACTGTAAATGTTACTATAATTGTATTTTTCTAAACAAATGTATCTTTGAATCTATCTAAGAAAATGAAAGAAACCTATAGGAATTTAATAACATGTCCAACCTTGGAATGTTGGACTAAGACAAATACAGTGTTGGAAATTCTTTTTATGTCCCCTCAGCTTCTTCTTCCAATGAGTTCTCAAATGTGTCCAGGGGATTGTGCCAGAAATGTGTGGAAAGAATGGGAGAGAGTGATGGAGCTAGCTTGTTTGTAGGCATTCTGTAGCAATGCAAGCAAGAGAGTAACAAGGCAAGAGATTTGTGCTTTCTTGTGTGCTTCTTAGTAGGATTATGACAACATAATAATAAAATTCCAAAAAAATGAACTCCAACCAATGCTTTGGGAAGAATCTTGGCTCTTATATAAAATAGGCAGAGAAGTGGTCTAACCCACTTGGCAGCCAAGGAATGCCACATCACTCAAAGAAGGGGCAGTTAACTCACAAATAACAATAGGAAGGGAAGGAGAATTTTATACACATCTAACAAGCCCAAGAACAACCAATTTGGTCAAGAAACATGTGCTAAAAATGAGTTTGAAGAAGGTGACACACGTTCAAAACACGTTGGAAAAGGCTCAAGAGAAAATGTACAAAATCACTGATCTACGCAAACCAACGGTTATGCAAACCGCTTCGGCAGCTTTCATAATCGCCACTTAGGGCATGCCAAAGGTTACACAATCACTGGGGTGGTTGCGTAATATCCGGCACAATTTCGTGACTTAAAGCAAGAAGGCCAAGGAAAAGTTGCAAAAATGATAAAGGAAAGCAGGGAAAGCTAGGAAAAGGACAAGTAAGCTACAAAACATGTTGCAAATGAGGAATTAGACTTGAACATCATTGGAATTGATAGTTTATCATCATTGGGGATTTTTATTTTTTCTGATAATGTAGCTTGTGCAAAATTAGGTGCGTACATATTTCCCCCTGAGAAGTGTTTTAGCCATGAAGAGACGTAAAACATAGAGTCCAAGTATGACGCTCCCAAATGGGAAGTTAGAGATTATACTTGACATGCATGTGTGTTGAAATGAAGCCAATCCAAGCTTCCTAATTTTTGCAAGAAGTAAATGAGAATCAAGTGAAGATATAATGTAGAATCGATAAAACATACTAAAATAAAATGACAAGATGACTTACCACATTTGTGGGGATAGAAACATAACTACGCCAAAGGCTCAAGTCTTACAAAACACACACACTCAAAATAGAGTTAAAATATGCTATATATATATATATATATATATATTGAAATTACTATTTCTAGAAATCATTTGCACATACCCACCTAGTGAATTTTGAGCTCTGGATCACCAAAGGATCTGCTTCAAGTGAGAGTATAGCCAAAATAAAGAGTGTGATGACGCGATGGTGGCCCAAACAAAGCGGAGGAGAAGCGGGTTAAGAACTAGTGATTTATTCACATTCTTTTATTTTTACCCTATAATGTGTAAAATGTGAAAAATTCACCATAGGGGGATATTTTTAGTAATTTTATAGTCAAAATTTTCATAAGGGGGTGCCTAGTGGTACTTGTAATTTGTGGAGCCTAGGGTATGGTTCGGTTTTTACTGGATGGAACCACAACGGAGATTATGCAACCACCACGTAAGTTGTGTAGCCGTCAAGGTTTAAAGTCTTAATACGAGATTATCGCGGCGACGCAACTTCTGCTTCACTCTGCATGGAGTGGTGGTTATGAAACCACAACTATATGCAAAGGGTTGGTTGTGTAACCGTCATGACATATTCCATAATTGACTAAGTATGATGAATTTTTTGGTTTTTGAATGTTTTGATGATATTTTTGATGAGCTTATTTTACACTAAAAGGTTATAAATTGCTATTTTCTTGGTGTTTATGAATGAAGGGTCCATACATTAAATGGATCAAGGCCCAAGAGTGGCATTGGTTGCCACCCATCTTAGATTCACAATCCTAGGAAGAGAGGGATTTATTACATAGAGCTGAGATATGGAGGTGTTGGTCCGAAAATCTATCGTGGGACAGATCTATGGATGACGAGTTAACAGCAGCGGGGCATAGCCCCTCTTTGAGTCAAAGAAAGAAAAACTAGTTTATTGTTATTCTACCAGCAGGAATCTGTACAAGTCTCACAATATTCTGCCTTTGAGGGTTCAGGATCTCATCCTAGTAGAGGTGCTTCCAACTGTAAGAAGAAGGGGAAGAAACGAGATGGGGAGATAGGAAATATCTGAAGGGAGAAAAGAAATGAATTCCAAAGTAGAAAGGTCAGAGGGTCTATGTTTTGGGCTGGTAGTAAACAGAGCCGAACTTACTCACATAGACGAACAAAGCAATACTGATGAATAAATGACAAAAAAGTAGAGATAGATTCAACAGAATAAACGCATAAATCTGACATAAGAAAGATTAAATGCCCATAACACACATATTCAACGCACAAAGTCTTAATATTTGTATTACTATTTTCTTCTGTTACAAAAATCTCAAAGTCTTTTCTTCTTACTTCTATTTTTCATCTGAAAAGTATCCATCCCTGAATACAACAAGTATCCAAGTATATATAGAAGAAGGAGAAGAAGGAAGGAAAAGGGAACCAACAACTAATTACAAAATATCTACAAAATATCTAAAAGTCAATGTTGACTTTGGACAACTTGTGGATGACTCTAAAGTTTGGTTAAGAATGCACCATAGAATATACAAACGTACTTCATCAATTATGCATAGAAGAGTTACAATAATATAGGAGAGGTAGCTCCTATATCTAAGGAAAACCTCCTCCACAAATATCTCACCTAACTCCTATATACGAGTGTGGTTACAACCACCACAATTCACGTATAATCACTTTATAATAACATTATTGTTATAAAACAATAATATAACAACCTAGCCATAATATTCATCACATCATAAATATCATCTAGTAAATACTCATGTAAATATTAATTTCCTAACATTCCCCCCCTTAATGTTTACATGGTAACAAAATAACTTTCACACTTCCTTTGCAGCCTGCCGCCTCTGCGTGCTCATGATCTTGGCACACACTCGAACTGAAGGTAGAAGAAGGAACACATCAACTTCTTATCGACCAAGCACTGTCAGGAACACATCTGACCGACGAGGATGGGAACATGCTCAGAATCATTTGCTTATCAACCAGTCACTCTAGGGAACACATCTGACCTAGCAGTGTGGGAACTCAAGCAGGAACACATCTGAACAACCTTCAATGGTTTTCAAGAGGCTAACCACAAACCTAGGTACGAATAGGAACACATCTGACTGTTCTACCTCATCAAGCCTCATGATGCTGCGTTTCACTGTGTTATTTGTTCTGTACTATGTTTTTTTCATTTGGGGAAATAGGAAAAGCCACATACTCAACTGAAAAATTGAAAAACTGAAAATGGAACATTGGATCATGCTGATCATGTTCCCCCCTCAATGTGAACATTTCACTTATTCAACACACAACATGAACTCTGAAAAAGAATCACACCAAGCTGAAATTCACACCACACAACTGAATCTGGAACACTGCAAAACTCAAAAACAAGTACTCACACTGCACACCTGTGCCACCAAATCATTCTGTGTGGCCCCGTCATTGGTGACTGACGAGAGGTCATTGTCTAACCTCCAGCCTCCGGTGCCTCCATCCTCCATTCAAAAATTATCTAGAAGAGAAAATCTTCATCACTTTGATGTGCGGTATTTTCTTCCTCTTCATTTTCTCCTTCGTCATCAGCAGCCATGGCATTATCTTGCAGTTTTCCATCAAGTAAGTCTTGTGCTCTTTTCTTGCAATTTGAGGACAAGTGGCCAGATTGTCTGCAGTAATAACAAGTGAGCCGCTTCTTTGAATCTTTAGAAGATGATCCAGGTCTGAAAGAATATTTAGATCTTCTTTTATCTTGTTTCTTACCATATAGGGCTTTTTCCTCTGGTTCCGCAAACATGATTCTCTTTTCTTCATCTAACAAAGAAGAAATAAGTTCTTCTAAACTTGGATTTATTTTACTCAATGTAAAGACCATGTTAGAATAGCATGGAGGCATGCTATTGAGTAACACTACTTTAGCATCGTCATCAGGGACATCTACACTTATTCCTGCTAGTTGATTGCAAATAGAACGAAACTTACTAATATGTTCCACCATGTTATCGCCTTCTTCCATCTTGAGGCCGAACAATCTCTGCTTTAAAGATATTGTTGCACTTCCAGCTTGTGATCCAAACAATTTGTTCAATGTCTCCCAAATTGTGTGAGAGGACTTTTTAAGTCTATATGATGCAAATAGGAATTTGATAGACCCAATCCAATAATCGTTGTAGCCTTTCGATCTCTGCTTGCCCATTTTGCTGCTTCATCTGCATTTGTCGGTTTCTTCTCTTTTCCATCAACAATATCCCACAAGTCTTTGTTAATTAGGAACAACTGAGTTCGTACTTGCCAGGTATGAAAATATTTACCTTCAAATTTTTCAATGTGACTCAACTTATCCATTATGACGCTTAAAAAAATAGGTGTCGGATACAACCGAAAATGCACCCCCTTTTTTAAAAAAAAATTAATATAGCTGAAAGCTATTGACATATACAACTATAAGACACATATCAAACTGGTTTTTAAACTAGAAAATTTGACTAATAATAAAAAAAAAACAGACCGACCTTTGCAAATATTCCCCACCGATTGCATGCAGCCTATCATATCATGGGCGCAGATTTCACAAAATATTAGGAGTGTGGCGGTTTGGAACTGGTTGTTTAATCAGGCCGAGCCAGGTGTGAGTGTAGATCACATGGAATTCAATACAGATCTGGACTTGACTCAAACAAACAAAGACTATACTTTACTTTGACGTGGAGACTGGTCGACTGTCAGAAGATATGTATATATATGACAGCTGCGCAGACTTTGATTATGTGTCAAATGAGGATTCAATGAAAAGATCCGACTTGATTTCATAGGGATAGGCCGAACTGTTGCGTGAGCTGTTGCAAAGAGAAAACTCAAAACCAACATGACACTTACATATTTCTTGGTTTGCACAAAGTTACAGGAATACACTGGCTCAAATCCGCATCAGAGAAATATACCACGACCTTCATTGCAGATACGTACTGGATAAGAGGATGATCAGTTCTTACGCCACCACTTCTTTTTAGATCCAAACGCCTTCTGTAACTAATCTTGGATCAGATATATGTCAGTATGGAAGTGAATAAAGGCACGCGTGGTATTTTGATGTTGAGGTTGAACTTGGACGTGATTGGAGACTACAGAATTCTCCTTTCTCTACTCCACTGGCTTCACCTCTACATACGCAGATGTTAATCACATACGAGCATATTCTCTCCAACCTAATATTCACGTGCATTGTAGGAGAACACCGGTTCATTGGCACAGATCCGTGTCAATCTCTACCATTCTTAACCAACATGGTAAGAATTGGATTCGTATAGCTCTGATACCAAATCTAAAGTTTGGTTAAGAATGCACCATAGAATATACAAACGTACTTCATCAATTATGCATAGAAGAGTTACAATAATATAGGAGAGGTAGCTCCTATATCTAAGGAAAACCTCCTCCACAAATATCTCACCTAACTCCTATATACGAGTGTGGTTACAACCACCACAATTCACGTATAATCACTTTATAATAACATTATTGTTATAAAACAATAATATAACAACCTAGCCATAATATTCATCACATCATAAATATCATCTAGTAAATACTCATGTAAATATTAATTTCCTAACAATGACAACATCCCATGGTGCAACATGGATGAGGTCATCATTTGTACCAACATACTATTAGATATTTATCAAAAGTAAGCCAAGAGGAAGGAAGCTATTCATCATCGTCTCGCGGCTGGAAGGGGGTATCTTGCTTCTGCTATTGTTTGGGAGAGGTGATGTGGAACTGAGTCCGATATTCCATGAATTTAGTGATCATGGGCTGAAGTTGATCCTGAGCAGGACCCTTCGTATGATCACCGATGACCTCACAGTCTCCCGCTCATCTCTGAGTTTTTCAGGGAGTTTGAAATATTCATTACCTACCTCCATCAGGAACCCCACAAAATCACGGCAAGCCAGAAGGTTGTTGATGCATTCGGTGTCGAAAGTGGCTTCTGGCCCTAACCCTTATGAGACGATCTCTTTAAATATTCGGATAGTTTTGTCTGCCTTCCTCAAGGCGAAAGAAGGAGTAAGCAAACCCGGAGACATTCTCAGAATGATTTGTTCCATTTGATGCATTACATCCAGGGCTTCCTCCTTCAGTTTATCAATCTTTTCTAGGACAAACTCCATCTGGTCGACCCGGTAATCCAACGCAGCAAGGATCTTGCTGGGTACCCTGGGGTGACTGAAAACGCCAAATTTTACTAGATCGTCGACTGAGAAGTTGAGAATTTTCTGAATGTTTCGTGTTGCAGCCTTGCATGGTCCAACTCCTCGGAGATAGGTCCTGCAATCACCTGGAGATCTTTGTTCACCCGATTGATGTTCTGATACAACTCGGTAAACTTGACTATTACCTCCTCGCTTGTCTTTGAGGATTTGATCTCTCCAGGTGGAAACTACCATACCTTGTTCACCAATTTTGGCATACTCGTTTATCTTGTCCTGACTTAGGACCTCAGGAGTTTCCGTGGCAGTTGTAGGAGGTGCACTGCCCATTTTCTGCAGGGCATGGAGAAGATTTTTGTTTTGTTCCTTTAGCAACCTTTTCTCCTCCTTTGCTTCTTGAAGTTTCTTGCAAAGGGCATCCACTGCAGATAGGGCCTCTCCTTGAAGACTTTCTGAAGATGTTCCCATCGTGACTTGGGTCACTGTATAATCCGTTGGAGACATATCTCTTTTACCCTTTAAAGGATCGGGATATGCAATCTCCATTACTCTTTCTCCCGATGCACTCTGAGAGAAGCGGGTTATAGGATTTTGCTTCTTATCCCCTTTGTCGGGATGACGGAGAAGTCCATCGGTGCGATAGGGACTTTCCTCTTTTGCTGGCTCAGATGTTGGGAGATCCACGCTGGACTTAAGGGAACGGGACCAGAGGTAGAAGAGGGAGCAGCTGCAGTGGATGAGGGAAAATGGGTAGAGACACTTGGTGGCGGCATCGAGAGGGAGGCCGAGAAAGTGCTCACGGGAGGAAGGGATACTGCAGGGGAGGTAGACATGGAAATGGAAGGGAGCTGGGAGATGAGAGAAGAAATGGTGGGGGACAGCTCCGCGAGAGAAGAGAAGATGGATGACAAGGAAGGGGGAACAGTAGAAGATGGAGGAGAGGACACGACCAAAGGAATGGTCACTTGGGTCACACGAGGAGGAGAAGGAGGAGAGGGAGAAGGGATAGAAGGGACCTCAGTGGTTGTAATAGTGGAGACACCCTGAGTGGATGTTCCCATCGAAACACCTTCCGCCGCTTCTTTCTCTGGGGATACTAGGCTTACAACCTATTCTTGTGTAGCGGAAGGAGGACTTTCAGAGCTCCTTCTTGAGCAGTGCTCGATTCACCCTCCTTATCCTTGCCTTTGACCTTTGGCAGATGCTTTGGCCTGACAGGTGCATTACCCAATGGTGACGTAGTGAAATCTACCCCGAGGTAGATGAGGCCATTCATCCTGCACCAGTGCTTATGTCCTTCGCAGTGTCTCTTTGACCCTTTCTTCAATGGTCTAGGTGCTTTTGTTCTGTCGATCGCAGCAAATGGCTAGTTGTCCCCATCTCGTATCTAGATATACCTGATCAACTTCTTGATCGGCAGTTTGATAACCCTTTGGAACAATGGCCACGCCGTATTGAGTGATCTCTGCTAAGGCCAAGCGGGAGTGGTCCTTCCTTCTAAGTTCGACCTCATGATATAGGTCAATATAGATGTCCTCGATCTATGGAATGTGGATCGGATCAAGTTTTTCCTTGGGAAGGCAATTCCTTGGATCAAAAGTGGGCCTCACCAGGAAGTTGTGCTTCAGATTGAGCAGTTCTAGCTCGGCAACCATTTCCCGGGCTTTGTGGTGAGAGATGCATGTGTATCTGCCCACTGTAAGGGGGAAAGGAGTTCCACCCTTCTTTCTCTTCAAGCACTTCTCATGGTATGTTACGAGCTGTCTGGATAGCTCCAACAGGACCAGCTTGGGGCCAGCGTACCTTGGCAATTTAGTGGGCTCACCTAGGAAGTTAGCTGCCCTGAGATAGGTGAAGGTGGGAAATTGTGTAAATAAGGCCCCCCACTTCTCTGTTGCTGTGACAATGCTCTTGGTCGTTCGACCGTGAGTCATGTTGGGCCTCAAAAGGTAGACGATGCCGTAGAAAAAGGCATCGTTGATTTTAGTAAACTATGGGATGTTGTTCTCTAGCTTCAGCTCTAGGTAGTATTCATATATTTTTACTTGGGGCCAAACCCCGCATCGGCTCAATGCTGGATAATCCCTTTCCGAGGCCAGCATAGACTATGTAGGAGTTCATGTAGAACCTCCCAGTTGTGGTGAGTTGTTGGAGTTGTTCAGATATGGTACTACTTATTATCTCCACCCACTCAAAGCGTTGATCAGGTACGTTCTTGTTCATGGTCTCTAGGTACCTGAGCATCCATTTATGAAAGTAATGGGCATCAGAAAGCCCAAATACTCTACTTAGGAACGTGATAGTATCACTCAGTTCCTCAGAGAAGTTGCTACAGTGAATAGCTGTGGCCATCTGGTTATCACCTTCTTGTTCTTTAGGTACACCTCATTCATCAGTTACATGCACTGGTCTTCATTGTCCTCCCAAGCCTTGGTGCAGTCTTCTTGGCTTACAGCCACAAAGTGTCGGTGGTGAGGGATGCCTAACATGATTTCGAAGTGTCGGGCGGTGAGGTTGATTATGACCTCGCCCTTTTCATTTTGGACACACCTTGTGTCTTTGTTGTAGCAGTGGGCCACTACCATCATGAATTCATTGTTTACTGCACTGACGGGGATCCCCCCAGCAAAATGCAGGCCACTGCCTACTAGTTTGTCCATCCAGGGACTCCCTGTGACTCTCCTGGTTCTGGCCCAGAAATCTTCCATATCGATGTGACCGAGCTCAGAGTCTCTTATATCCAGGTCACATTCTACCTGGGACTCGGGCATTCTGACCCTCTGGTACTTGTATTTCATTTCTTCTTCAGTAAGCTTAGCTTTACCTTTTGACTTGGTTGGCCTCTTGCTTGATGTAGACATATGTGGATCTGAATTCAGTTGCTGATCTGCAAGAAGAAGAAGTGAAACCCAACGCAGAAGAGCCATGTCAGCTGTCAGATCTTCCATTAGAACATTACAGAATGAGGAGTTAGCAATTTAAAGGCCTCTGGGCGCAGGGTGCAAGGACACTGTAGGCTGCAGGGTTAATAGAATGGCGCGTTGAAGAAGAGTGTTACAAGAAAGACATTAGCGCCAAAGGGCGCAGGGCGCAAGGATTTTACATATGACAATTTTGTTATTGTAGACAGGGGTGCGCCTGTGCCATCTATATAAGGTTATGCTTTGGGTGCAAATAAACTTAGTGTTGCATGGGATCAGGATGCACCAATGGCGCATGCAATTTGCATGTAACAGGGGATGTTGATGCACCGAATGGCACAGGATAAATGCGTGTTGCACTATCTTTCTGTGCGCAAAAAGGGAATTTGGCGCGCAGGGAAGGCTGCATGACACTGTGTTGCTGTAATAGGGTATGCGCCACGCCAATTTTTAGGATTTACTTGGTTTTCACATGGCGCGGGGATTAAGCATGTTGCAAGCGGGAAAATGTGCCTTCTTGGCGCGACTATATTTTATGCAGCAGGAGTGGCGATTGCGCCAAGAGAAAAACACAGTTTTAAACCAATCTTTAAGGTTTTCTTTCTTTCCCGACAGTTTGTGATCTTTCAGGCCTCTTTTTTAGGGATTTTAGATGGTGAAGGGGGCACACAAGGAGATCCAGGTTGATTTTTTGAGGCAGAGCCCTCTTGACCAGTAGATCTGGAAAGAGGATGAAAATGGTTTGGGGGGAAAGGTTGCAAGAATGGTAGGAGGGTTTAATGGATTTGCATATTCATTCTATCCTACCACACAAACAACCAAAACAAAACACAAGAGGAGTAAGAACCACCTACCCGGAATATATAGAATGTGAGAGACGAAGCGGGGTCCACGAACGCGACATGAGGACGACAGGCGTGCTGACAGGTGCAGAGGAATAAAGTTATCACGTGTTTTCTGATTGGTGAAAGTGACAGGGTGGATGCGCCTATATATAGGCAAAGGTGCAATAAATGTGCCAACCACTTTTTCAAGAGGTGCACCGAAACATGTGTCGACACGTAAAACTTTGCGCCCTTCGGCGCGGATAAACGCGTGTCAACACGGAAATACTTGCGCCTTTGGCGCAAGTTTACGACTGTCAACACTTCATTCCTTGCGCCCTTTGGCACACCAAAACACGGCGCAACAATTTAGTTGTTAACATGAAGGTGCATGCGCCTTGGCGCATGCAAGAAAGGCACATCACGGGAAGGCGCAACAATTGATGTGTCGACACATCAAAGGGTGCGCCAAAGGAAATGAAGGGGGCGCCAATTTACTCTGTGTTACATAGATAAAAGGTGCGCCTAGCCAAAAAGGACCAGAATGGCTAAGTTCGAGAACTAGATTTCCTGGAAAGGGATTTTGTAACATTCCGAATGCAGAGGGGTCCCCGACGAGGGACCAAGGCAAAACTTTGGTATGGTTACCTATAAAATTACCCTCGACAATTTTACAGGATAACAGCTGGCTCTTTCTGGGGACTATCTTTGAGTGAAACTCAAGGGTAGAGAACCTCATATCAACATGTGCCTATCCATTGGGTAACAGGGTCAAAAAAAAGGGCGAGGATGAAAGCAAACACACAACAAAAGCAAACACACAACAAAATCAAACCATGTAAAAGAAGATAAAATTGCCTCTCGACAATTTTACGGGATAACAGAGAGGATATCCCATACACAATTGGTTACACCAAATGGCCATTTATTAGTTGATCTACTAAGTTATTGGGACGCATATCATAACACTTTTCATCTTCCTCGAGTAAGAGGGGAGTGGACTATCACTTTTGAGGATGTCTACAGAGTTTCTGGGGTTCCTGTCACGGTAGGAGGTTGATGATATCTAATGCAAGTCTAGCACGGTCACAAAAGTGGGCTACCTACATGGGAGATGGGTAGACACCGAAACAGATGCAAAGCATGGTATGAGATTGCTATTAGTTACCTCCACACCTATCCCTACTTTGCAAGAAGGCCATTATTGGCATTTTGGCTTTGGTTAGGGAAAAGGGCGGAGATAAGTTACTTTATTGTTGGGCACCGATCATTCGAGCATAGATTAGCATGGCCACACCTATGCATGGGGAATTGAAATACTTGGTATTACTTATCACGATTTATACTGAGTTGTTTGACTAAAGGGCAAGGCCCTTAGTGATACGACACAAGTGATGAGCTAGGTTTATGAGCACATGATCCCTTATTAGAGGGATGTAGGGATAGCAGATCCCGGGATATAAGAGAAAAAGATGGATTTGTATGTCTCCGCTGAAGGGGGCACATAGATCGGTTTGTACACTCACTACGATGATATGGTTGCATGGCCCTACCAGGACATGATCATTCTATGGGGCGAGGATACAGTTATTATAGATTCCTACATCATTACTACATAGTTGGTTGATCAGACCAACAGAGTGGAGGTCCATCCTATTGGCAGAGTACCACAACAATTTAGACTTCCTTACATTGATTCCCTCCCTATAGTTCCGAAGTATACAAAGTGGGATCATAGAGGCTAGAGCTTCCCGAGAGGCAAGCTCAAGTGGATTTTCATCACACCTTGGATCCTGATTGGTGTTGCAGCATGATTATACGAGATCTAGCTAGAGTGATCCTAATATTATAAATCAAGGGAGTACCCACACACAATGGGGAGGAGGAGGAGGGCTAAGATGGAGACAAATACAAAGCCTAAGATGGAGGTTTCCGAGGAGGGAGATGAGGAGGAGATGGATACATAGTGGGTGGCCACCAGAGAATCTTTTGAAGTAGCAAAGGGCCAAGGTGGAGGCTGAAGCCGAGATGTTACACACTAAGAAGCCCTTGAGTATCAATGAATGAGGGCATGAGGAGTCAAATTTTGGGTGATGGATGGCCACATAAGATGTCGAGAGAAGAGGAGGTTCCTACAAAGAAGACTCGCACCACCACTAGTACTAGTATACCCATCTTGGATGCTAGGAGATCCGAGTAATTAAAACACTCTTCTATCAACTCTAGTTTTCAAACTAATATTGTTAGTGAATTACACACTATATTTATATCCTTTTGGTTTTCAAAAGTTTTATAACTCGCCTTTGTTTCACTCATGTATTACGGTAGTTGACTCGTAGATGGTCAAGCGAGACTTTATTTAGAAGATCCTGGTCGACACCTTTGCGCTCCCTATGGGGAAGACACCGACACAATTACTTGTAGACTCGGGAAACCAAAGTGATGGTTGCCTATCACACATATGTGTTTGTGCCATCTTGGCATGTCAGCAGAGGCCCCGAACCGATTAGGGTTGAGCTTTCACGCATACCAGGCTAGCCGAGAGGAGATAGAGGCGAGACCATTCTTGCAACGAGGCTACTACCGGCATATCACCTACCCTATCCCATGGTCACTCTCACCAATTAACACATGGAGGCCCCCATTCATGCCATAGAGCCACAACATGAGTCCTCATCCTCCACCTTCATCTTGATCCCGCGTGAGGGATAAGTTATATTCCTTTATTTCTTTACCACCATTTTTGGATACATATATCATTTTTTTAATTTTTGGTTCATAGATGAGCATTTTGACCACACTCGCAAGAGTCTGATGGAATTATATACAAACTTGACCTTATTTGATATATACATATATACATCACTTTTTTCTTTGACAATTCTCGTTTAAAATTTGACTCAATGATAGTTTGTTTCACTTATGTACTCTTAAATGCTTAGAATCTATGATGTTTTGTATGCTTTTATGAATTCGTGTTATGGATGATTATGATGCAAAATGTGTAACATAATGATTTCTCTCTTTATATATATATATATATATATATATATATATATATATATATATATGACAATGTATATGGAGATGAATTGTAATTTGACACTTTGGTTTTCAAACAATATTTAGAACTTCTGCTTTGGTGGAAAAACATGATGAATGTGATATGATAAAAAAATGAAATCTCTCCACTCCTAACTCCACACACTAGTAAGATGTGAGGGATCAACACCAAGATCCAAAAGGGACGCGTTATACAATTTTGATGAGTGAAAATAGTGAAAAGAATAAAAAATTTGACATTGATCCAATTAGGAACCTACAACTCAACCCTAAGCACATCAACTACCCAATCCGTGCACGTGACCTTCTTACAAGTTTATCTCGACTTAGATTTGTAGATGGCCTTTTGATTGACAAAATATGGTTTTTGATGATTTAGATCTCTTACAACATATACATCTAATTTATTTTTTTAGTATTTTGAGATTTCAAAAACACTTTTATTTAAATTTTTGACTTGTTTGAAGAGACCCCCTACTTCTTGCCCCATGTTATTAGTAATAAGCATGGGTTCATCACCAAGAACAAGATATAGGTGGGTAAGGGAGCTTCCCTCTTTTCCTAATCTCACGCTACTAGTAGGAAGAACGGGCTCATCTCCAAAGACTTGAGGGGCAAGATAGTGTAGTATTATTTTAAAAAAGAAAGGATTTTTTTATCATTTTATTATTACACACGCACACACACATAATATATTGTTTTTAACTTAGAATTGTGCTTTTGGGAGGTAAAATTGCCCCTAGCCTCAACCCCATGTAATCAAAGCAAGATTTGAGGGCTCACCACTAAAGGTTGAGATAGGTGAGAAAGAGTTCGAGGTGAAATGCTTAGATTGATTTTGTTATTAGAGAGATTTTCAGGGAAATATGTGACATCAAGAAGCTTCTATAAAAACTATGCGCAAAGACACATGAGCTAGAAGAAACTATGATTAGAAATAAGTATGTAAGCCTTGTAGGACCAATTTAAATTTTTTGTCTTGATCACTAAAATGATGAAGATATTAGAACTGCTTTGATGATAATATGGTGAATATTTGAAGAAGTATGATTAAGCAATTTTTTCCAACACTTGAAAGTTTTTAGAAGTTGTTTGAAAGTAAGTTTCTTAATTTACAAATTCAGATATGATAATACAAATGATATGCAACATGGATGCAACAATGTACAAGTGGAGATGTAAATTAATTACACATAAAAATGTTTAAGGTGAAGTGAATTAACCGACTCGTTGAACTCTTCACCTTGGATATTACATATGTCATACGCACCATTTTCCAAGTCTTCTATTACTCTGTATGGGCCTAACCACTTGAGTTTGAAATTTCTTCCTTTACTCGGTCTTCTTGGTGATCCAACTATCAAGTCTCAACACTAGATCCCATACATGTATTTCACACTTATATACTTTCTTATTATACTGACGACACATCATGTCAGCATAAACACTATGTCACTGCTCAACTCTAAGTCAAGCTTCATCAAGGGTTTCTAGTTTAACCATCCATGCCTCTTGATATCCGTCTTCATCTAGTATTCCTTGAAAATATATGCAGAGGCTAGGAAACTCTACTTCAAGTGGTAAGAATGATTCATATCCAAAGACTAAAGAATATGGGGTTGCCCCTATGGGTGTTCGTATCAACTTCCAATAGGCCCATAAGGATGGAAATAACTTGAGGTGCCAATCATGTTTGTTCTCCTTAACCATTTTGAGGAGGATGGACTTTAAAGTTTTATTTGTAGCCTTAACTTATCCATTAGCTTAAGGATAATACAAAGAGGTTGTGTGGTGTGATATCTTGAATTGTGCACACACAATTCTCGTACCTCTTCATTTTTGAATGGGGTGCCATTATCTGATATAATGACTTGTGGGACTCCATACCTACAGATGATCTGGTTTAAAATAAAATTGGTGATCATAGATCTAGGTATAGTAGTAAGAGGCATGGCCTCAACCCACTTAGTGAAATACTTGGTGGTTGTGATGATGAAATTGTGGCCATCCGAGGGGAGGGAGAGAAATTCCCTATCAAATTTACCCCCAAGGTAGATAAGGGCCAAGGTGTCATTATGTGCTGTAGAGATTGTGCATGAATGTGTATCTCATGTGAGAATTTTTGACATTTCTGACACCTACAAACATAATCTACAATGTCATGCTCTAAAGTGGGCCAAAAATAGCCCATGCGATGAATTTTGTGATTCATTGCATGCCCTGAAGTGACCACCATAGACTCCATTGTTGGCTTCGAAGAGGATTTTTCTAAATTTCCTTTGTTAACACATCTCAACAACATACCATTAAAGGCTCAGCTATAGAAAACTTATTGAACAATCATGTACTTGGTGGCTATGACACGTATCTGTTGTCTTTGTTATGAGGTTTCTCCCATAGGATATGACCGCTCCACAATATGATTGATAATATTAGTGTACCATGGACACGTTGTAATGGGAGGCTTTCTTTCTATGAAAAACATGCATTCATTTAGAAAATATAGGTCTACTAGATATTCATAGTCTATAGGGTTATCTGCTAACCAATCAACAATAATTTGTCCCTTTATGGATTTCTGGTTGATATAGGTGAGATCAAACTCACACATTAGTGTAATGAAATGACTAGCCTTTTTGGACAAGGCACCTTGAGTTAAAAAGGTTCACAACTGATTGGATTTAAAAATTACCCTAGTCTCTTGGTTAAGAATATAATGTCTTAACCTCTTAGTTGCAAAAAATATTTCCATAAACTCCTTCTCTATTTGCATGTAGCGTGTTTTGTAATCGAGAAGAGTATTACGATCAAATATATGGCACACTCGTGATGATCATCGTCATCTTGTGCCAAAATGTATAATAACGAGACATCAATGGCTCGCAAAAATAAGATCAGATGACAGCTAGGGTTTGGTGGCATGAGTGTAGGTGGTGACATAAGGAAGCATTTTACTGATTCAAATGCTTCGTGACACTCAATTGTCTATTCCTTGCTACACTCTTTCTTTAACAAGTTATTAATGGGATGAACAACGCATGTCAAATAAGGAATAAACCTATGGATTTCCCTTAGTTTACTTAGGAATGATCTAATGCTTGACTCATTAGCGGGTGGGACATTTCCAAGACTACGCATTTCTCATGTGTCAACATCAATGCTCGATAAGAAATGATGTATCCTAGTAACTTTCCTCTAGTTACTCCAAATATGAACTTTTCAGGATTTAGCGTCACATAATATTCGATTAGGTGTGAAAGAATGACACGAAGCACTTCGAGATGATCAACACATTTCTTTGCTTTTGCCAGTAGGTCACCAATATATGATTCCACAATCTTATGAATAAGATCATGAAAAATGTATGTCATTGCTCGCTAGTAAGTATCTCCAATATTCTTTAAGATGAAAGGCATGACTGTGTATGAGAAGGTTCCCCAAGGATTCGTAAAGGTAGTTTGTGTTTGGTCTTCCATGGAAATCCTTACTTGGTTATAACCTAAAAATCCATCCATGAGAGACAACAACTCATATCCATTTGTTGCATCAACAATAACATCAATGGAAGGCAAGGGAAAATCATCTTTGAGACAAGCCTTGTTAGTGTCTCTGAAATCAATCTAGATGCATATTTTACCTTTCTTTTTAGACTCGGGACTATGTTTGACACCCACATGAAATAATACACTTGTTTGATAAATCCCACTTGGAGGATTTTAATTAACTCCTCTTTAAAAATTAAATCCACCTTGGGTTTCATGGGTCTTGATTTATACTTCACGGATTGACATCGACTTCGTGATGAGGTTGTGAACCACCATGTCAAGAGTAATTCCCATCATTTCCTTGTAACTAAATGTGAAGAATTTTGAGTGTTCTTGAGCACCTTCAGTATGAGATTTTATCTTGTCTGGAGTTAGAGAAGAGTCAAGCTTCAAGATCTTAGGATCCTACTTTGTCCCTATATTGATATTTATGGTTCCTTCAATCAAAGAGGCATTACCCTTTTTAACTCTAGCGGGGGCTTGAGGGAGTCCCAACTCTTCTTCATGTACCTCATAGATATCAAGACCTTCTAATGGGGAAGGATCCATCATGCTATCTAAAAAGTAGGAGTAAGAGTGGGGTATAAGAGAAAATCCCCTCTTATGGTGCATGAGATGAAGATCAATGTATGCATTGAGGTATCCTAAGATTGCCTCATTATTTTCTATGAAATCCATCATGACCGGTTTGTTCTCAACTTTGGCATATGTCAAAATAGCATTGGTTAGAATCCTTCAAATTAGAGGTTTGGTTCGAACTTAAACGATAAATTTGGTTTAGTTTAAATCCTCATTTGGAAAAAAGTGTGAAGAATAAGTAACCATCAAATCAACCAAAAGGTTTTACTCTCGCAGAATCACCTCTATTGATATAAAGTCAAAATATTCACAAAGCTTGAGAATGACATACTTGTAGAGTCCTAGGTGCTCTGCTCATGTCTCGTAAATTTTTGAGACTTGATTAGCAATAAGTTGTGAGTCACCCAAAACTCTAATGTTATTCACACCCATGCTCTAGGCCATGATACGACCAAGAAGTAGATCTTTGTATTCAGCTCCATTGTCCGTGCACTTAAAATTCATCTTGAAAGCAAAAGGCATGACCCTCCCTTCAAGGGAAGTCAAGATCACACCTCCTTCAACACTAAAGTAGCACTTTGTCCAACAGTTACTAGGGAAGATTGAAGCTTGATCTTTCTCGGGAATCTTCTTCCTGAACTTGTAAGACCTCAACCATACAAAGCTCATCAAAGACACTAGATGGGAGAGAACTAATTCCAAGAGTATGACCTATACCCAGGGAATCAAATGGGAGAACAATAAGCAAATCATTCTCCAAAATCTTAATGATCTCAACTTTAGTTTTTATTGACACGCTTTTACTACAACAAATTTTCTTTCACTACAATCAACCCCTTCAATTACTTTAGGGGTCTCCAACTCGGTTGTGGGAAAAAGATGGGACATAGGATTTTAATCATGAGGCTTGTTTAACTAATTTTCCAGGAGCTTGAATTCATTATGAACCCCCATTTTATTCTTTAGGTTGGCCAAATGAATATCAAATGGCTTAGGATCACCTTGAGCCACGAAAACCTTACCTAGGTGCAATAATCTAACCTCTTAGAACAACATGGAAGGGATTACATTCATTCTATGAATCCAAGGTCAACCAAGAATCATATTATAATTAGTTTCTGATCTATAATATAAAACTCACTCAACATGGTATTATGTCCCAAAGTGACTGGAAGCACTATAGTTCCAATAGAATTTTCTTTGAGGCTATCATAACCTCTCAGCGTATTTACTGTTGAAGAATAGTTTGTCTCTCCATAGCCTAGATTTTGAAGAAACAAGAAACGGACTATGTTAACTGCAGCCCCATCATCTATCATTTCACCCTTAACATAGTTGTTGTAGATCTAAAGCTTTAAGTACAATGCAAGATCACCTCTTCGTGCCAACTCAACATCAGTAGGCATTTTGCTAATGTAAAATATGAATCCAACATCTCTCTTAGGCTTCCCCAAGGGATAGATATTAAAGTCTATATGATTGATCTGGGCCTCCAGAGGAGGGGTAACATGGATTAAATGACCCAAACCTAATGCATCCAATAAAGGAGCTCGATGCACATGATAATTCCTTAACAAATCCTTTAAGGAAATGTCGGAAAATGTTTTTTTAGGTTTGTGATCAAGTCGTAGGCTCTAACCGGTTTAAGATCTATTGACATATCGTTTCACATAAAGGGATAAATGGGAAGAGGTTTTGAGGAGTAATCTCAGGTGTAGGTTATTGCATTAACTTCAAGTTTGGTTTCCAATTCAACAAAGCCCACAATCTTATTTTAATTTCTATTGTCTAAAGGAGGAGCTATTAGTGGGGTTCGTAGATGTAGATGCTTCATGATCGCTTCTTCCTACGTGAACCCCTTTGTTGGTACTATGAGGGTTAAGTTTTCCATTCTTAGGCGCATTAGAATAAGATCTTTATAAACCCCAAGAGTAGAATTTTTTTGAGCAACATGCCCCATGTGAGTGTTTTGTGTTGGCTCCATGGGATTAGCCAAGAACATATCAATAAAGAGCTACCTTTATTCCTCCATAAGTTATATAAATTTATTGCAAACATGGCACGTACGAGCATCATGTCCTCTAACCCTATGGAAATCACAATATAAATAAGGATCGTATTCACAAGGTATTTATTTTTGGTTTTTCTCGGGGCCCATAGTTCTGTTTTGTTTCTATTGTTGGTTGTTATAGTTGAATTTGGAGGCCTCTGGCCTTGGTTCTGATATTGGTTTGATATCCAATTGGGTATTGAACCGGACCTTGGGCCTGGACCTACCGAGGAGGTGGAGGAGGAAAACTAAAGTCTACCGCAATATCTAAATGATTGAAATTATTACTCGCTTATGGTTATTTGGATTTGCATTATTGTTTTCATTATTTATGCTACTTATGTTGACGATGTTTGGATTTCTAGCTTGGTCAATGACACCATCCATCGTAGCACTATGGTTCCTATTAAGGGCTTTGGGTTCTTGATTTTTTTGTTTGAACCACTTGGGTAACTTGGATTACCTCTTAGAGGGAGTGACCATTCTCCCATTTGAGTCATATGTCTTTCGGCCACTATAAATTGTTGTTTGGTGAATGTGACAAGCCCCCTCTAAGACCTCCTCATAGCTCCTAAGAGGGATATTTTTCACTTCCTCCTTAGTTTCTTGATTGAGGGAGTTGAGGAATAGATCACAAAGCTCCATTTGGTTCATGTTGGGAGCATTACCTGAGGAGTAGAGGACTTATCTCCAACTTTGGATGAAGTGGGTGACATATTTGTTATGCTCTTGTTTGATGTGAAGGAATTATCTAATTCTTATTCTTAAGAGCTTGTTCATAGCGAAATCCTTTATAAAATCTAAGATGATTTGCTTAAATGAATGAATTGAGGCTTTTGGTATCATGCAGTACCAGTCGAGAGTAATCCCTTCAAGGGTCTTGGGGAATATCTTTACTACAACTGGATCCCATGGGAGTATCTCTTTAATGGAAGTTGCATACACTTTAATGTGAGCGTTCGGATCACCTTCCCCTTTGAACTTTGGGAGGTCCGGAAAGGTCATGGGATCACTACTCTCCATGTAGTAAAGTGAAGAGGCTCTTTGAGATATTTAGAATATGTGCCCACTATGTAGGAATCAACCATGGATGACCCTTGAGGGAGAATTAGAATTGGAACAATAGGTTGGTGAGGAATACAAAAAGTATTTACGGGGGCATAAGACACCCCCCGAGGCTAAGCGTATGAGCCAAAAAAAAAAAACATGTCCCCTTGCGGTGATTTAGAATACATATGAAGGTATGGGGAATATGTTTTTGATATGGGTTGGTTGGGATAAAAATTTGGAATGTCACATTGCTGGTTGGAATGGCATTTGAGAACACACTTTCGGTTGGTCCCTATGTGGTGGGTACCCGTATGAGGAATGAGGGGGCATACCCAATGTGCTCGGTCCAATGAAGAGGTCTCAAGGGTTAGGAGCACCCATGTAGACCGGAGGAGGTGATGGTGTAGAAGGCACATAACCATGATTCTTGAACGTGGTGGGGGACTTTGCCTTGCCTTGTAAACTGGGTTGAACGAGAAGATTGGGAAATCTCTAGTTCCCTAACTCTATCCACCAACGTTGAAATCAAATATCCTGTCGAAGGTGTTATATTTGAATTAGGCATGTTTTGAGTCTTGTTAGGGAGCAAAGGCACGTGATTTCCTATTATGAATTGATCCTTGGGAGGCCACCCTCTTTGGATGTATTTTCTATTATAGGAGGAGGGGTGGAAACATTGTTTTGAAGGAAAACATCAGTATACCCTTACATCCTATCCAAGGACTAGTCTATGACATTAAGACACTCATCGCTTCAAGTGAGGCATGATATAAATTCGTCATTTGGTAAAAAAATAGGAAGAAGTAGGATCAGATTGCATGTTGATTTGAGGTTTGGACAAAATATGTGAGTAAGGCCCTTGTTCTCCCATGAAAGTCATATTATTGGAGTTAGAGAACCCGAGTCATGGGATATAGTTTGGTGATCAACCTCCTCAATCCTAACTAATGATCCGTTGTTGGAACTTTGAGGAGGAGTGTGAGGTGATGGTAATTTGGATGAGTAGTTATCAACCCACCCTAATAGTGAAGAAAATTGTTGCATACCCATCTGGTAATAATATGCTTTAAGACCCAAAATGGTCTTTCCATATTCCTGACCCAACATATTCGGGGGTGTATGAACACCTGCAGAATAATGGGAGAGGATAAGGATGGATGAAATAAATAAATAAAAGAGGAAATGAAAAGGAACTAGTCCTTCACATCGGGTTCACAAATTTTGTACGTCTAAGAATCAACATGTGATCCTAGGATGCAATCGAACTCCTAACGTTGTGTCGAAACACCCAATGTGGAATGGAAATATGGCTATGAAATGACTAAATAGGGTGAATAGGAGGAATACAAGAAAATGGGTGAAAATGGCTAACAAGCGATTAAGGAAATCAAATTTCTTCTACATGCACTATGGGAATATGCTCGTCTAAGGAAATGAAGGCCTCTCTAACTTAGGTAGGAGAAATTGAAAGGTCGAGGAGAATGGACACACGAATAAGTATGTCAATATCGGTGTCACTAAATACCCTCACAACCGGCTATGGAATACATGAAAATTTTCCTTCATTTGCCTCATAAAAGTCTCTAGACAAGGTCATGGAGGTGTGAGAGGAAACATGTGGGTAGGACAAATGGGTGAATCACGGAATCTAATTTTGACTAGGTTGACTTTTCTAGAACTCGTAAGCACTATATTATTCGACATTCAAATTCATTAGCTGTAGGATGATGACAGGTGGAAGTGGGGTGGTTTGGAAAACAAGGCGTTTGAGGCCTTTGTCAACATCTGTTGGTGGTACTGTTGGATCACAAACATAATCTATGGGTTTCCTAGGGCCTTATATGGTCATGTGGATGTAAACTAGATAATATAAAAATGGAAAATAATTAATTAAAACAAAGGAAACAAACTTACTCTATTTGTTTTTGTGGATTTTCAATGATTTTAAATAAAGGGAATAAAACAAATAAAAACAAAACTAATTAATCTAATCTAATATTTTTTTATTTTTATATTTACTAGAAAGTAGAAGAAATATGCACAAACAATTTAACTTCTTCTAATTAAATGAAATTTCTTCTACTCTAAACAAATTAAACTAAACAGTGAAATAGTCGAATGTGGCTATTTCCCATTGGAGAGGATTTACTCTAATCTAATAAAACAAATGCTTTTCCTAATTTGTAGTTGTGGATATTGCTTCTTCTAATTCTACCTCGAGTTACAGAAGAATAAAATCTTCTCGAAGTAATTATTCCCTTGAAACTTCCACGGTAAAACAACAGATGACTTTCTAAATGAAGAAATGAAAACTAAAGGTAAGTGATTTGTGGAGGATTAACAACTCAGTGGCAGAACCTCCTCTGAATTCTTCCCGAGATAAATCCACAAGGATGAGCCGAGAAAAGATCATGAATGGAAGCTATTGTAAATGCTACTATAATTGTAAGTTTCTAAAGAAATGTGTCTTTGAGTCTATCTAAGTAAATGAAATAAACCTCTACGAATTTAATAACTTGTTTAACTCCGGGAATGTTGTACTGAGAAAAATCACTTTGGAAATTCTTTTGATATCCCCTCATATTCTTCTTCCAATGGGTGTTCAAATGTGTCCAAGGAACTATGTTGGAAATGTTTGGAAAGAATAAGAGAGACTGCTGGAGCTAGCTCGTTTGCGGGCGGGCCTCATTGGTAGCAATGCAAGAAAGAGAGTAACAAGGTAAGAGATTTGTGCTCACTTGTCTACTTCTTAGCAGGATTACAACATCATAACGATATAATTCCAAAACAATGAACTCCAACCAATGCTTCGGAAGAAGCTTGGCTCTTATAGAAAATAGGCAGAGAAGTGGTCTAACCCACTTGACAACCAAGGAATGCCACATCACTCAAAGAAGGGACAGCTTAACTCAAAATAACAATAGGAAGGGAAGGTCTTAAGAAACGTGCACTAAAGATGAGTTTGAAGAAGGTGACATGCATTAACAATACATTGGAAAAGGCTCGGGAGAAAATACACAAAACCGCTATGGCAGTTTTGTAACCACCAATTAGGGCGGAAGGCGGTGTTGGTGTGTGGGATCCTATGTGTCCTCCACTCACATATGGAGGGTCATCTCACATGGGTTAGGTTTAGGGTTTGCTTGTGTGTCATGCACTAGGGTTACTCAACACCCTATATGTACCCTTTTATTCTGATTTATGAGTATGCCAAGACACTCCGTTGTCTTTCCTCTATGTGCAAGCTTTATTTCTATTGAGCAAGTTATTCCATTGTTGATCGATCCTTGCGATTACGCTGGAGCTATCACGATTCTTTGAGTGCAACTACTTCATGGTGCATTGTTTCTCGATTCGATTCTCGCAAACTCTTTCATGGTATCAGAGCTGAGATCGGGTAAACGCATTTGTCATTTGAGTTGTGATTACTCTTGGTCTCATTTTTTTACTCGTGCAAGTTTTTTTATCGTTATATTCTAGAAATTTATTGCTAACATATTTAACAAGATGTTCTTGGAAAGTTGTTTCGGTTTTGTTGTGTTCTTCATGCATGTGCAGTATCTCCTTGAGTTTTCAGGGTTTTACAACTACATTTAGCTAACTACAACTAAAATTGGTAGATCAGTTAAAATAGAGGTTATTTTCTAGTTTTTTTAAAAAAATTATTAAACTGAAATCTTTTGTAGATCTCTGTTTTTTTGTCTTCTATGTTTTTTTCGCATGCTTTTTTACGAATACAGTTTAAAAGAATACACCGAGTCGAAGTTTGAAGTATCACATTTTTGGTGTGTTGTGCTCTGCTCAACCGATTTACTTCGGGCGATCACTAGTGATTCTAAGCACTAAACTCCTTCTCAACATTGAGCCGAGCTCTCTACTCGACCATGAGCTACTACTTCTTCATTCAACTCATCTATGGACTCACTTGACTCGTCGTTTAATTCACCTTCGCCTTGCAATGATTGAGTTGTGTGGGTGTGTTTTTTTGTGTGATGGCTTGTTTTCATTGAGGACTGAGCATTTTCTCTTCGATCGGTCATTCCTTGGCTCACCCGCGTTCAACCTGCCTCACCCACGAGCTCGCCATCACCCTCAAGTTGTGCCTTCATCCCTTTTGAACTCCTCCCGACTACGTGCTTGATCTGCGCCGCCCCCCACTCCGAGCTCCCCTGTCTTCCTGCGCTCGAACGGTCTCCAAAAAGCTTGGTTGTTACACGCCTTTGAGGCACTTTGATCTCCAACCTGAGATCCACGCCGAGCCCAACAACCTCGAGATCCATGCTCTTCCCTCAACTCGCCGAGCCGTCCTTGGGATTCTAGCTCAACTACCCAAGCCAAGTGGGCAGTTAAATACATTTAAGGCAAGTTTCCAAACCGTGTTTTTTTATGTAACGGTAAGTTTTTTTTTAAAAATCATTTTGGTGGGATTTTATAAAGTAGGATATATTCGGTAAGGGGGTGTTAATTTTTTTGGGTGGGTATTTATTCAAAAAAGGGGTTATTTAATTTTAATTTATCTTAATTAGGATTTTTTTAATTAGATCTTAATTAGGGTTTATTCCTTTTGTAATTAATTAGATTTAATTATATTAAATCTAGTTTTATTAATTACGACCTTAATTATATCTTCATTACGATTAGTAGTAATTTAAAATCATCTTTTAATTAACTTTTTTATCGTTTAAAAAAAAGTCCTAATTGCTTTAAAATTAGTTAAATTGGACGTTTCAAAGCGATAATTTTTAGGTGTTATTGTCGATTTTTTTACTAATCGTGCGCTCAAGTGTGCAGTGACACTCTAAGCACCTATTTTCCTTCCGAGTGCTTTTCCGACATTCTAAAGATCATCGAACTCATCTTGAGTTCATCTAAAACTTGTATTTACCCTTATTATTGCTTGCGACTAGTGAGCGCATCCGCCATAGTTTGCAGCAAGGGGGTATCCTTTGCGACGTGAGACGCTCTTTCTCACAACCAGGATTTGATTTCGCCTCCTTCCTAGTTTTTTACAAGTTGTGCTTGTATACGGTGTCACTTTGCTGCGCTCCATGAAACACGATTGTGGTCTCCTCTCTTACGCACATTATTACATTGATTGCAAGGTGAGTTACCAATTATTTCAAGACGCACGCTCGAACCCGATTGTATTTAACACACTAAACTATAAAGTGCTTTGAAAGTAGGGGTTATTATATTGTCTTAGGTGGTTGTGATTCTTTTCTGCATTCCTTCTCTCTCTTCACAATGGATGCTTATTCACTTCCTTTTTACACCATTCAAATTTTTCGAATGGAGATCGAAAATAATTATGAAACTAAGAGGTAAAGGGTTATCCCGCATCACCATGGGAACTGAGACCAACCGAGATGACGACCTCTAAAAATCTAAGTGGTTAAACCGTAGTGTTGAATTTTTAGGTCTTCTTTGCATGTTTGTTTCTCCTGACTTGCTCTTCCACATTGAGTCATCCGAAACACCTAATTCTACATGGAAAATGTTAGATAAAATGTTTAGACAACAAGATGACATGAGAGCGCATGAGTTGGAAAATGAACTACTAGGGTTAAATCCTAGTGATTTTGAAAACCTACAAGCATTCTTCTCTAAGTTTGTCCACACTAGATTGTTGTTAAAGGAATGTCAAGTAGAGAAGAAATATTCTCAATTGATCTTGTTGATTCTCTCTAAGTTAGGTCCCGAATATTATGTCTTTGTGTCAACATTTTACGCTACAAAATTTTCCTTGGGCAAGGATTGGAATATGCCCTCCTTTGACTATTTTTTGTCCCAACTCATTTAAGAACAAGACAAACTCATTCAAATGGGGTCTCTCAAGTCCAAGTCACATGCCCTTATAACAAGTACTAGTAAGGAAAAGAAGACTGAAAAGAAGAAAGAAAGGATCAACCTAAGAAGGAAACCAAGACCAAAACTAAATTTAACATGAACGCTTCGACTTCTGAGCCTAGAGCATAGAAAGACAAGTTTTTGTGTTCCTATTGCAAGAATCCTGGTCATAAAGAGCATCTATGTATGAGAAAACAAATTGATCACCTTACTCATTTACTTGAGAAAAATCAAATAGGTGTTCCTGAGTCTATAAAAAAATGCTCCAAAGGCCGAGTCTTCTACTGCAAAAGGGTCTAAATCTGATAAGAAGAAAGGAAAGGCCCTTGTAGCCAAAGTTGCTCCTTCATTGACATGGATTATAGATTTCGGTGCCTCGCACCACATGGCTTCTTCGCATGTTGAGTTCTCCAACATCGAGCCTTGTGGTATGTCCCAAATCACGATGGGTAATGACACGACAGTGTCGGTTTCCGATAGTGGATCGGTAGAGATGGATGGGGGAACATTCAACCAAGTGTTGAGTGTTCCTGATCTCTCTACCAATCTCCTATCGGTTTACCAAATTACTCACCTTGGTGAAGGAATGTGAGTGGAATTTGGTCCTAACTCGGTGATTATTTGTGAGCTTAACGATGACACTACAGTGGTTGAGGGAAAGGTGGATCACCGTTCACGATTGTATACCTTTTCCCACTTTACTTCTAATTCTATGCCCACTGCCTTGCTCACTCATGCAAATGAGGTTAGTAAGCTATGGCATGAGCATTTCAGACATCTAAATTATCGCTACCTTGAACAATTGAGCCAAAACGAAATGGTCAACGGGTTACCCCGTGTCAAGTTTTCTAAGGGTCTTTGTGAGGGTTGTACCCTTGGAAAGCATCCTAAAAAGAAATTTGACAAAGGAAAAGCCTAGAGAGCTACTCGTCCCTTGGATCTTGTTCACAGTGATATTTCTGGTCCATTTCCATCTCCTTCGTTTACTAGAGCTCTTTATGTGCTCACCTTCATTGATGACTATTCATGATATACTTGGGTATATTTTCTTAAGCTTAAGTCTGAAGTCTTTGAACATTTTCAGGACTTTAAGGATCTTGCTGAGAAACAGTGGAATGGTCTATCAAGGTTCTTCGAACCGACAATGGAGGTGAATATGTAAACAATAGGTTCATGGATTTTTGTACTTCTGAAGGGATCTCCTTGCAGCATACAATTGCTTATAGCCCTTCACAAAATGGAGTAGCAGAAAGAAAGAACCATACTCTTAAGGAGATGGCCACTTGTATGATTCACTCGAAGTCTCTTCCTCCGCAGTATTGGGATGAAGCAGTGAATTGTGCTAATTACATTCAAAACCGTGTTCCACATAAGGCAGTAAGAGGGATGACACCCTTTGAATCTTGGTTTGGATGCAAGCCTGATGTTGAGCACTTTTGAGTCTTCGAGATCCAAGGCTATGGCTCGATTCCCAAGAAGAAACGCAAGGCATTAGAACCACAATCCAAACCTTGTATCTTTGTAGGGTATCCTGATGGTGTGAAGGGATATCGATTGTTGAATCCTACTTCTCATGAGATTTATATTGAGAGAAGTGTTAAGTTCGATGAGTCTTCTTCGACTTCTACTTCTCTACCTATTGAGGTTCTTCAGCTTGTTGATTCGGATTCTAACTCATCAGATGATGATGTTGTTGAGCATGCTCCTCTTCCTAATCCTCCCGACCATCAGACCTTTGAGTCTTCCAATTTTGACAGTAGTGATGATGAGGACTATGTCCCTTCTCACTCGAGTGACGAATCTTCCGACTCAGAGCCTGATCCTCCTGGTCCTCTTTGGGATAGGAAAACTTTGCAAAGTGCTAGAGATTTAGTTAGAGATACTTTGGATATGAGACGTACTTGCTCAGATTTCATTGGACCCCACTCTTTCTTTTCCTCTGCTTCTAATCCATAGTATTTCCAAGAGGCTTCTGGTATTCCTGAGTGGGATTCTCATGTCATGGATGGATGAGGAGTATTACTCTCATGAAGAACGATACTTAGGATCCTAACCCTCTTTCAAAAGGAAGAAAAATCGTTCGGTGTAAGTGGGTGTTCCAAACAAATAATGGAGTAGATGGAGACGTCAAAAATTTTAAAGCACGATTAGTCTAAGGGTTTCTCCCGTGTGTAGCTGGGTTGATTATACTGAAACCTTTTCTCCGGTTGTAAAGATGACTTCTATTCGACTAACCCTTTCCATTGCCATAGAAAATAGATGGAAAGTACATCAAATAGACGTTAAGAGTACCTTCCTTCATGGTGACCTAGAGGAAGAGATCTACATGGAACAACCTCTCGGGTTATGTCCATGATCCCTCCCTCGTTTGTAAGTTAAAGAAGTCTCTTTATGGCCTTAAACAAGCCCCTCGGGCTTGGTATGCCAAGATGGACTCCTTTTTACTTACATCAAGGTTTACTAGGTGTCACTCTGATCCAAATGTTTATATTATATGGCAAGATGACTCCATACTCATCCTTGTTCTCTATGTTGATGACTTTTTGATCACAGAAGCTCTTCCTCTATCATTGATTCTGTGAAGATCACCTTGGCCAACAGGTTTTCCATGACTGACTTAGGTCTGCTTCATTACTTTCTTGGGATCCAGATTTCACAATCGACTCGGGAATTTTGATTTCTTGGGATCTAGCTTCATCACGTATGCTCTTGACTTGCTTTCTTGTTTTCAGATGTCCTATTGCAAGTCTTCTCCTACTCCTTTTATTTACGAGGTTAAGTTGGTTTCTGATTGCTCTACTCCCTTGGTTGATGGTACCCTTTATCGACAGTTGGTGGGGAGCTTGATTTACTTGACTCACACTCAACCGATTTATCTTATGCTATTGGGATCATGTCCAAATTCATGCAGGAGCCACATGAGCTGCATTGGAAAGTAGCTAAGCAGATCCTTCATTATGTTCGTGGAACCTATACTGATGGCATTCACTATTATGGAGGGGTGGATATTGACTTGATTGGGTTCACGATTTTGATTGGGCCGGTGACTTAGATCATCAAAAATCTACCTTTGCTACAATTTCTCTCTTGGTTCGGGTCATGTTAGTTTGTCTAGCAAGAAGTAGAATGCAATTGCGATATCTTCTACAGAGGCAGAATACAGAGGAGCAATTAACGCTGCCACAAAAGCTGTTTGGCTATAGGGTATTCTGACAGAGTTTGGCATCCACTTTCGGTGGCCTACCATTATCTATTGTGATAACATGAGCACTATCTCAATTTACAGAAATCTAGTTTAGCATCAGCGAACAAAGCACATTGAGATCCATATTCACTTCATACGAGAGCTTATTCATGATGGTATCATCGACATTCAGTACATTCAGATAACTGATCAGATTGCGGATTTATTTACCAAGCCCTTCACTAAGGTGAAGTTTCTTCACTTGCGGTCTCTTCTTGGGGTGAGGTCTTATGCAACTACTCATCTTCTTCGAGGCTATATAGTCCTTCTCTTCTTCTTATTCTTCTAGGAAGATGTTGTTTGTATATGGGCACCTTATCAGGCCTTTAGTTGTTGGGCCCCATTGACACATCTTTCTTAGTTGTTTAGGAGTGTCTTCTTGTTCATCAGAGACTCATCATAGCCGCTACCCTAACTTCGATGAAGGGGGGTGTTGGTGTGTGGGATCCTATGTGTCCTCCACTCACATATGGAGGGTCATATCACATGGGTTAGGTTTAGGGTTTGCTTGTGTGTCATGCACTAGGGTTACTTAGCACCCTATATGTACCCTTTTATTCCTGATTTATGAGTATGCTAAGACACTCCATTGTCTTTCCTCTATGTGTAAGCTTTATTTTTGTTGAGAAAGTTCTTCCATTGTTGATCGATCCTTGAGATTACGTTGGAGCTATCACGATTCGTTTGAGTGCAACTACTTTTTGGTGCATCGTTTCTAATTCGATTCTCGCAAACTCTTTCGGAAGTTTTGCGATCGCGAGTGGCATTTGTGTAACTACCAAAGTGCGGCTTCATGATTCAAAGTAAGAAAGCCAAGGAAAAGATGCAAAAATGATAAAGGAAAACAAGAAAATATAGGAAAAGGACAAGTGAGCTACAAAACATGATGCAAATGAGGAATCGGACTTGAACATAATTGGAATTGATAGTTTATTATCATTGGTTATTTTTACCTATTAGAAAAATGTAACACATATAAAATTAGGAGTGTCTGATGGCTCTTATGCAAGATTTACTTGATAGGGGGAAATAACTAGATATCTCAATGTAGATAGATGTGTGGATTTCAAAATGAACTTCCCCTCTTATGCGTGTATGCAAAAATATAGTCCATTATTGCTTGAATGAATCTAGATGGATGCTTTGATGCTCTTGAAGTTCCTTTGGATGAACCATTAGGTTATAGTAATATATGCTTGGAGATTTCTCCTTTATTATGGTCACATAGCTTTATATTTATATGATTCCCTTGGTTGAATTTCACAATTAACAACTAAAAGGCTGAACCATAAGAAAATAAGATACCCAAAAGATAAAAGATGCCCAAAAGAGGTGAGTAAGATAAAAATAGGTCGAGGCGCCTAGAAGGACGAGGGTGTTGGCATCCTGGCTAGGTGTTGGTGTCCGAAGTGATAAAAAACTAAACAATAAAGCATCGAATGGGAAGTAAGGTGTGGGAGGTCGGGAAGAAGACTTGAAACAAGGAGAAAATGGCCAAAAACAACTATTAATTGCTACTTTTCTTGCTTAGGAATCATATGAATAGTAGTATGTGATTGGGACCTATAAATGTACCCAAAGTACATGATTTAATGTCTACAGAATAACATCACATGGGAATTCATCGTGGAACGGTGTTATTGCATATGGGAAGAGATATTGTTGTGTGACACATAGATCTCTTCTTAGATTAAACCACTTGATACTATATGCATATGGATGCAACTTTACAGGAAGATTAAGAATTTTCACAACATCAATAGAAATTAAATTCTTTTGACTTCCACTATTAAGAATAAAATACAAAGGCTTACCCTTTACCACATCTTGGAGTTAAATATCCATTCCTTTTCATTCATATTATTTACTTGAGAGGTGACGATGATCACATCCGGTTCAACATCTATAATTTCATCTTCTTCATCTTTGACCTCGGGGTGTGTCATAGGTGGAGCAATGGGTGTTAAAGATGGTGACTTGGCGAGTAAGGACTTGATAGCTCGAAATTCATCCTGGAATGATGATTAGTCTTGTGGAGGTCGCACCACTTCCCTGTCTTCTCCTTGTGTTGTTTATTTCCTTGTGACTCCTTCTATTTCCAACCCTGACCTCGGGTTTGACCTTGATATAATTTCCCCCTAAGAGAATGGTTCTTTGTATTTTTGTTTCTAAGATTTTATTCAATCTTGATCATGAACTTATATGCCTCATCGAGGGTATGAAATTGAAAGAGGTCCATGTCCTCTTGTATGTACCATTGTAGGCCATTGCGATATTTGAGGATCTTGTGATACTCTGTGTCTTGAATTCCCAATCTTATAGACAATGAAAAGTATTAGTATAATCTTGAACTGAATGGTCCTTACCTTGGTGGAGTTTTTACCACTATATGTACGAGATAGTCATAGGATCCAATAGGGTAGTATTCTTCTTTCATGGAATCCACAAAATCATCCCATGTGGGTTCCTCTTCAATGCCCAATTCATCCTTATTGAGTCCATTCTTGTACACCCCCACCAATTTTTGACAGAAAGTGATGATTTCAGAAGAGCAAATGTTATTTTCTCTTTGTCAGTGAACTTATTGACATTAAATTAGGAGAATTATTGGTCTAACTAGTTTTATACAACATCAAAACTTATTTTACCCTAAAAATAGGAATATCAAAATTTACTTGAACCTTGAAGGGTGTTGGGGCACTGAAGGGATGACTCGTAGAGGAGGCATGATTTCCCATTTATAGATGTTGAAGGATCTGGGTGAATTTTTGTAACATATGTTCCTTTTTCTCCATGAGATATTTGTTCATCATTTTCATGAGAGGATCATTTGCCTTGGTGTTTTATGCCATTTGAGGTCACCTCGTAACGAGCAACAAGTATTCGAAGGATCTTATGTGGACAACCCAAACTTATTATATCTCGACCTCATTATGGGAATTATACACTCTCAAGATAACTTTGTTATGATACCACTAATTCAAAAATAAGGGGATTTTGGATAGGATATAATAAAAATTGTACTAGATATAAATAATAAATCTATCTCTGAACAAAGATGTATTTTATTCAGAAGACTAAGATTACAATAGCTATCTTTGTAAGGAGATGTGTGTCCTTCCATTTTGGGTTTCATATATTTAAATACCTACTTTTAGAAATATTAAGATACATCTAAAGGAATGTGTAAGGTCACCAATATTGAGGGAGACAAGGTGGTTCACCTTCCATGAATTACATATGTGAAATTTTCGCGAAATTACTATTTTTAGACAACACTACAAAAATTGCATTTTGATGACTTTAGAAGCAAATTTATGGGGTAAAAATTTGCCATAAAATTTTATGTACCCTTTCACCATATTCCACACATTCTAAACTTTCCAATTCATTTTTAACGGGCTCAATTGGAGCTACGGTGCAAAAGTTATGACTTATGGAAGATGCCCCACTAGAATTGCTTCCTGAATTGTTGTTTATATCATATACTGCCATAGTTATTTATAAATATATAATAGTACATTGTGATACATAATAAACCTCATAAATTATTGAGGGTTCGAGAACTTCCCATACCACCATGGCCTTGATCTTGCAAGGGTCCACCTTGACACCATCACGAGAGACAATATGGCCTATGTATTCCACTTCTTCTACCGCAAAAGAACACTCTAAAGGCTTTGCATATAGTTGATGTTTCTCTAGAACTTCCTAGACCATATTTTCATGATGTAACTATTCCTCCCATGATTTTTGTATATTAGGATATAATCAAAAATACTAAGACAAACTTTCATTGGAATGGTCAAAAGAAAAATTCATTAAACTTTGAAATCTAGATGGTACATTAGTAAGGCCAAAAGGAATCACTAGAAATTCATAATGTCCTTGATGAGTTCTAAATATTTTCTTATTAATATAATCTTATTTTAAAATATAATTTTGTGAAACCTATAATGAATATCTAATTTTGCAAAATAAATTTCACCATACAACTCATCTAACAAATCATCAATGATCCTATCAAATCTATTTAGAGATAGCTTGTTCAACCTTACGAGACCATGTCGGGATCCTATCCAATTTGTTAGACCCTCATACCTAGCATACCCTACGGTAGGCTTCCATATCAAGGCCCACCAACCATTAAAGTTGATCCTAATGCTCCTCCATATATGACTCTTTATCAATGCAAACTAATCTAATTCAGAACCTTTTTGGTGTGATCTATGTAATCATTCACGTGATCCTTTTTCTTGTGCTAATGGAATGTTAAATCAATCTTTGATTGCACAAGTATGATTCCAAAGTTCACAATAGTTAAGGCTCCTCTTCAAGGATTCTAATGAAGCACCAAACTCACCAAGGGAAATTTGGTAAATTGGCAACAAGAGGCCCAACATGCAGCTAATACAAGGGTATACAAAAGAAAAGCGGTGAGAGAGAAACCAAAGAGGAAACTGATTTGCATGGTTCATCTTCTTATTTCTGATAATACTAATAAGGTTATTGGTATCCCTAATGAGAATGAGACAAAATAATCAAATTCGAAGGGCGGTTTGGAAGCACAAAATAATCGGAAAAAGAGGTTAAAAGTGTTCTAAAAGGTCAAGCAAAAGGGGGTAACTTTCCCTTAATATCATAGATCAGATGAAGAAAGCTCGTGTGAGCTTATCCATGTGGGATACGTTGACTATTCCGGGAAAAAGAGCTTGTTACAAGATGAGTTGGCCAAACTATCAATTACAGTGGATCATTCAGATAGAGCTAGTGCAATGCTTGCAAATACAAATCAACCCTTTAAGGTTGATTTTCAGAAAAAAATGATTGGTAAGCCTCCTCCTTTCTACCTTTCTTTGATTATTGGTGATAATTTTGTCCATAATTGCATGGTTGATAGTGGTGCTAGTAGTACAATTATGCCTAAGCAGATATCAGATAAGTTAGGACTCAAATATCAGCCATAAGACAAAGGGGTTTTGCAATCGGATGGCACAATGACTAAAAAAATTGGTATAATCGTGAGATCTGAAATTAGGCTTGCATGCATGTTCAAGCCTTCTAATCCTACATGATATTGTGGTAGTAGATCTACCTCCATACTTCGCTTTGTGTTTATCTAGAGATTTTACAGCTAAGATTGGAGGTTATCTATCATCAGATTGGTCTTATCTATTTTTCAGAAAAAGATATGGCACTAAGGTAACAATTAATTCTGAGCCTCTTGCTAGATTTCACATTGAGCCTTATGTACCTAATGCATGCAGTGTAAATTTTATTGTTTTGACCAAGGAGATCATCCAGTTGTTCATGGTACAAACACCCTCTCTGAGAACATACCAAATTTATTATTAGATGAGAGGGAAATGACCATCATGGTTTTGATCCTTATAAATATGTTGAAGAAACATACATTAAAGATGTTGGTTTGGAAATTTATTGCATGCATCAGGAGGATGTCTTTTTACCATTGTTGGTTAAAACTGGTGAGATTCATACAGGATTGCGGAGTTTATACTTTTATGGCTCTAAAACCAAAAATGGATCAGGTGTAGGTAATGTTACGATACCACTAAAGGGTCAAAAATATTATTCTTCTATTCAATTTTAGTTTAGTTGCACATGCAATGCAGTGAATGAGGCACTAATCAATGGTTTACGGTGGGCTAGAATGAAGAGAATTAAGTACTGTATGGATTTAGTGACAGTGAATTGGTCATAAATAAGGTTTAGAAATTTGAACATTACAAAAAAATCCCTTGATGAGATCATATAGACATAGAGTATGGGATCTTGTAGAATAATTTGATGCATTCAATGTTCAATCAATACCTAGATCGAGAATAAACAAGCGAGATAGATTGAAAGCTTTTGGTGAATAACAAAAATAAACCCTAATGGGGGCCTAAATGGGGTATTAGGGTATTAATGTTAATCTAAATAGGAGGACTAAAACTCTTGTAAATAAAGAGGCTAAACAATAATAAATAACAACAAACTAATATGCTAAAGTGATAAAAAAATTGCATGATTTGATCTAATGGAAATAAAACCCTAGAATGTAAGAGGGGAGTAAGGAAATGACTCAAATAATCAAGGTGACCATCGCATGTTGTCACGAGATCTGGAACTGAACTCGACAATGCGAGACGAACACTCACGGGCCCCGTAGAGGCCATGTCTCAAGTGACGCAGTGCACAGGAGTGTAATGGGGCGCCCTGGGGTGCCCTAGTTTGCAATCTAGGCACTCGAAATAGTATAAATTCTCAAAACCCTAATTCGACACGGTCGTTAAGTGTCTCTTAGTACTCTCTTTTTTCGCATAGGATTCACCTGGATGAACTAGAGATGATGCCTTGCACATGAAGAAGAAGAAGGTATTAGGCCCGACCTCAGCTACCAAACCAGCGGACTTATCACTGAGTAATGCACTACATTACGGACCCTAATGTAGTTCTGGTGAGTGTGTGTATGTCGTGCCCTAGGTGCACTCGTGCCAGTTGCACTTTGTAAAATAACAAGCTATGGTAGCTATATAAGATGTAGATAGTAGAATAGAATGAATAGAATCCCTCCTCCTCTAAGAATGTGTGTGATGCAAACTTTCCTAGCTTGGATGTATGGTGTTATGTGGATGCAAGATGGTGCAATGGATGCAACCCTAGATGGAGTGATAGTAGTGATAGGATGCAATGACCTATGACCCTTATTATGGTCTTATAAGCTTTATATTTATAGGGCTCTCAAGTTTAATTTCGTAATTAATCCCAACAATGCCGATTGAGGAAAAGATAAATATGACCAATGGCTATAAGTGACCCAAAAAGGAGTGAAAGGGGCTAAGCATAGGCGGGGTGCCCAGGGCGCCCTTGTGACAGGTGGGCGCCGGAATTAAGGCTAGAATCTCGGGAAGTTAGAAAATGGGGTAATAAGTATCGGAAAGTACGCGGGAATGATGAAGTGAAACATAAAACAAAGATGGCAAAAGAGGGGATTAATTGGGACTTTGTACACTTGAGAACCTTCTTAATAGTAGTATAAGACCGGGCTAAATATCGTCTAATGTGTAATATTTGTGTTTACATTTTCCCCGCTTTATGTTGGTGAGCGAGCAACACGATAAGATAAAGTAGATAGAAAAGTGTACCCGATGTCCATGTAGAGTATCGAAGAAAACACATCGATGGACTAGAATCATGGAATGACAAAAAGAAATATGTGGAGGAGTGTGGATTCTAAAGATCAAAAATGTGTAAAAAGTGATGAGAGTGAACCTAGGGCGGAACACATGTGTAGTTGCTAAATGTGTGTGGTGTACTTTCTGGTTAGTATGGCAAGTATCGTCACAAAGAGTGTGTTGTCATTGTCGTTGTCGATGTCATCGTCGTTGTTCCACGAAATTTGACTACTTGTTTCTCATACGGCATACCAGTAAAGAGAAAACAATCAAGTATTCAAATATGTATGTATGTAAAAAAATGTTATACAAAGTACGCATGTTGTCACCCATTCCGAATGGTGAATATTTTCGAAAAATTTAAAATTTTCAGGTTAGTTACCTGTGTTGTTGATATTACAAGAGTCTCACCTTCAGGGAAAATGGAAAAATCAAGAACATTGGTCTAGAAACACCTCCAATCACTCGGTTGTAATAGGCTAGAGGCGTGATTGAAAAGGTTAAAAGTTGTGTTTTGTGCCCTTGGCCAAGTTATATTGACGCAGGCGAGCTCCTTCAATGACCGAGCCACTCCCGCAACAACTAAGTTGTTTTCGTGTTGAGGGGAAGCTACACATTGATCATGTTGTACCAAGTCATGCATCTTCCAACAAGCGGGTCATGTTATCAAACCAAGCTATTTCTAAAGATCTCTCAACGAGCTAATAGGAGCGGGGTTCGAGCTTGAGGAGTAGCAATAAAAGGTGTAACAACAAGACCAAGCTAGCTATAATTTGCATCAGCCACACTAAATTAAACTGGTATGCATGCGGTTGTAGGTCGAGCTATTGCACTAAAAATCATTGAGCTCGTGATGAAAGCAATTAAACAAAGAAACAACATGAGGCCAGTCGTGTAGAAAGTTGAGCTCTTGTGCAAGGTCATCGAGCTATTCACGGGCAGACTACGTCTGAGAGGCGGAAAATCTGTAAAATTTTGGCATATTCATAAAGATATGGCGGTGCACTTTGATGAAGATGGCCGAGCTAAATGAATACCAAACCCTATTAATTAAGAGACTGAGATGTGCTTGGAATAAATCATGGAAAGATTGATTCGAAGAGGTCGATCCAGTTTACAGGGGTATGCTCGCTCAATGAGGATAACTTGGGTCATGAGAATTCATCGGGCTGATTGTAAATCACTAGCAGGTCAAGGAAGCAGAGTTGAGTTCATGCGAGTTGATGGCCCGAGCGGTTCAAGGGACGAGCTTGCATCCCACAAACAAATAATTTGACGAGCTCTTTCAACTCGCCAAGTCGAGTTCAAATCTTTCATCACGAAGCATGTTGGTGCCACGGACCGAGCCCACACATTAATGAAAAAGAAGGCTCGACAAGTGCAAGGTTACAAGCCTGTAGGTCGCAAAGCCAATGCATTGAGCCAAACCCACATATTAAAGAAGACAACCTCAAGTTGAGCTCTGCATTGAAGGGTGAATGATTCACGTGATCCCATCACAAATACTTGGCAGCGAATTCTCTAATTACGGGCTTTGTACAAATGAGCACAAAAGAATTGAGCAGAGGGAAGTCATTAGAATGATTCAAGGACAAACACAACGAAAACCGATGGCTCGTGGCACGTTTGAGAAAACAACTTGGTTGGAAAATCTAGTGATGTGAATGCTAAGCGCATTAAGATTTAGATAAAACTAAGGTGCGTGGCAGATCAAATTATCACGAAGAAAAATAGTGAATGCACCCGAACAATTTGGAGGAGCTAGACGACTCAGTTCCGGAAACGGCTCATGATCATGGCATAAGCTTTCTGCAACAAGTTGAATGTGGAGCCCGGTAAGAACGAGCCAGTTCACGAGCCACTCGCAGGGAAGTGTTATGATTCATGGAGCTCAGCAAAGGTTAGATGAGTTCACGTAAGGACCGAGCTAAACAAAGTGAATCAAACAGAACGTTGTGAAAGGAGATCAAGTTCATAATATTGAAAATCAAGCTACGTGACCGATCCCTTCCACTGCGTAAACAAACTATGTTGAAAACTTACCAAGTTATGAGGAGTCCTCGCGGGTAAGCTTTGGCAGGTGTAAAGGATAAAATCGGTTAATGAAACAAACGATGGGAAAGACTTAGTGAAACGACGAGTTCGTGGGAGTTTTGTCATAGGGCAATGTGGCAGATGCGGAAAAGTAGAGCCCAACTAACCCAAGGAAGAGTCAGGACTCGGATGCCGAAGTAGCCGCAAGCTGTGTTGTGCAGAGGAGTCAGAAAATTAGAGCCCAGACGACCCTTGGGACATTTGTGCGTTAAATGTCCGAGATCGCCCAAGTAAACGAAGCAGGAAACAAGCAAGTCAACGACCCTGCGGGGTTAACACGGTATGGAAGAACCTTGCGGGTGTGGCAACGTTTGAAGAGCTTAAGTGCAGGTGAGTCGGGTCTAAACAGTCCACGAAGCACAGGCCGGAGAGGTATGAGTTTCACCGTTTCCCGCATTACAAAGTAGTGAAACGGTGGCCTCACAAAATATTTCAAATACACCAAGATATTTAAAGATTTGCAAAACATTATAGAAGAGCGAAATATTTTAAAATGATATTTCAAGCTACCAGAAATTAATCATCCAGCTGCGTGTAATAGAAGTAAATCTGGCAATCCCAAAATAGCTGCCTCTACTCAGATGGTCGTATCTTGAGCAATTCTCAACGAAATTGCACAAATGAATACTCGTTGGAATTTGGCTATGATACCTACACACAAAAACCAAGAAAATCATGAATTGTTGCATATTTGTTGGAGAATTTTACAGAAAATGAACTCATTTCACAATGACAGTCTAATGGTGGTTGAAAGCACAATTAAGAGGCATGTGCATCATTCTCTCCAACTGCATGTCATGGGACAACATGAAACAGAAGTGCAATCCTCATCCAAGTGTTCACCAAATTGAAATGTATTTAATTAATTTGTTTACCAAATTAATTAAATATTATATATCTGTAAATTGTAATGTAACATGTAACTCAAGTTGAGTCAACTTGAGGTTGGGATTGGGGTTAAAGATTGGTCAAGTAGTTTTGTAACTGCTTCTTGGAGAAGATTGCCTATATAAGGTTGCATTGTAATGGTAAAAGGGATCCATCTATCTATTTTGTTTCTCTCTCATTCTTCCTTTCCATGCTCTAGGAGAAAATTGTTCTATTTGCACATTTTGTTGTAACTTTGTGTACACAGATCAATACAATGTTTTCTATATTGTTGTGTTAATGATTTCTCAATTACAAAATCTGTTAAACTTGCTTGTGATTAGGATTATTAATACTATTGTTCCTTCATAGTATGAATGATGCCCAAGTGAATTAGACTTTGTGTTGATTATCAAAGTACGTGGACTTTGTGCCATATCAACATATTCTGAGGGAGAAGAAGACTTTGTGCTTCCTAGATTCCATGCTCATTGTATGTATTTTTCTAGATAGAAGTGTTCTCCTATTTCTCATCCAACCAACCTTGTAAGGCAATCTTGTACGACCAAGAAGGACTGGTGTGTCCTTGATAAGACAGATTTGTAGAACTTTGTGTCTCAGATTTGTTTGTCTTGCCTAACACCTACGGGGTTGTGTTCTTTCCCTATTCATTCTTCCTTTCTCTTTGTATTTTCATTTCTCAATTTTTCCGCCCTTTTGTGCTTTCCGGTTAAAAGCACCAAAAATACAAAAAATCACATCATACAAGGGAACTGCCCCTCTCACAAAGCAAGAGGAAATTTCACCCCGTCCAAAGGTAAATTTCCCTAATTGTTGCTGATTTTTGCATACTTCCATTGGGCACATTCAGTGGCAAAAAATTCAACCAACAACGAGAAATGTGAAGTACGCTAGAATAGAAAGTGTAAATGGAAAAATGGAACATGTGCACCCGATCCATGTCGAGAAAAGGGTGTAGAAGAATATTTTTTAATGTCGCGAGTTTTTCAGGTGATCTCACGCCACCTTGGCTGAAGAAGTGTAGGGAGGAAATGATCGGTGTCCTCCAACTCTAACCACTTCTGCTGCAATTTGTTGAAGAGATATTTGTGTTGCATTGGTTTTTTGGGTGATCTTACGCCACTAGACGGAGAAGTGTAGAGAGGCCACCCACTGTAACCCCTGAGCCTGTGACCGCTCTGCAGAATTGCCAAAGGACACCATGTCATGTTAAGATCTTTGTGTATGGAGTTCGTAGACGGGTCTAAACTCACTCGTTGTGTGTGAACCGGTGTAGATACGATGTGTTAGTAAAAACCCTCAATGATGCCCCCTCTTTGGGGGTGCATGCGACAACCCTCGAAGGAGAATGCGGCCCTAAGAGAGGACCAACAACACTCTGACCTTGTAACCAACTCAGCCCTGCGGGGAAAGGAAAATCGCTTGGTAGATACCGGGTGTGAAAAAAGTGAATGGATAGCCAATACAAGTGTTAGTCCGAACACATGCATGCAAATAAGTGTAAAAGATGCAAACAATGTAAAAACTACTAAGAAAAGTAGTGTAAACACACAAGAAAACAAGGAGACCGCACAAAGCAGGTTTCAAACATGGGACATCACTCACGATGTCGCAAGACACGCAAGGCCATCATGGTCACAAACAGTAGACAAGTGTGCACACAAGCAAAGGGCAAAGCCCGCATATAATAGCAAACAACGTAGACAAGTAGAAATACAAGTAGTCATGGGAACATGTAGTCCTGCAAAACAAGTGTTGCACATGGAACACCCGTTAGCATGTTAGAGTGAAAACCAATATGTCAAAGCATGTATAAGCAAGTAGTATAAGATGCTAAGTACAAAATGAAACAATAACACCTATATGAGACGAATGTGGATGCCCCACGGTGACTAGTATAGTAAGGGTAGAAGGAAAGCATCCATGCCACATGTAAATGTCATGTATTTGTGATCACACTAGACAAAGGCATGAACGCACATGTGTGTATGATAATGACATATAGGAAAGCAAGCTAACATGTGTAGTAAAGTGAACATGCAAAACACTAGTAAGCAAAAGTAAATGCTACCAAGACAATGTAGTATGCTATGGATGGATGGAATGGAATGCAAGATGGAATGATAGGAGCAACGTGCCCCGAGTGTATGGAAGTGTGTGCAATGCGAGGTTCATTTTGTTTTCCCCCTCAGCAGTCAAGAATGAACCACAAACGAGAGTGCGTCGTCGGGAAATGGTCGAGGACTATTGGTTGTGTCTAGCACGCTACGATGGATGTGTATGTGTCTACTATGTAATATTTGTGTCTACAGTTTGTGTTGAATTTGATATTCCTAGTGAGGTGAAAAGAAAGGATAATCACTTCATATTAAGGTGGTTGTAAGGCCATAAATTCCCGATAATAGTACTAATTGGCAAGTGTTTGAGAATGATGAACAGGTTGTACATTTTATTCAAGAAGATGAATTTTCCTAAAAAAATTAGTCTAAATTGCCGCAAGAGAAAGGTGAACAATCTTGCAATTAATGACTAATAATTTGCCCCAAGGTTTGGTAACCCTTGAGAGCATTTTTAATAATGACAATCAGGTGAAAAAGGGACAAAATTAGGATGTCTACTAAGCAAGAGAACTATGAGGAAATAACAATTTGTGATGACAAATTTTTAAAGCATGGAAAGATATGTAATTTGGAAGAAAAACAAGTTTTTGTTCAATTATGTAATGAGTTCATTGACTTGTTTTTGCTTGGAAGTACGAGGATTTAAAAGGTTTTGATCCATGATTAGCTCAACATACCATTGAGTTTGAGCCTAATTCCAAACCGGTAAAGCAAAAACAAATACATGTTAATCCAAAGATTGAAAGTTTGATGAGAAATAAACTAACAAAGCTTATTGAGTCTTATATTATCTTTTTGTTAATCCAAAGATTGAAATTTTGATGAGAAATGAACTAACAAAGCTTATTGAGTCTTGTATTATCTTTCCTATCAAGCATTCCTCATGGGTTGCAAATCTTGTACCTGTGAGGAAGAAGAATGGAGAAATAAGGTTGTGTGTTGATTTCAGGGATCTAAACAGGGCTTCACTAAATGATCATTATCCATTACCATCAATGGATCAGATTCTAAGAACTGTATCAGGTGCAGAAAGGTTCTCTCTTCTAGATGGTTACAGTGGTTACAATCAGATATTGGTAAAGAAGAGGATCAAGTACAAGACAACTTTCACTACTAAGTGGGGGACATATGATTACAAAGAAGATGTCTTTTGAGTTACCAAATGCAAGAGCTAGTTTTCATAGAGCCATGGATATGTCTTTCCAAGGTTTGATCGATGTCAATGTTTTGATTTATCTTGATGACATGATTGTTTTTCTAAGTTTGTTAATGATCATTCGAGTCATCGAAGACAAGTTTTTAAAAGATGCGAGATAGAATGGGTTTTTCTCAACCCAAAGAAGCACTTATTTTTAATGCGTGAAGGTAAACTTTTGGGCCACATGGTATTAAAAGAAGGTTTAGCCATAGATCCAAAAAGAGTAAGCTCAAAACTAGCTTTATTTTTACCTCAAAGCACAAGAAAGCACTTCAAAGCTTTTTGGGTAAAATCAATTTTGTGAGAAGATGCATTGTTGATTTTGTTAATTTATCAAAGCCTCTAACTATTATGTTGAAAAAGAATATGAGTTTCAATTGGACAAATGAAATAAAAATCAATTTTGAGGCCATTAAAGAAGTTATTGTTCAAGCTCCAACATTTGCAAACCCGGTTTTTCAAATGATTTTATATTGTATGCATTTGTAGGGGTTGAAACAATTTCAACGATCTTAACTCGGTTTAATAATGATAATTTAGAGCAACCAATTATTTTCTTTTGCAAAAGGCTACATGACTATGAGGTGAAGTATACTTTTGTGGAAAAGCAAGTACTTCCTATTATTACAGAAGCTTAAATTTTTTATATATATGCTCTCTAATTATAGAATTCATGATATAGTTACTCACCCAAGTGTGAAAGAATTTTTGTTAAGCAAGGATTTGAATGAAAAGAGGATCGGTTGGATCGCAAAATTCATGGAATATGTTGTAGATTTCAAAGTAACAAAGTTGATATGAGGTAAAGGGTTATGTGAGCACTTAGTTTTAGATTTAAAATCAAATAAAGTTGTTTTTTTTTCACTCATAAATCAGCCACAAGCAGCTGAAATATCATATTCTCAGTGAGTTGGACACAAGACATGATTAATTACTTGCACACTAATATTCTTTTCGCAAGGTTTGGATAAGACAAAAAACCGGTATTTTCGGTTACAAGCTATTTCTTATGCACTCATTGATGGTATATTATTTTAGAAGGATATTAATAATGTTTTTCTAATATGTGTAGAACCATCACAAGTTGACAGAGTATTGCAAGAATTTCATGAAGGTTTATCAAGTGGCCATTATACTCCAAAGACTATTGCTCTCAAACTAATGAAAGCTAGTTATTATTGGCCAAATATTCTCAAAGACTATTATGCATGGGTGAAAAGATGTCAAAAGCGTGTCTTCTTCGTGGGTAAGGAAAAACTTATAGTCCTCCCTCTTCATCTTATTTCAGCAGATTAGCCTTTTATGCGGTGGGGATTTAACTTCATTGGAATGATTAATCCACCATTCAATTTGGGTCACAAGTGGATTCTTATTGCCACCGATTATTTTACCGATGGACAAAAGTATTTGTAATAAAACAAGCGAATGAAACTACTATAGTTGACTTCTATAAAGGTATTATTATGTAATATCCCCTTCCCATTCAAAGACCTTTGGCCTATTTTGTCAACCCGGCGGCCAAAGGAAAAATATAAGGGTGACTTAAGTTATATTTAATTATTATAAAGTGCCATTAATAAAAGAAAAATATATATAGAGCACCTTTAATAATTTATATGACTTAATAATTATTAAATCTAGGATGGAAAAGGCCCAAATATAAATTGTTATCCATCTTAGGTGAAAAGGCGAGTTTCCTAGAAGGGAATGGAGACATAAAAGGATAAATGCCCATTTTACTATGTATTTTCCCTAGAAAAATGTGACTTGCATTAGGAGAGAAAAAGTTGTTAGACAAAACATTTAATATGGGAAAATATTAAATGCTTGCATAGGGAAAATCCTTGTGAACTAATTGGATATTGTAGAGGTTGTTTTGGGTCTCTTCTTCCTTTATAAGGAGAAATTGACTTGAGGAGAAGGCATTTCATAACCATTTGATATTTTTTGATTTGTGTCTTAAGCTTATAGCTTTTGCATACACACTTAGATTTCTTTTAGCTTGTGGAGTAAGATCCCACAAGGACCCTAGCTTCAGTGGTGAGAGATTCATTTCTAGCTAGTAGGGCACTCTTCGGTGGTGAAATATTCACCCTAGTTTGTCATTATTGGAGTTGATTCAAGGCCGATTTGTTTGGGAATCAAAGTAGCTTATTTTCTTAATTTTTGGAGCTAATTTGATGCCCTAAATGTGTTAGGTGACCTACTTTTCAGGGCAAAATTAGGGTTTTATGTTTTTTGTGTAAAAACTAATTTTGGAATATTATTCTTCATATTTTGTGGCCCAAGATCCAAAGTTTCAACTCATTTGGACTTCTCTAACAAAAGATATGAATTTTTGAAGTTATGTTGCAAACAGGGTTTTTAAATAATTTATTGTAGCCTTGTTTACATCTGAAATCTATAATTTTATACATATTTGGACTTTATAAATTAGTGGTACTAAATTTGAGGGGAAAGATATAAATTTAGACGCAATGACTAGAGTGGATTTTCCACTTAACCCAAGTGACATTTCCTTATTTAATTCAGCCTGCGTGATACTTGTTTGGTATTTTGTCTATAAGTTGCATTTAAAGTTGGGATTACCTAAAATCCGTTTGGGGGTAAAATAATGTCCACTAGGGACATTACAAATGGTATCGAGCTATTGTTCCTCCATCCCGTGTGGGTTAAATATAGTAGTTTGAAAAGATCTCAATGTGGGTTTTATGAAGGAAATGTTCATCAACATGGTGAAACAACAAGAAGCCACTAACTTTTATTTGAGTCACTCACTCATAATTTAAATCAAAACAAATATTGGAACAATAAATAAAAAGGTGAGAACAATAATAAAGGGCAACCGATAGAGTTGATTGATGAAGATTCTTGTTGGAAGAAATATCAATCTTTGAGTAAGGGTTTCAAAGATAATATGTCATTTCCATATTATTGCATGATGAAGATTGGTAGCAAGCCCAAGCGAGGTCATCATATGTCGATACCTAAATTACAAAAGAACTCATTTGAAGAAGAAGCTTCTAGAGAAAAAGGTATGATTTCCATTGAGAAAAATAATTGCATTAGTGAAACTTTGCTTATTAGAGAAATTATTCCAGCTCAGGAGAAGAAATTCATATATGCAAGCAAGGAGGATGTAATGGAAACTCTAAAAAGGTGTGAGGAATGGAATAGTAGAGCTAGAGTTGCTAGATTGATAACCGCTCAAGCAAGACAACACCTACAAGAGTTCAAGGAAAAGATGTGGGCAAATGATGCAAGGAAGTCTACACCCACGAAAAAAATTTTTATAGAGCAACTTGCACATGAGGAGGAGCCTCACATGGACACTTGTGTAAAATTGCACCTGTTGTAATTTTCAATCCAGTAACTTTTGATCAGCTTTCAGATACTTTCAACGTGCACTCAGGCAACAATGTTGGGGGCAACTCAACATATGTCTATCTTGAACACACGAAGGACATTGATGGCATTGAAAGGTATGAAGAGCATAATAATGTGTCTTATTTATTGTTGCCTATTCCAATTTATTTCCATCATCAGACACATGGTATTGTAGATGATGAAGTCTTCATTATGGAGTTTGTTGAACCATTGCTCCAACTATGTGTATATGAGCATCTTGTGGATGATATATGGTGGCAAGTTTCACTCACTTACAGTACAGGGGGCTCGAATGGTAGAACACTTCAAGATGTTTTGTTTTTGTGCATGACTCTTGCACAAAACAAAGATGCAATTGCTTGAGGGCAACCAATTTTGGGAAGGGAGGATTGTCAACCCGATGGCCAAAGGAAAAATATAAGGGTGACTTAAGTTATATTTAAGTATTATAAAGTGTCATTAATAAAAGAAAAATATATATAGAGCACTTATAATAATTTATATGACTTAATAATTATTAAATCTAAGATGGAAAAGGCCCAAATATAAATTGTTATCCATCATAGGTGAAAAGGCAAGTTTCCTTAGAAAGGGAATGGGGACATAAAAGGATAAATGCCCATTTTACTATGTATTTCCTCTAAAAAAGTGACTTGCATTAGGAGGGAAAAAGTTGTTGGGAAAAACATTTAATATGAGAAAATATTAAATGTTTGCATCGAGAAAATCCTTGTGAACTAATTGGATATTGTAGAGGTTGTTTTGGGTCTCTTCTTCCTTTATAAAGAGAAGTCGACTTGAGAGGAAGGCATTCCATAACCATTTGATATTTTTTTATTTGTGTCTTAAACTTATAGCTTTCGCATACACACTTAGATTTTATTTAGCTTGTGGAGTAAGATCCCACAGGGACCCTAGCGTCGGTGGTGAGAGATTCATTCTGGCTAGTAGGGCACTATTTGGTGGTGAAAGATTCACCCTAGTTTGTCATTATTGGAGTTGATTCAAGGCTAACTTGTTTGGGAATCAAAGTAGCTTGTTTTCTTAATTTTTGGAGTTGATTTGATTCCCTAAATGTGTTGGGCGACCTACTTTTTAGGGCAAAATTAGGGTTTTGTGTTTATTGTGCGAAAACTAATTTTAAAATATTATTCTTCATATTTTTATGGCCCAAGATCCAAAGTTTTAGCTCATTTGGACTTCTCTAGCAAAAGACATGAATTTTTGAAGTTATGTTGCAAACAGGGTTTATAAATAATTTATTGCAGCGTTGTTTACATCTGAAATCTACAATTTTATACATATTTGGACTTTATAAATTTGTGGTACTAGATTTGAGTGGAAAGATATAAATTTAGAGGTTGATTGGTGTGGATTTTCCACTTAACCCAAGTCGCATTTCCTTATTTAATTCATATCATGTGATACTTGTTTGGTATTTTGTCTACAAGCATTTAAAGTTGGGATTACTTAAAATCCGTTTAAGGGTAAAATAATGTCCATTGGGAACATTACATATTACTAGATTTGGAGTTCCTACTACTATTATTTTAGATAATGGTCTTGCATTTGTTGATGCTAAAATTACATAGTGGGTTATCGGAATGGTATTTACTTGATTGCTTCATCAAATTATTACCCTCAAGGTAATGGTCTTGCAAAGTCTACTAACAAATTTTTTTGAAAATTATTAAAAGGGTTCTAGCTGAAAATTAGTGGTTTTGGCACACCAAACCCAAAATCGTTGTGGTAAATGTGAAATCACTCCCAAAAGGTTTATTAGTAATTCTCCATACATGTTGGTTTATGGAAAGGAAACAAGACTTTCAATTTCTCTTGAGTTGCCCGTTTTAGAGCTTATTCATTAGTTAGAGTTATTGGAAGCAGGTCCCATGGAGATAAGATATGCGAGAACTTATGCAATCAAGAATTGAAACATGAAGTTGTGCTCACCATGGAAACTCACCAAGCTCAGGTAAAGAAGAATTTTGATGAGAATGCAGTTACAAGATTTTTTTAGGAAAGTAATCTTGTTCGTAAGTGGGATGCAAACAAAGCAAAACGGGAAACCACACAAAATTTGATATTATTTGGAGTGTGCCATATATTATTTCAACTTGCAAGCCTCACAATGCTCTTCAGTTATCTTGGTTGAATGGTGAAGAACTACCAATCCCAAGTTAATGGGATTTTTCCCAAAGCTTGTTATTGATGATTCAACATCATTAGAGTAGTTTATTTTCAATAAGTGTTTGCATGCACATTATTTTTTCAATTTTCTTAGTTAGTTTTTTTTTCAAGAAGTGTTTGCATGCACATGTTTTCCTTTTGTTGGAGATGGTATCTTAGTTGTTTTGTTTCAAAAGATACAAGTTGTTAACAAAGGTATGTGACTCCATAGCCCAATGGATGCAGAAGGCTACACGATCTCTTTGTTTAACGGGCAAACAACCCCGTGATGTCTCCAAAATGTTACTATGATTCAAGCACCAAAGATTTGTGCCAAAGAATAGATAAAGATGGATGTGCATGCTAAGATAAATAAGCAAGATGTCGTTGTTCTATACTTAGCACCATGGGAGAAATTAAAATAGAATGGATTAAAATTAAGCATGCAACAGTCTAGTTGTCTTTGGCGCCAAGCATAGAATGAAATTGGATAAAAACAGCAGCCCCATGCGCCAAAGGAAGAACAAGAGGATTGTGCATGGAAGACATTAAAATAGAAGATCCTATTTTTAGGAGTTTTGAATAGAATTAGAAGAGCATGTTGTTGTTCTATTTCTAGAAATTGATGCTAAGAATAGGTGCATGGAGGAATTAAATATAACAGAAAGAGAGTTGTTAACACCATGGTGCCAAGGAGGGATAAGAATGAAATTGTATAAAAATAAGCATGAAGGAGTCTATTTTGGTGGTTCGCACCAATGATGGAGGAAATAAATTAATTAAAAAGACATGTTGTCCCGTGCGCTAAAGGGGTTAGAGCATTAAATAAATAAATAAAAATATGCATACATCATGTTATTATGGACGCAAGTCTACATAGGCAGATTTTTATGATTGAACTATTAGACACACCACTTGGGTTGATTTGCTCTAACAATTGTAGCCTTGTACTTCCACCTCGAATAAAAAGCTCCATTTTTGCCCTCTTATATTGTTGTTTTCATATTACTCATTGTGTTTGATAAGACGTATTGCCTTAGTGTGGAATTTACTCCATATATCATTGTTATTTTCTCCTAAACTCTTGAATTTATTATGCAAAATAGCTTAGAGTTGTACAAGGGTATGGATATTTGATTTCTCTGTGTAGAGTTACATGCATGTGTTAAATTATCGATGTATCACCCCTATTTCTTATTTTTCGCATTCTTTTTCCCTTTTCCTTGTCAAAATTTTCATTTCTTTAGGCAATTCACAAAGGAACCAGACCTCTCGAAAGTTCACCTCAAACATAGGTTACCCACACACTTGAGGTGTTCCAATTTTGTCAACGGGAGAGAGAGTACACACCATTCTCTATCAAAGTGCAACTTATGGGTGACAACAAATACTTTCAAAAATATTTTTAAAACATTATAATGCCTACAAATACACTCTTTTTAAACACATTTCCCTCAAATTGCATACTTACCTCTCATTGGACATTTGCTCTCACCTTCATATTTTCAACTGCTTAGGGTTGTGGCACCATCTTTTTGCTAATATAATGAATTTGTTGATTTTTATATATACGATGTAACATTTGCATAGTGCATTTGTTCAAATTCAACCAATGAATATCATGATATTGTATTGAATTATCAACATATTTTGTGGCTATTTAATTTATTTTGTTTACTACATACAGTTGATTTTGTTAATTTCACTATTATTTTTTATAATTTTATATATTTCTTGTGTGGCGGTACTCAAAGCCATACTAAAGCCACCAAAAAAACCAGCATACCAACCTTGCACCCGTACCTGCTACCCAGGTATTAACTTTTTGATGTAACCTATATCAAGTATGCCCGTTCTTTGTAAATTCAAGATCGCCACACTGGTGTAAACACCAAACTCCTCAGAATTGAATCTTCATCTGGAAATGTTCATCACACAATCTGTTTATGATGCGAAAACATATTAACCTAACTGTTTACATGCAAACTGCTGTTTACAATGACTTTTTCTGACCACATCACCCCTTCCTATTGAATAAAACAAGCCAAACATGATAGACAAATTATAAGAATTGCCAACACTCACCGATAATGCACGTTCAAGGATTTGAGCTCCAACACAACAAAGCTAAAATTATTACCACCTCAAAAATCTTAGAACTAGGTCAACTACGAATTGTTTGTGTTTTTAAATCAATCTAAAATTAAGATACCTTAGCATTATCTGCTTTGATGTAACTGCAAGCTAAAATTGCAATGCTTCACCACTAAATGTTATAACATGGGCCATAAATACATTCAAAATATGCTTGTAAATCTTCAAGATCTTAGACCACAGTAACCCCTTTTAGTTGAAGCAAAAGAACATGCTTAACTAGATTTTGGAGTCATAATGTGTTATGGGTTATCCTAGCAATGTGATCTAGAATAATATGGATTTCAGAGTTAACTCCAATCAGAATGATGTAGGCTCGTGAAGCAATAAGTGCTCTCATCACCCAAAGAACAATATTTTTGTCGTAGGTAAAACAATATAGTGATGCATGTGTCATGATTCTATTCTGTTCCAAACATAAGGATTCCCCAAAAGGGCTTTGGGGACATCACAGGAAATCCCCAACATAAAAATCCCAAAATTACAAGACCAAAATCCGGCCTGTGTTCTTGATGTAAACTTAAAATCATTGGAAATTTGTTTACATGTATTATTTATTGGACTGTTTTGAATCCCTTGTACAATAATGCATATAATTATAAAAAAGCATAAAACGTTATGTAAAACAATGTGAACTTTGATATATACTTCACCGCCAACCATATGATCAACCTTCCCATATACACTTTTAGGCAATACAACAGTTCATCAACAGAACCAAATTCTTAATATTTTATCTTGGCCATCAAACTACAATACACGCCCTCTTATGACTCGAAGCTTTTGGTCCAGCTTTATTTATTGGAACGTAGGGATTGATTTGCCACTGTAACAAATAGCTTCTGTTCATGATATTTTTCACTCGTGAGATAAATGCCTAGAACAAAAACAACGAAAACTAATATTTGCATGAAAATAAATGCCCCAATATTTTATTTCTTTACTCCACCAAGGCTAAAGGATTTAATGCATTTTCAACATCAACTTCCATATGGTTATAGATTCTATTTACAAGAGACAATCAAACAATCACCAGGATGATGCTTCTCTTGGCTTCTGCCTCTGTACTCTGCTCAGTTGATAAAGGTTAGTACGAAAACACCCATACTCGATTTTCTACAAAAGCCGTGTATTGCAATAATGGTTTGACTCTAGTATGCATACTCAGCAAGTACTTGCCATTTTTTCCCTTGGCCGAATATTCGCAGGAAAAACTCGCCAAAACCTGCACAGCCGAGTTTTTGCAAATATTCACGAGTACTCGTGAGTTTTTGGCAAATACTCACGAGTTTTTGAAGACACTTTTTTTAATATTTTGCTTCAAATTTATGCTTCTTACAGAAATTTGCGTATTTTTTAAGTTGCCGACTATTCCCGAATATTTGCCAAGTCTTGCCGAGGTTTTGGCAAGTAAATTTTTTTTGGGTCTACAAGTATTCGCTGAATATGAGTATGCAAACTATGGAACTTTGACAAATATGTCTACGTTTATAACAAATAGATCATTTCTTTCATCTCACTCTACATAAAAGCATACTCATATATGCCCCGACCATAACTAAAATATAATTTACTGCAAAGTATCCAATTAAAATGTCGCTGCCCACACGAGTAATACTACGTTTGTAAAATTGTTGGCCAAAAAGCAAGCATTTTTAATAACTCACCTTCAGGTATCATATTTCATCAAGATCCCCACAAATTGCAATTCCTTAACATTGAATGCCCAGAATCTGAAAGCCTTTCAAGCATAGCAACGAGTATCCCAGGAGTGTTGGAACCAATATGAAATGGACCATAGCAACAACCAAGGTTACTACTAATCATTACGAAAATGGCGACACAGATTTAATTCTGAAATATATAACAAAATTTAGGGTTATATGCATCTATGATGAACCCTGACACTCCTTACAAGAAAGGACACAGAAATGAGAACTCCTTTTCTCAATTACCATGCCAAAACTTTTTCTGCCGTCTTGCGGCAAATTTGTTCAACATTTTGTCACGAAAACGAGAAAAATTGTATCGAGTACATTACATGGAAATCCATAATGAACGTCACAGAACCCGACTACAATCAGCTTTCTGATTAAGTCCCCACCAGACTTGCGACAAGAAACGAGTTAAAAATTATCTCTTGACTAGAAATATCTCACCCGACACTCCTTACAAGAAAGGATACAGAAACAAGAAGTCTTTTTTCTCAATTACCATGCCAAAACTTTTTTCTGCCATCTAATGGCAAATTTGTTCAACATTTTGTCATGAAAAGAGAGAAAATTGTATTCAATACATTATATAAAAACCGTAATGAACATCACAGAACCCGACTACAATCAGCTTTCTGATTAAGTCCCCACCAGACTCGCCACAAGAAACGAGTTAAAAATTATCTCTTAACTAGAAATATTTCACCATACCACGTCCTTCAACACTGATCTTTGTTGCTTGAAGTTTCTTTTTCTTAGGAGCTTTCAGATTCTGCAACTTTTTATTCATCTGCAATTTAGTCAAAAGAGAATTTTCAGACAATTCACGAGAAATATATAGTCACTAATTCTCTACTTAAACAAATATAGCCACAAACAACACACCACCTGTATATGTGTATATAAAGAGATGAGGACAGACAATTCTTGATGCTGTTGGAAAATAGAAAGGAAAAATGAAGCCAAAGTAAATTCTCACAACTGGAATCTAAAGAAGAAAAACAACAAAAAAAACTCTTAGTTTTCACGACTTTAATTAAGATGCAAACAGCAAGAAATGAGATTTGTTTTAGAGGAATAATCCCTCTCCAAGGGAAGGAATAGATTAAAGCCAAGTATACAAGACTAAAATTTATCATTTAGAAGAGAAAAGAGATAATAGTAATCAGAAAGATCTCGTATAAAGAAACCAGGTAAGACCGCAGCAGTAAGAACAATCTTTATAGGTTCAACAAATAGAAATATAGTATAAAGAGGGATTGGGTCAGAGCTTGAATAATCGCGTGGAGGAGCAAGTCTGATAAGAATGCTGAAGATCTTTCATTATCAAAGTGCAAAAGAAATCATTGAAGGTGATTCTTCTTTTGAAGTGAATTTGGTTTAACAGAAATTGGTCAGAAAATGATGCTTCCCTCAAGGACTCTTATAATGAGGCTTGGAATACATCCAAAATCTATTGAGATTTTGGACCTATTAAGAGATGAGAATAAAATAATAGAAATTCACAAACAAGTAAAATTGGCAACAAATTTAAGAAGGCAAATTAGACATTCTAGTTCCACATTAAAAAGTGAGTTGATGTGGATATTCCTAAGAGCATAAAAATACATGTATAGTGCACAAATATCTCAAACTTTAAAAGTACCTTTGTAAACAGAGATCAAACAAATGCCAGCGGGCAAAAGAGTGTGCTTATCATCTGTAACACAATGTTTTCTTAGGGTTTTCCATTTACAAACTCACTCAGAGATGAAGATTTGTGCCAGGCTTATATTATTTAAATGTATATATGTTTATTGGACTCTACACAAGCCGGAGCTGACAGTAGTTATCAAGGCAATACGGCAAGACCAATACAAACAATATTGTGCTAGATGTTCTGCAAGATTCTTAATCCAAAGGAATTTCAAGAATTAAGACATCTAATTGTGTAATAAGAAGTCCAATGGTTGGTCAATTGTAAAGGTTGAAGTTTAAGTCAATCAATCATTCAGAAATGTTCTATAGCAAAGCCTTAGTTAAGACTTGGAATTTCTATATAACCATTATTTGTCATTAGTTGGTAGCCAATAAAGCAGAGAATAGTTTTAAAAAAAAAAACAGACAGCCAATATCTGCCAGTTAGCCAATTGTGAACTATTTTCTTACAATCAAAAAGTATGCTGGCATTTGACAAAAATAGACTTCCATATGAGTAAGATAAGAAAGAACCATTTTAATGGTGAGAAAATGTTGAGGGGAGTTTTTAAGTAAAAGGTGAAAAGAGCATTGATCTGCACATCATAATATGGCATTGATCTCTCAAGAGTCATGCATGTGCAAGAACATAAGAAAGACACAAACTAACTCGAAGAAACATTTAACAAAAAGCAGACACATAACTTAACTTAAAACAAACAACTAACTTGTTTATTGGAGTGAAATTGCTAAACATAAAGAAAAAAATGTTGAGGTGGGGTTCTTGAATAATAGGTGGAAAGAGCATTGATCTGCTATAGCATTGATCTCTACATCATACTATAGCATTGATCTCTCAAGAGTCGTGCATTTGCAAGAAGACAGGAAAGAACACAAACTAACTCGAAGAAACATTTAACATACAAGCAAACACAAAACAACACTTGACACAAACAAGTACCTTGATTGTTGGGGTGAAATAGCTAAATACAAACAAAAATTACTATATATGCAGTGTCCCTAGGAGAACAGGAAATAACAATCCGGAAAAATATAAACTGATTCAAATGCAGAAGGTTATTGATTCAATCCACAGAAATTCAAATAACTAAATTGTTTATCCATGGAGTTTATTTGAATGCAAAAGGTAAATAGCGTGGGCACCCTACAAAACCAGCTGAAAACACGAGAGGCATTAGTGACAGCTCACTATCTTAGATCACTAGCAAAAATGATAGAGATGGAGATAGCTTAGGTTTCACTCAACAAGGAAACCCTAAATACACGACATAACCCCTTACTATATAAACATAACATAATAATATCCATAGTAAATCAATAGGTAGACCACGTGCCAAAGGATAGAACAGGCAACAATATGTTGAGTCTAGGTATACACATTAGCGTAAACATAATATTATCCTACTAAATTAATAGGTAGATCATGTGCCGAAGGATAGAACATGCAACTATATGCAACTATATACTCGTACCATGTTTTTTCTAGGTACACAACATGAACATAAACATAATAGTATCCCCACTAAATTAATAGGTAGATTGTGTGCCTAAGGATAGAATAGACGACAATATACTCCTAGTACTACACTCGCATATAGGTGCACAAGATGCTCTCCCTCCTAAGATGTTTTGTTCTCAAAGTTTGTAATAACTCAAAAGTTGAATGCCCTCTATCTAGGGTAGTACTAAGATGGGTGACCTCTCAAGAGCATCGAGAATGAGACTAGACATTTACATAATAGAACATCTAGTTTTGATATTTCTCAACAAAAATATAGATATGGAAGCTTCCTTTTGTTCCTCAAGCCCCACCATCTGTAATGCCTCAATTTGCGTGCAAATTAAGAAGCTTTCGGTATCTCACCATTAACTCTTCATTTTCCAATGTTGCATCCTCTTCAAGGAAACACTTTCACCTTGAAATGTCCAACTATCCTATTCCTCAATGACTTCACCTCTTCTGCCAAGATGTCTTCCAATTTTAATACAAATTTCCCTTCCCCGTCTATCATAGGCAACCTTGTTTTGGGGGACTATAAGCACCTTTTTCTTCTTCTTCAAGTAGAAACCAAGAAACACATCATAAACAACCCCTTTAATTGGAATAACCATGGCATATGCCACTTCTCCTACCTTTGCCTGCAATCTATGTGGTTCATATTACCTTGGATGCAATTTCACCCACACACGAGTAGAAAACTGCATCATTTTATCCCATGAAGATTACATGATGTGAGTATTCGAGCATATATTACTCTATCTCAATCTTAAATAGGCTTTCTCAAGCACAGGACCCAACTACCAGATGGTCCCAGACTCCCAACAATCCAAACCATTTAACCAAACTATAACTCAAACAACACTAATTTATGTATTAGCTAAGGGGGTGTTTCACAAGGAGAAGCATGCCCTGTATAATTTATTAACTTTAAGAAACTATTTGGATCAACATTTTTAACTACCCCTCCTTGACCCATAAGGGGATAAAAGATCTAGAGCAGTGACATTCGAGAACTATTTGCCAATTGGCCACCTATACCTCTGGAATTGATCAACATGTGTCAACACATCTACTACAACTACAACCTAACCCTATGTGTCCTATGCCTACCGATACTAAACACAAATGAGGAATGTGCCTCATTCACCATCCCTCTAATCATTTGTACTTATACTACAATAGGAACATCATCGTGGAAATGTCCAACCACATTGATCCTCATCACAATAACAATTCCATACTAGAAGTACAACACAACTTATCTGCTGCCCTACAACTCTAGCCACTTAATGAACAATCTTGTGCTTGCAACACCTCCACTTTGTAAACACTTGTGTGCATACAACCCACATTAATATGAACACTCACCCAAAGACTGCTTAAATTCAAAATATCCTTACATCCTTCCCCATCAGTCATGAGGTGACAAGTTTAAGTAGCATAAACACTGCCAGAATCCCTCTAATCATTTGTACTTATACCACAATAGAAACATCATCATGGAAATGTCCAACCACATTGATCCTCATCACAATAACAACTCCATACTAGAAGTACAACACAACTTATCTAATGCCCTACAACTCTAGCCACTTAATGAACAATCTTGTGCTTGCAACACCTCCACTTTGTAAACACTTGTGTGCATACAACCCGCATTAATATCAACACCCACCCAAAGACTGCTTAAAATCAAAACATCCTTACATCCTTCCCCATCAGTCATGAAGTGACAAGTTTAAGTAGCATAAACACTGCCAGATAATTGGGTTGCTCGTCATCAATGATATCAATAAATAAAAACCAAATTTTGGGTGGTATAAACAGAGATAATACCAAAATCCTATCAACTAGGCAAAAATGCTACCACATTGAAACCCCATCTCAAAGCTAGTAGTGATCCCGAGATGGATGGATCTTCCAACTCTATCAGCTAGGTCGATCCTAGTGGACATGTGGACCAAAAGATGTTATAATTTGTCTAAGACAATATTGACAATGAGAAAATATGGTTTTCTAACAATGGTGCTGAAATGGGAAATATCCATTTTCAAGTTCAAAATGGTACCAAGGTGAGTAAGGTTTTTCTAGAGTCAACTACATGAAATTCTTTTTGTTTGACATTTCGGATCGCACTACTGGATTTTTCTTCAAGAAAGTTATGATTGAAACCAGAGCTTGGAGATGGAGAATGAACCCTAGGTTAATAAATAGTGTCATGACATAAACAAGGGGGACAATAACTTAACTAAGACATACAAAAACCGACACAAATAATATACCTAATTCATCAATTGGGGTTTTAATTAAATATTAGTTGAATGAAATAATTGAGAGAGTATCTGTCTAACATTTTTGGTCCTACTATCGGATCCATCTTCACGAAAGTTAAGATTGAAGCCAATGCTTGGAGATAGAGAATGAAGCCCGTGTTCATAAAGCGTGTCATGTTACAAAACTATGTTGCCAAGATACGGATATGGGTACACGTTCGATACGCGGCTACATCAATTTTAAAAAACCCTTGGGTACGATACGTCTTGGATGCGTTCGTACATATATATTAAAAAATTAAAATATATATATATATATATACCATACCCATTTTATTCATTTTTAGTCCATAAAAAACTGAAATAGTAATACAAAACTTGAATCAATGTTCAAAACATTCAATATACTTAAGACTTTACATTTTCATTGATCATGTGGCTGCCATACATATGATATACGAATATCATGTCAACATGAATACAAACAAAACTTGAAAAATATACTAGGATCAATGTTCAAATTTAACCTTGATATCGGAATAAACTTGATAAACTTGAAAAATATACTAGGAGGGGAGCTTTCATTAGAAGCTAAATGATCAACCTAAACATTTTATTGAGCCATGTTTTTTAAATATAAAACATAAAAATAGAGTGCAATCTAATCTATATTATAATGAAGAGTCATTTGAAGTGACAATGGAAAATGCAGACGAGTAGATGCCTGTTCTGCCATCCAGCAATAACATCATTACAAAACTAAATGTTAGCACGGGCTTAAATATAAAATGTCATAGCTTCAATACTCTCCCCTTTTGTGCCAGCAAAAAGGGAAGCTGGCAATCCATAAGCCATCTGTATCAGGTCAATTTCTTTTTATTCACATCCAAGTGCCACAGCACCATGATTGAAGAAAGAATTTTGAGCCTGATCACTGTAAATTCAATGCTTATAAACAACATATGTGCATTGCAGTCATCAGGCTTACAACAAAAATGAAAGAATCGATTAATATATTGTACAGCATAGTCAGCAGGTCTGGTAGCCATTCTCAGATCTCTCTTGTCAATAAAAGAATTGGCCAATTGTCACTTGTAAATTATTCATCATACCACTAACTTTTAGCTTCCGTTTATATTGCTATTTGTCAAATAATCCCCTGAAACTTAACCCACGTCATTCTGAGGATGATATGAGATGATAATGCCCTTGTCTTGTCTTCAGTCCTCCGCAATTGAACTGGCTTGACTAGCAAAAAACAACCTTGGCATATTTAACCTTGGGTTCGCCGTAGGTACGTCCAAGTTCTTCCCAGGTACGCACGTCATGAATACGTCTGGGCGTGCCCATGGCATAGCTGGACGAACCCATCACATATCCATACCTGTACCTTGACATATCCATACCAGATACATATCAGGCAAGGTACGAGGGGCTGGGGGCGAACCCTGGGAATACGAACCCTGGCAATATAGGTTACAAACAATGGATGTGAAATGAATAAAAAGAGGCAATAAATTAATTAAGTAAGTAAATGAAAACTATAGTTAATTAAATTATATCAAAAAGGGGGTTAATTACAAACCTAGGTTAGAACTGCAAAAGAGAAGAAAAGCGCAGAGGGAGAGGTGCATGAGGGATATCACCTATGCCCAAGAGGGGTTGAGCTTGTGGATCAAGGGCTTCTCAATAATGCCCACTTCTCAAATTCAATAACTTCTCTAATTCTTTTGTCTTTCCATTGTCCATTTGGTGCTAAGATTTTAGCATCACCTATGAGCATAACACGGTTTTGTGCTCATGCTCTACCAACATTGTTCCTTGATATTACCTCATTGCAAGTCCTAAGCATGTTCCTTCTATCTCACTTTGGTGTGGGAAACGCCATAAGAGTATTGGATCTCATTTACTCCTTTTTTAAGCTTTGGCTATCAAGCATTTCTTACACTTCTTAGGCAATGGCTGATTGCATTTGGGTTTAAAATAGGTTATGATGCTATTTTTCTGGGAAATATTGCAAGTTTCTGTGTGACCTTGAACATATGGTAGATACACTTTCTTACCCTTAATGTATGTGCTCATATTAAGGTGACCTTGGCATTTGACCTTGTTGAATGTTTACTTAATGTGCCAACCTTGATGTTGTTTTTCTTAGTTCTTTGTGTGGGTGTTTTTCTTCGTTTTCAAATGTTCCAAATCCAAGATTCTGAGAGCTCTTATGAACAAAGATTTCAAAACTCCATTACACAAGGCACTAAAGGAAAATGGGTATTAAGATTGACATATTAAAAAAACATCCAATAACATCAAAAGATGCCAAGATCACATTAATATGGGCACGAGCAAAAAGGGCAAAAAAAGCTTTACTTACCATAGGTTCATGGTACCATGGAAAAACTTGAAAGAATTCTTAAAACCTATTTCAAACCCATCAATACAATTAGAAATCACCTAAGAAGTGTAAAGGATCCTTGAGAACCAAAGCTTTAAAAAGGAGCATATGAGATCGATTGCTCTTAGCGCATTCACTACATAGATGAAACTAGAAGATCAATTCAAACAAAGTTCAAGGAACACACCCACAACTTGCAATGAGATAATATTAAGAGATCAACACTAGCAGATGCTCGTAGGTGATGCTAAAATCTTTGCACTAGAAAGACAATGGAACAACATAAGAATTAAAGAATTTATTAAGATCGAGAAGTGGTTGCAAAAAACTTAACAAAGATTCTGGTTTTAAATAGAGCCATTCTTTGAAGCCCTTGGTCCACAAGCTCAACCCTTTGTGGGCCTAGGTGATATTGTCGTCTCCCTGTTGAGTTCCAAATAAAAACAAAAACGGAACTGCAAAACGTAAGAGTAAAAATGCTAATAAAAGAAAATATGGGAGCACTTGCAGCTACCTCACATAACGGCAGCTATCTCTTGCGTTACGTTTTTTGATATTGTAAAAAATAAGATAAATTCTTTAGGGCTTTTCCACCATTTGTATTCAAACCACCAAAACCCTAATTAATCCATGACTTGACTCTTCACTAACTATAGTCACCCGAAATAGAAAATAATAATAATGCTAAAACTAAAGACAAATATATGTTGTGTTTCAGTACACAACATTCTATATCTTTCCACTTTGTTCTTCTCTTTTGTTGTTCTAGCTAGGTTTATAGTTAATCTCTTGTTTTTTTGTAATTTAGTTAATTCATTCATTCATTAACTAATTAATAGATTATTCTAATCTATTTAATTGTTCTAATTAGCTTATTTTTATTTTATTTTAAGTGATCCTCTAGTTATGTAATTAATCCATTACTTATTTAATTATTTTGTTTAGCTAATTATTAATTAAAATTTCAATTGATGAATTAAGTATCATTTGTTTTAGTATTGTGGGCTTGTGGGTCTTAATTGAGTTACTACATTTATTTATAATTTCATTATTCTTGCTTTGGCCAAGCCAACCCTCCGCTCTTTATTCATTTCCCATCCCTTGTTCATATCACAACACTATTTGTGAACTTGATCTTCAATTTCCATCTCCAAGCACTTTGGCTTCAATCTTAAATTTCCAAAAGATGGATAAAAATTATTTTCCATCTCATTGTTACAATGCAAGAAGACGATTCTAGGTATCAAGGTTCATTCATTTTAGTCTTGTGGGCTTGTGGGTCTTGATTGAGTTATTACATTTAATTATAATTTCATTATTCTTGCTTTCGGCTAACCCAACCTGTCCGCTCTTTATTCATTTCCCAATCCCTTGTTCATATTGCGACACTATTTATGAACTTGATCTTCAATTTCCATCTCCAAGCACGGCTTCAATCTGAACTTCCCAAAAGATGGTTGAAAATTATTTCACATCTCATTCTTACAATGCAAACAGACAATTCTAGGTATCAAGGTCTTGAGTATATCGAAATTGCACCCTTTATGCATAAAAACACCTTATTTATATGCCCTCAATGATTGTTCAATACATTTTTCTACAAACTCAAAAGAGAGACTCCAAGCCATAGAACTAACTCTTTTGATGGGTTCAACATGTGTTCAAACCTTAAAACAACCGATTACAGACATATCTTCATGCAAGAAAGCAAAATGACTGAAAATTACATAATCATATAGAATATGGATTAAAATGACAGGTTTATAAAACCAGAGTTTGTACCCGATAAGAGTGGAATTCTTGACCTCCTACACACTTCATGTCTTATTAAAAGAGCATATGACCAACTGATCTACAAGTCCTCTTGACATAAATAAAGATGTAACTTAGGTGTTCAAGCTTGTCCTTTTGAATTGTACTACATGAGAATAGAAATGGTCTTACAATGACGAGATTTTAAAACTGGAATTTGCCATTGACAAGAGTGGATCTCTTAACCTCCTACACACTTCATGTCTTATAGAAAGAGCATAAGACCAACTCCTCCACAAGTCCTCTTGACCTAAATAGTCTATATCTTGGATGTAACTTAAAATACATGAATGGAGCTGAGTAGGGCCCAAGCATCAAATTTAGAAAGAATTTAATCGCCCAAATTGTTACCACGTCTGTGCTTGCCCTTTTGAGCGAAAAAAGGCAAAATAATTTTCTGCAACAAAAAAGCTTCATGTCTTCATCCACAGTTTGCTTTTCCAGAAAACAAACTAAAAAAAAGTTGTGTGACCTCTATAAAATATGTCGGGCTTCTTCAAAAAAAAGTATGCACAGGCTTCTATCGCATGCCTCTTTCAACATTAAAAAAGGAATTAATCACACACTTTCTTCTATGTGTTCAAAATTTGTAGCAACAACAAATGAAACCTTCCATGAAAACAAATCGACGTGGAATTTTTTTATTTGAATCTTTTTCTACAATCGTGCAATCCATAAAGTACTGATGAACCATTGATTAAGAAAAATATTTCCATAATTCAGATCTTCAAAAAAACTTTGAAATATACCCGACCAAACAATAGCTTCTTCTTCACATGGCAGACCCTCAACAAATGGAAATATTTTTAACTTCCTTCCAGTTCACAAGCCTGGCTTCATAAAAGCTCTGATACCACTAATCACTCACAAACAGGTAGAAAACTACATCATTTTATTAACTGGAGAAAGATTAAATGAAATACAGGGGCATGTATTCTTCTCTCTCTCGGAGGTTTGGTGATTTCTCCGATGGGCATGACAGGTACCCTTATCTCGCTTATTGCTCCTCTTTGAGTATTGCCCAGGATATGGGCCGCTGCTGGTTTTCCAGGACTTCTGCTTTATTGGATTCGGTTGGTATCCAAATTGATCGTCTCCCCCCTTTTCAGTATTCCCTGAATGCTCCCAGTCATCTCTTGCCCACTAAGCAAGTGTTGAACAGGTCCATCCAGGAGGATATCTACAGGTGTTATATTCAGACTATTTGGGTGAATCCCCATGGGGGTTTGCGCCCTAAGATGTCCTTTTATGCAGAGCATTTTCTTGAGATCAGAGATGGGCTCATCATCCGCCCTCAGTATACCTTTCGCCACTGGATGCATGCCCTCCGCATACCTCTGGGTCAGTTTCGGGTTGGCTCCCACAGGCTTCGGTGCGAGACTGATCACCACATTGACCGGGATGACAGGCTTTGTAGGCTCTGTAGCCTTCAGGAGGTGGAGACCGAGACTCATTTCATCTTTCGCTGCCCCATATACTACGAGATCAGAGGACGATTTCATTGTCTCTTCAGAGGGGTTCAGACCCTCCCGGTTTTCTTCAGATATACTTGACCAGCGGTGTCTTGCCCTTTACATCCGTGAGTCTCTGCTTGCTCCTAGACCAAATTCTTCATCCCCCTACGATGGTCATTCCTACAAGACAGATTACAGCCTTCTTTCCGGATCTACCTACAATGGAGGGAATAAACAGCAAAGCCATTCTGACTCAATTACAAGGCATAGATCAGTTCGTCCCCGGTTGGACCTTCACGTCTCTCTCGGTTACCACCAACAGCTCGACCGCACACTCGTTCCGTGATGACATGCCCAGCTCCACCCGTCGTCCCGCCGCCATTTTAGTCTCAGATCTCAGCAGGGAAGGGGGTCCTCGCCCCCCTCTTCGGATTGTCATTCCATCAGGAGCTTCTTCTCTTCAACCTCAAATGTTAGGAGGGGTGTGGCTACCATTTCCGAGTAGACTACCGGTCCTTGTTTGCACCCTCCTTCATTCCCTTCTCTGCTTCTCCCTTCTTTCCCCCGTTTGTTTCATTGCCCCCGCCTGTGGGGGTTTGGCTTCCGGGGTTTTTGTTTTTTTATTTGTTTGTCTATTTTGGTTCTTTTCCTTTCTTCCGGGAACTCGTTTTGAGTTTTCCCCGCTCGCACTTTGTATATTGTTTGGGCTGCAGTCCCATTGACCTACTTTTGTGGTCATTCATTGGACATTAATATATCTTATCTTATCTCAAGCTTAAATAAGGTTTCCTCAAGCACGGGACTCAACTACCCAAACCATTTAACCACCTGCCTAACTAAAATAACATCACCCACCTAACTTTATTGAGGTATTCACCAAGGGGTGTCTCACAAAGAGAAGCATGCCACAAAATTTACTCACAAATTCTAGAAACTATTTGGATCAACATTCCAAACTGGTTGCAGTTTCAACTTCTCTTCTCTTTCAAAGTTACTCTCCATGTTGTTTCCTTTGATTTGCACAAAAGGCCAAATTTTCCTTCAACAAGAATAGGATATATTCTTCATTTCCTGAAGTACGTCCACTACTTTGGGAACCTTGTCCCTTTTGTTTATCCAGCCCATTGGTGATGGCAGCTCATAACCATTTTGATGACTTAGCGATCAGAAATTTACTCAGTTTGTCCCTTGTGTACATTCTCATAGACCCTTCTAGGCATTTATTCACTACTACTGTTTGACCATCAGTTTGAGGGTGGCACAAAGTACAAAAGTTAAATGTCACCCATGCTAGCCTGAACATTCGCTGCTTTAATTACTCTGGAATGCAGCCCCTATCACTAGTGATGCGCTAAAGGATCCCATATAACTTCAAAAACTAAAAATGTTTTGGACATATAATTTAGCAATTATAGGAGTACTAAATCCTGCCTTTATCATAGAAATGAAATAAGTATATTTAGTCAATGTATCTACCACAACAAATATTTCATCCTTCACTTTTGATTGTTGCAAGCTTGATATGTATTGCATTGACGCTACTTCCCACCTTTGTTTAGGGATGGTGTATCACACTCAACTTTGTTGTGATGAAAGGTATCACACTTAGCCACAAACTTCCGGATGTCAATCTTCATGTTATGTCAGTGGACCTTATGTTCTTGAAGGTATTTTAGAACCCCGTGCCCTGCAGAAGGGGATACATGGTCTTGCTCAAGTGCCTTCTGAACGAGTAGGGAGTCAAAACTGAAGTATATGTGATCCCTGAAGAATATGACTCAATTCATGACTATTCAAACCTTTACTTTTATCTATGATATACTATCTTCGCTGCATTGTATAAGAGCCAGGTAGTCGTAAAATCCTCTAGCCAAGCAAGTCAGATAATGGAGACTTGCATGAAAGACACGTGCTTTGTAATGTCGAGACAAAGCATTTGACACCATATTCGTTTTTCTCCTCTTATACATGATTTTAAAGTCACAGGCCAACAGTCATTCAAACCATTCTTGTTGCTCCTCTATCAGTGCATTGATTCAAAAGATGTCTTAGGCTAAAATGTTTGGTCTTAATAAAGAAATTAATCGCTAGGAAAAATTGATATTGCTTGTCCACTGCATGCAGGATGGCCAACACCTCTTTAATGTATGTGAACATACGCCTTCTTATACATGATTTTAAATCCACAGGCCTACAGTCAATCAATCCATTCTTGTTAATCCTCTATAAGTGTCTTGATTCAAAAGACATCTTAGGCCAAGTTGGTTGGTCTTAATGAAGAACTTATTCCCTAGGACAAATTGATATTGCTTGGTCACTGCATGCAGGATGGCCAATACCTTTTTGATGTATGTGAACATGCACCTTCCCTTGTCATTCAACTTCCTGCTTCCAAAGGAGATGGACTGATTAACTAGGTACAACTCCATCTCTTTGATGTAGGTGAACATACGCCTTCCCTTGTTATTCGACATCCTACTTCCAAAGGCAATGGGATGATTATCTTGATAGAGCGCATTGCACCAAATACATCTCTAGAGGCACCATAGTCAAATATCCTTGATGCTCTACCAGACAAACTAGAAATATCCTAGCCAATATACATGATGTACATCTCTAGAGGCATCATAGTTGATATCCTTGATGCATGGAGGCATATCCTAGTCAATATCCTTGATGTACATCTCTAGAGGCATCATAGTCAATATCCTTGATGATCTACCATGTCTGATAGAAAGCATTGCACCAGATACATCAACCATCATACGATTGTACGGATGATAAAAAGTATGAAAAACTACCAAACATGGGCTTGCCATATACCAGACCACAATGCTGAATATTTAAGTATTAACTTCATCTCCTAACAACACCTTCATGGCGAACTTGGTGATCAAAAACAAAAAAGGATGTGTAGGGTGTAGTTTTATTTATTGTTTTTTAAGTTTTATTTATTCATGGAGATGATTATGAGAAAAATCTAGATGATATATTCTAGAATCTAGATTATAATCATGTATATATGAAACATTGAAATTGTAACCATGTTGAATCTTTTGAACTTCAATGAATACAAAATATTTTGAGTGCTTTAAGTTTCTCTTATGGACTAATATTTTGAAAATGAGTACTACGAACATATATATATATATATATATATATGCACACATAGTGCACACACACACACAAATTTCTTTATTGACATTTCGGTAACGTTTCACCCAAGGTTTTTTGAAAATCGGCATTTCTGCGTTTCAGACAAGGACCTGTTTCCTGGCAACATAGAAGTAAGATATTCCTTCAAACAAAAGGAGCGGTGCCAAATTAACTCCAGGTTGGTGAGACAATGTAGTTGATTCTTGTTCACAAATGGTTAGAGGTAGCTCACAAAGAGAGAAATTATTGGAGTGTGCAAGTCCATGCATAGAGTTGTAAAATATACTCACGTCTATGTAGGGGCAAATCTTGCATCTTTGCATAGTTGTAGCTCAAAATAAAGCTAAGAGTTGTGTATCGTCTGCATGTTTTGTGATTTCTCATTGAAATCAAATGAAGAAAAAAATTTGTGGTTGTTCATTCTTGCATGAACTTTTGTGTAGATCCAATTTGAGTGTGAGAACCCTGGTTGCAGAGTCCAAGGGTTTTGATCGCTCTACTCCCTAACCATGACTGCATCATTTGGTATCAGAACAAGGTTGTGCCTTGTTGGCTTGAGTTTTGTGAGGCTTCGTTGGGTTTGTTGCAAATGTTAGAGAAGTCCTACAATTGCAGAGACATAATGGCACACAAAAGAGTTCCCCTCAGAAGAGGAAGAAGAATAGGAAAAGTTGCCCAAGCTAGATTGGATACCATAGAAACTGCTCAAAAGAGAGGAGTTGCAGCAGACATTGATGAAGATGAAGAACAAGCATCTAAGAATCAGGTTAAATTGATAAGTTAACCATAAGAAAGGTTCTTGAAGGACCCCAACGTTGGACACCCCTAGTTACTCAAGGAGTTTGTATCCTGGAGAACTCAGTGATCGGTCATTGAGTTGGAGAAATATTTTGACTATGACCAGATGGAGGATCCCAAGAGAGTGAAGTTTGCTTACACAAAGTTGAAGGGACATGCATCTTTGTGGTGGGAGTATGTGGAAAAGGAGAGAGTGAGAAGAAACAAAGACCCAATCAAGTTTTGCAATAGAATAGTTGCTAAGTTGAAAGGTAAGTTTTTACAATCTAATTATCATTTTTGTTTGTTCGAGAAATTGCAAAACTTTGAGGCGAAAGGAGATGAGTGTAACAGATTACACAGAAGAGTTTTACCAGCACACAATTCAGGCTGGCCGTGTTGAAAATGATGAAAAGATCTCAAGGTATGTGAATACTCTTTGAAGTCCATATAAGAGTTTGGAATGATAAGATTGCATTCAGTGGAAGAAGCATATCAATGTGCTTTGAAGGCAAATGAGAAGTTGTTTAGGAGATAACAGAGCAAATCAAGAGATAGAGGAAGGCTCTCGCAAGGAAGAGGACAAACAAACACTCGTAGAGAGACTACATACTCATGAAAGAGACGTAAGCACTTTTCAGAATTCCGGGCATATGCCGAGAGGTAGAGAATATCTTTCTAGAGGAAGAGGATACTTTGGTAGAGGATTCAAGGGTGTGTTTTATGTGTGGAGATGTAGGGCACACAGCATTCGAATGACCACAAGCATACCAAAACAATGGTAGGAGGAATGAGACTATCAACCATATTCCAAAAGCAGATGAAGAGATGTTGCATCACACATCATATTGTGCAAGCAAACAAAGAGAGTGTTGCATCTTCAATAAAATTACGCAAGCACACGAAGAGAGTGTTGCATCCCCCAATCACACAAAGGAACCAAAATATGGAAAAGATCTCATGATCAAGAGTACAATTGAAACCAGCCAAAGAAGAGAATGAACTGTTGCAAAGAAAGTCTTTTCATAACCACATGCAAATCAGGTGGTAACTATTGCAAAATTATTGCTGGTAGTGGTGGCATGACAATCTTGTGTCAAATGAGATGGTAGAGAAGCTTGGACTGAATAGTATTGCACACCCAAACGCATGCAAGGTGCAGTGTCATGGTTACAAAAGGGACATCAAACTTTAGTGAATAATGTTGGGTTGGTTTTTAGATTGATGAATATAAGGATGCAGTTTTGTGTGATATTATGCCCATGGATGTATGCCATGTGTTATTAGGAAGGCCTTGGCAGTTTGATAGGAAGGCTTTGCATGTTGGTAGACCAAAATGCATACACTCTTGCGAAGGATGGAAGTATGCTTTGAACCCATTAAGGGGGCCAAGGAGAAGTGGACGGCAGTACAGAGATTCTCTTGGTTTTAGGGGGCAATTCAGGTGAATAAGGAGAAAGCATGTTTTTCTTATGTTCCCAAGTAAATGCAAAGTGAGACAGCGGTAAGGGCAAGTCTTGTGGATTTGTTGGATGAGTATGTGGAAATCATTTCCAATCATCTACCAAATGGTTTACCACCCATGAGAAACATTAGCTATCACATGGATCTAATTCTTGGATCTAGTTTACCGAACAAGGCAACATATAGATTAATTCCTATGGGGAATGAGGAAGTAAAGAGACAAGCCCAAGAGCTATTGGAGAAGGGAGAAAAGGTTGATAAGAGAGTTTGAGCACGTGTGCATTCTCACAATGTTCACCCCAAAGAAAGATGGAGAATGGTGAATGTGCATAAAGAGCCTTCAACATGATAACAATCAAGTACACATTTCCATTACAACAAATGGATGACATGATGGATTGTGTGAGTGGAACATGGTACTTCACAAAGAATGATCTGAAGAGTGGGTTTCACTAGTAGGAATTAAAGAAGGTTGTGAGTGGAAGATTGCATTTAAGACAAAGGATGGTTTTTAAAAAGGCTTGTTGTGCCTTTCAGGTTGACAAATGCATCGAACACAGTCATGAGACTCATGAACAAAGAGCTAAAACTGTTTCTTGGTAAGTTCGTCATTGTTTATTTGGATAAAATTCTTATTTTTAGTAGAAAAGGAAAAACACTTGAAGCACTTGAGAGAAGTGTTAAAATGGTTAAGAGAAGATAAGTTGTTGGACAGCTTATAGAAATGCAGTTTCATGAAGGATGACTTGGTTTACTTGGGATTTGTGATTCCTAGGATGGATTGATGATTGATCTAGAAAAGGTAAGAGCCATTGTTTTATGAAAACAACCATAAGCATGTTTATGGCAAGAAGCTTCCACAAGTTAAACAGTTTTTATAAGATGTTCATCAGGAACTTTAGTGGAATATGTACATATCATGGAAAAAATAAGAGGTGATGGGAAAGAGTTTATTTGGACGGCTTCAGTAGAGCATAGTTTTCAGCTTTTGAAGAAGGTGACTGAGCAGCTGGTTCTAGCATTACCAAACATCAAACACGTATTTCAAGTTGATTATGATGATAATGGAACATTGATAAGAGCTGTTTTGTGTCGAGAAGGTAAACCCGTTGCTTGCTTCAATAAAAAGTTGAATAAAGCAAAGAAAAATAATTTTGTTTACAATCTAGAGTTTTATGCATAGTTATCAAATCCGGCGGATCTGCACAAAATCCAGCCGGATCCGGATTTTTCAGCCGACCAGGATAAATTCGGTCCAGGTCAGCCCTGTTTTAGGAGAAAAAATATTATTTAAAAATTTCTGTAGTTTTCTGGAAAAAAACAGTCAACTATCAACCTTATATATTAAAAATATAACATTTTACATTACATTATTAAAAATTTCATTGTATTTGTCAAATTTTTATATTTATAAAATTCAACTCATATATATTTCAGACCAGATTTTTGAACTTTTTCAAGAATTCCGGATTTTCGGATTTTTTTGCCCTCCTGAACGGATCCGCCGATTTCCAAACACTGGTGCACAGGTGTCCCAGTTTCATCTTGAAATCTATGACTACCCTATCCAAAAAAAATTCGTACTTTTAAAATAATGGGTTGTTTTGTGTTTTTTTTGCCTGAAAGTTCTTGTATTACGTCAAGATATTCCCAAAGAGCCATATTAGCCTTTTTCGCCAAATACCCAGATGCCCAAAATTGTTATATTCTGTCATTGTTATATTGTTATATTTTGAGCCCCGTTTGAGGCAATTTGCGCTCTGTTTTAACCCTGTTGTGATCGAACATATCATTATTCCTATATACCAGAAGGGTTTTAACTAGGAATAAGTTTTGGGCTTTATTTGTGACTTTTGGCAATTTTTTCGTGTTTTTGTGTTTTCCCGTTTCGTTTTCTATGAAATTTCTCTAGATCAATTCCTTTGTCGGGTTAGCCCGATTCTTGGCCTGGAAGCATTGGAGAACATATACACACATTATGCCCGGAGGAAGTCACCATCGGAGGTCCGGTTCACTGGGAAAAAGTGAAGTCGTGCACTAAAAAGCCCTTGCGGGGTTGGGCGCATTTTTGGAAAACAAAGGATTTAAGTGGATCATGGGAAAAATAGAAGCAGCAGGCAGGTGGGATTTTATTGCCTGCCTTGCAGGGTACTTTTTCCCATGATGGAAAAGTCACTTAAGTTGCAGTGGGAAAATTAGAGGCAGCAGCGGGAATTTATTGCCTGCCTTGCAAGGTAAAAATTCCCATGGTGAAATAAAAGAAAAGTGACTTAAGTGAAATCATGGGATTTTATTGCCTGCCATGCAGGGTAAATAATCCCATTGTCAAAGTCAAATCACTTAAGTGGATCATGGGATTTCCGGGGCTGCCTTGCAGGGTAAAAATTCCCATTGCCATGTGTTTTTAAAAATAGAATTCTATTATGCTAAAAAGTGCGACCCACCTTGGGTGAATAATAATGCATTAAATAAATATTTGTTAATATTTATTCACCCAATTTTGGCACCCAGGCTTGTGGAAAAGTCAACAAAGGGAAGTGGACAAAAGGAATTTAAAAATAGAATTCCAAAATTAAATAAATTTAATTTATTTAATGCAGCCCCTTTTGAGAAGGAAATAATACTTTTTAAAGTATTAATTGATTAAATTAAATTCTATTTTCAGTGGCTATGGTCAAAGCACACTGTGAAGCTTAAGTGAAGTGAAGAGTGGATGATTAAATTGATTAAATTTAATTTAATGGATGGTTGTCCTTAATCATGCAATTTTAGCACACCAGTTAAAGAGAAGAGCATGATTTTTAATTAATTAATTGTCAAGAATAGGAAGGGCAATTATTAATTATAGAATTATGAGGGTTATATAAGCATGGGCTGCCATAAGGATGAATTATTTAATTCACAGGTAAAGAAGTGCAGCCCGGAGGAAAAGTGCGCCCCATTTGAAGAGGATTTTTGCTCAGACAAAGGTGGATTTGATGCTAAAAGCTTCTAGTTTTGGCGCATGCTTTGAAGAAGGTTGATTTGTGTCTGCATAATTGTTTGTAGAAGTGATACAGGTGCTCAAGTGATGTTGGTAAAATTCATGCTTGTTTTGCATGCAAATAAAACGTCAATTTTTGGGGCAGCAGGCTTGAATTATGCAGATTTTTGTGATTAAAATTCACTGTGCATGCTCCGGTTGCCATCTTTGTCTGAATTAATTGCAGGAGTTAGATACAGGTGTTTTTATAAAGAAAAAGAACTTATCAATGTCCAATACATTGAATATTTCCTCCGAATCTGAAGGATTATCCAGATCTGCACTAGTTTTGAAGAATTCCAGTCAAATAAGAAGAAAAAGAATTGTTCAGACAAAGATAGACAAAGCTATGGTGAAGAAAGATGAAAAAGAAAGCACAACAGAGTCATGCATCACTTCTAAATTTGCAGATATTGGAGACACGGATCTAGGCTCGGAACCTCTTGCTGAATTGATAGACAGATCCAGAGCAGGAAAGACTTCACTCATGCGTGCAGGAAAAACTTCACTCATGCGTGCAGATTAAAAGCAATGGAATTATTCGAGTTGCAGCTTTTCCATCCACAACCCAGTTGCCAGAGTTTGTTATGCAGGTGTAGATCCATATCCAGATGCAGATGCAGATGCAAATCCATATGCAGATCCAGATCCAGATCTCATAGTTGCAAAAGCTTCCGGCACAAAGGCTTCATCCTCTTGTTTCGAATGCAGCCCGTGAAGAAGTCAGTGCGTGGAAAATTCCTTCCAAGATCTTGTGCAAATGCTCCCATCTTCCAGTTGAAGCCTTCATTGAATTTTCATTCATCCGGAGTGCTTTCCAAAATTTTTAATTGCTCATATGCAATTAAAAATAAGGATGATGAGTTATCTACGACAAACATTGCATTGATGCATGTACTGGAGAAGAACTGCAAAAGCTTCAAGGATAAAAGAGAAGACAAGGCGAAGGCAAAATCCAGCTGTTTCCAATTCCAACTTGTTTCCAGATCCAACTTGTTGTTTCCAGATCCAACTTGCTTCCGATCCAACTTGTTGTTTCTAGATCCAGCTTGTTGTTTCCAGATCCAACTTGCTTCCAGATCCAACTTGTTTCCATATCCAGTCAATTCCAACTTGTTTCCAGATCCAACTACTCCCAGATCCAGTTTGGTGAGAATCAAAGGCAAAAGAATCAGCTTGTATGCAGACATGAAAAAGGACAAAACTACAGACTTTCCTCTTCCTTCTTCTTTCCTCCGACAAAGTAATTGAGCGATCAATTAAATTATACAACTTAAGTGATTGGTTTAAAAGCCATTACTTGAAGAAGTCAACTACTTGGAGATAGGTGGCGGACGTGTAAAATAGAAGGTTCTATTTTCAGTTACAAATCATACATGTCATGCAAAGAGGAATTCCAGGATGGAGATTGTCAGTTGTTTCTTTCCTCCGACTTCCACATGTGCCAGTTCAACTAAAAGCTTCCAACTTGTAATTGCCCCTCTACATTCTATAAGTAGAGGAAGAACCTTCGGGTTAATGATCAAAATTTGTAAGTAGCAACCTTGTGTTCCAGACTTTGTGCTGAAACCCTTGAGAGCCATTTGAAGTAAAGAAATATACAGAAGCAGATTTTCCGGAGAACTTTGTGTCACGGTGTATTGTGTTTCTTGTTTTTATCTTAGATCTTTTAATAGACTTTGTGTTATTTCAGATCTAGATCTAGAGCTACCTTTGCTTAGAATTCTATGTTTATATCTATTGGTTTCTTCTATGTGCATGCAATCAACTTTGTAATCTATTGATTGGGATGCACATCTTCCCCATTTATTCTCTGTGTTTATATAATTCCCTTTCCCTTCTTCTACAATTTTTCCTTTCTTTTAAATAGCTACTTACTTGCTTGCAAGAATGTTTCAGATTATGGTTCATGAATCCCGAATAGTTAAAGTAAAACCCCATTTAGATATTAACATACTTTTATTAACAAATCGACACGGAGCCTCATCGGTAAAATAAGGAGATAAATCTCATGACTCGCCTAGGTTTTGTGCTATGCAGAATATCTAGCCAACAAAGTGTCATAGTGCAAGGTCTCAAGAAGTGGAGGCATTATTTGTTGCCGAGGGAGTTTGTATAATTATTCTACACAAACCATCAAGCATCAGCATTGTACTTAAGCATATGAAATGGGTTGATTTTCAACAAAGTTATTCATTTGTGTTGAAGTGTAGAAATGGCAAATCGAATAAAATTGTAGATGTATTAAGGAGAAGATTTCTCTTGTTAAATGAGATGCAAGTGGAAGTAATTGGATTTGATTACATGAAGGAATAATATGAGTACGAAGGTTTCGTGAGATGCCGCATGCAAGTAACCATTGAGTATCGACGGAACTCCATTGGTTGGATTATTTCTAACAAAAAAAAATTTTATTCGGAGGACAACAATTGTGTATACCCCAAGGATCTATGAGAAGTAAAGTGGAGGCTTAGTTGGTCACTTTGGCATTGACAAAGCATTGGCCAATTAAATGAAAGTTATTAGTAGCCTAGGCTGGGTATGGATGTGAGAACATTTGTGCAGAGATGTATAATTTGCCAATTGGCAAAAGGTAGAAATCAAAATTTGCGGTTGTATAAACCACTAGCTATTCTAGAAAATACCATGGGAACACATCAGCATGGACTTCATTTTAGGATTGGCTAGAACGTGCAAAAGTCATGAATCTAATTTTGTCATTGTAGATAGATTCTCCAAAATGACTCATTTTGTCCCGTGCTAGGAAACTAATGATGTTAATCACATAGCTGATTTGTTTTTCAAAAAAAATCAAGTTGTTGGATTGCCGAGGAGCATCGTATCTAGTTGGGATATAAAGCTTGTTGGGGATTTCTGGAAAACAACGTGGAAGAAACCCAATACCAAGTTGTAGTTCAGTTCAGCATACCATCCCCAAATGAATGGTCAAAAGAGAAAGTCAACATTAGTCTCAGTGATCTGTTGCGATGTTTGGCAGGAGGAAACACAATACTGTGGATTCAGTCTTAGTGCAGGCTGAAGTCATTTACAACAATTTAGTCCAAAAAGCACTAGAAGAAAACCATTCCTAAATGCGTACAGGTGTAGCCCAAGTGGGGTTACAGAATTGCAAAATATCAATGATCCACGCAGAAAGAGTGTTGTTGCAGAAAACTTTGCTGTGTATATACAATAAATACATCAAGTGAAGGAGTTGTTGGAAAAGAGCACCATGAGATACAAGTTGCATATTAATTTTAAGACGAGAGCAAGAATTTCAAGTGGGTGACATGGTTTTAACTCATTCGAGAAAAGAACAGTTCCCAAGAGGAAAGTACAACAAACTCAAGTTGAAGAAGATTGGACAGAACAAGATTCTGAGGAAATTTGCTACAAATGCATATAAGATGGAGATACCAGATGGGATTGAAATCTCACCTAACTTAGATGTGGCAGATTTATATCCCTATCATGAGGGACAAACAAGTGAGAAGAATACATGTTCAGATTCTTCAATTTCAAACAAGAGGTAACAGTTACCTAAGAAGGTGAGAGAAGAGATTGGTGTGGTGATACAAGTTGCATATTAATCTTAAGACAAGAGAGCAAGAATTTAAAGTGAGTGACATGATTTTAGCTCGCTCGAGGAAAGAACAGTTCTCAAGAGGAAAGTACAACAAGCTCAAGTTGAAGAAGATTGGACGGAGCAAGATTCTGAGGAAATTTGCTGCGAATACATATAGGATAGAGTTACCAGATGGGATTGACATCTCACCTAACTTTGATGTGGCAGCTTTATACCCCTATTATGAGGGACAAACAAGTAAGAAGAATACATGTTCAGATTCTTCAATTTCAAACAAGAGGCAACAATAACCTAAGAAGGTGAGAGACGAGATTGACATGGTGATTGATTCCGGTCATCATGAAGATGAGAGGAAATGAGGAAATGGAGTACTTGATGAAATGAAAGGACAAAACAGCTGAAGATGCAACTTAGATCAGTACATTTGCAATTGCCAAACTTGGAAGATCAATAGAAGAGGCTCATGAAATGTTCATGAGCAGGAACTCAAGGTTCATTACTTACATGGGTTGTATGATGCAGGAGCATTTAGGTCCACAAGCAATCTTGCATCAACCAAAAACATGGATAGTTACTTATTGTATTCGTGGATGATGCGTGGGAAAATTAAGACTTAAAGATCAATAGAAAAGCTCACAAAATGTTTATGTGCAATAGCTCATGGATCATTTCACTTAATCGGGTTTTATCATGCAAGAGCATCCTAGTCCACAACATGAATAGTAATGATGTATTCACAGGACTTGATACGTTGAAAAATCAAAATACAGAGTTCACAAGCACAATCACGCCAGAGTGCACTCCTTGTTTCTTTGTTCCGTGTGAAACCCTACAAACATATGTGCAGCATCCTATGACTGAAGAAGTTTGCAAAGTTTTGCACAATTTGTCCAAGAAATTTTGCGCACACTTTGTCTGTGAAGTCTTGCACAACTCCATGAGTGCAAGGTTCCACAAAGTCAGACACAACTTCATTTGTCTATGACTTGCTGCAAAGTTCCTACGAACTTCTGTGGAATTTGTTTTCTGCAAAACTTTCTGAGTTCCTGCGCAAGTCATTCTTCCGGAAAGTTTGGCATGTTTTGTGAACCTACATGTTGAGTGCCTGAGCGCAGCCACAAGGTTGACATTGCGTACAACAAAGAAAATTCATGTCACTGTTGTAGGGACAGGAAAAGTAGTTCGCTCAGGCGCCTCATACTCTAATGGGAAGCTCTAAGATGTGTCAAGATGGATAGCCAGCCTATAGACTTGATTCTTGTCAAAAATGTTAAGTGCATTGCCAAGGGTCTACCATGGTCAAAACTCTAGACTTTTTATCACGGCCAAAAATTGAAGATGTCTAGGCAATTCAATCCTATGATTGCTATGGAACGCTGATGGCACCTCTCTTTCTTCACCAGGTGTAGTTAGGTCTTCTAGTTCACAATCATCCTCAATTTGCTCATGGGTGTCATCATTATCAGATTTCGGTAACACTTGAATGGACACGCATCTTCAACCATGAATGTTTTTAGAATTACAAAGATGGCCCTTACTCCAATGTGGCAAACATTTACAAAAAGATTTCTTGTTGATGATTTATATAATAAGGTTGACCGATGGCGAGGGTTTCCAAATGATGATAGCTCAAGATTTCCCACTTGCTTAATCTTCTTGTTGAAAGCATATACTCAATTTTACCAAAAGTAAAAATCTTCATCCTGAGAACTTTTACTTGAAAAGGAACATCCTTAAACTCAATTCAAGTTTTTGTCATGTATAAGGAGATGCAGATACCATGAAACATGTCTTTTGGGACTTTGTCCTTCAACTCTAAATCTTCGAATTTCTCCATGTACTCTTCCCATTTCCGATATGCTCATTAAGTTAATGCATCAGAAAACTAGATAATGCAATCTGTAGCTCTGAGAGAACTGTTTCTCCTCAGGTAAGGGCTGCCTCATCAAGATGTTGGGAGGCAAAATTGAGCTTCTACTCAGCGTCATAGCACCATTAAAGATAATCTCATATTTGCTCAGCCATGTGTGTGCTTCTACTTCCACCCAAAATCACATTGAAGGATCTTCGACAGAAGATTATAAGAGAAGCACTAAGAAACTTCTTTCACCACCTCCACACCTAGAGAAGGAGGTCAAGGTCTCCCCAAACATTGATATCATCCTCATCTTAATCAAAAAGTGAATTCTTGAGGGCCAAGGACTTTGGATCTCAATCATTCTCCGTTTCTCCAAAAGACGTTCTCTCTTCTAGTTTATGATGGTAAATTCTGCAAATATTCTAATTTATGTAGATAAATTTTTCAAATATGCCTTTCAGCTCTTCCTCGGACTCAGGCTTCAACCCTTCAACTAGTTCCTTGAATAAACACCCCTTGACAATTTTTCAAAATCAAAGAAATTCAAGTGTCCGTGATAAGGCTAGCAGCGATCCTCAGATAACAGGAAAGAGCAATCTCCAAAAACTAGACCATTTTGAAGGCAAAAGGTAAAAACCAGGGTAATTGCACACCCAACATGGACTTACAGCAGCAAATCTGACTGAAAACATGTAACGGGCTAGACAGAAGCCTTTTCTCTTAGACTCGTAGCAAAAATGAGAAAAAGACGTTACCGAGGGTTTTCCTCAATTAATAAAGGTAAGATGTATGTAGTCTATTAAGCCACCACCAAGCGAAGGGTTTTCCATTTACCTAGTATATTATTCAATGGGGCATGCATACCTTTATCCCCTCCAGATTCGGCCCCATGCCTCTTCTATGGAAAACAAAATCCTTCATCATCAGGCCCACTCAGACAGTACAGCACGAGAAAAGAAACCCTAATTACATCATGACATAACTCCGTACAAATACAGACATGACATAATATTATCCCTGCTAAACTAATACATAGACCTGCCTAACGACAAAATAGACATACTATGTTGTGTATAACACAACAACATGTCCTTAACATCAGCACTGAATTGTACTAGATGGGTGCAGCTGGGATCCAAGCAAACTAGGTGTGTATGCTCAAAGCTGCCATGCTTTTTAGAAGATCATCTAAATGAACAGCTTGAAATGACATTTTTTCTCAGAAGATCATTCAAAAATGATAATTTCATAAAATAGACATTTAAATCATATTAATAATAAAAATTAATTTGACAAACCTTAGTAGGAAGAAGGCTAATAAACAGGCTTCAACCCTAGATACAAATAATTGATACCTAGCAAATGCCTGTTAGGAAATTATATTGTTAGTGCTCCATTAGTAAATAATAATTACGTGAAGTAATTATTATATTGTAAGTATGTGTTAGTAAAACTGTTATTAGTTGTTATATAAAACAACAATAACAATTATATTTGGTTAGTGTGTTAGAAACAACTCACGTAAGTTAGTGAGTTGTTATAGCTACTTCCTATTATTTAGGAAGTATATTTCCTATATATTTGTATGTTCCCGAATAGAGAAATATAGAGAAGGAATTACAGTTTGTGTGTTTATTCCTGTGTGTATCTACACCTGCTCTTTCATTTGGTTTCAGAGCGAGATGAGAGTTGTCTGCTGTGAGTTGTAGATCAAAATGGATTGGATCAGATTCAACCTATGTATGCTTGTTTTAGCACAAATTATTTGTGAGAAGTGTGTTGGAACTCAGGTGACAGTTATGTAGATTAGTCGGGCATATATCATTTGTAATGAATAGTTCATACAGGCTCGCAATCCAAGAGGTGATTAATATGATCTTCAGTGCATCAATCTGATTATGTTGTGCATCCATTCTGCAGAAGCCTGCAATTGATATCCTCCATATTTGTTAATGTCGAACTTGTTCCAGCCATGAAATATCCTCAAGAAATATGCGAGTTAGCTTTGATATCGACCTGCAAGCATCTATGAGAAATCTTATTTTTTGTTATTGTCTGGCATATATGTTTCAAATCCGTCACCATTCGCAAACCAGATCAATGTGTGACGCCCAACAGTCAATTAATTCTGTAGCATGCAAGTTCATTTAATCAAAGATTTGACCAATCTTCCAGACTAGCATTTTGATAGATCATGATCATCCACGTATGGCAGCATGTGACGTTAAGCTGGCCCACTCGACTTAGTTGTAATCTTGATATGCATGATTTGATTCTCAAAGACTTTTCAAATGCATTAAGTGGGAGAATCAACTGTGACATGTTAAAGATCTCTCGGTGATATTGTTGTCAGACATTTTCTTTGAACAGATGGAAAAATCTCGACACTTTTCTTGCCATACACGGTCAGATAGCATCGGTATTCCATTTTTGATTTCATATTGATAGTAGTCTTTGAATTTGATTGTTCGTTTAATGTGTTGTGGTCGGTTTAGATATTATAATTTCTTAGATTTAAAGTTTCTATATGTTTGAGATCCGATTAGAGTTTCATATTTAGTTTTAAGTCAAACATTGTCAATTACGTATCCCTTAGACGTAGGAAAATTGGGTATTAATGTTATTTAAAAAGTAATAAAGTCGATTACTTTTTAAATTAAAATAGGTCTTCCACTTTTTTAAATTAGTTGATCAATATAATCATGTCCTCCCACCTATGTATTAAGATTTTAGTGTGTCATGTGCTATAGTCCATTAATATTGTTATTCATATTTTAAGAGTAAAGCTTGTATTATAATTAACAGTTATAGTCAAATTTGTAGTGTTGTCAAGTGTCACAAGTCATTTAAAGAGTCAAAGTCAAATGTTGTCCTCTCAAATTCGAGTCAGAAGTCAAAAATTGAGTCATTAGTCTTTGTCAAAATAGTCGAGTCAAAGTGTCAAAAATATATTTGTGTCATTTTGTTATCGTCATTTAGGTGATTATTAGGAAAATTGTCAAAATTAAAAAAATTGCCTTACGAACGCATTTTCGGTGGAATCCGACGTTCAAGGCATGTTATTAAGTCTCATTGTCACATCCGGCTGAGTTAGCAGCCATCTACTGGAGGTAGGAGGAATCGGAGGTTGGAGGTCATTCAGCGACCTCTCGTCAGTTGCCAACGATGGGGCCGCATATCAACTTTGGTGACATGTGTGTGTGTGCAATTTGATTTTAGTGCTTCTAGCGTGGTACAATTTGCAATTTTCAATAAGTGGAAATTTCACATTGAGGGGGGGAACATGATCCAATGTTCCATTTCTTTTATGTCAGCTTTTTCTATGTATGTACGAGTAGCAAATTTCAGCAAAATTTCCTATGTTATTCCATGCAGTGAGATGTGATGAGGGTTGAGAATAGTACTTGGCATATCATGATGTGGTTGTAGGTAAACCACTTGAAAACCTTCATTTGTGGTTTGTGGTAAACCAATAGCAAAACCACCATTCTTGGTTGTTAGTAATCCATTCGCAAAACCATCACTTTGTGGTTTGTGGTAAACCAATTGCAAAACCACCATTCTCGGTTTTTGGTCAACCGTTTGCAAAACCATCCTTGAGGTTTGTGATCATCCTGTGAAAATCACCAGATCATGAGCAAGTGCAAGTACAAAGGTAGATTTTCCCCATGTTCGCACTAAGGGGGAATGTTAGGAAATTATATTGTTAGTGCTCCATTAGTAAATAATAATTACGTGAAGTAATTATTATATTGTAAGCATGTGTTAGTAAAATTGTTATTAGTTGTTATATAAAACAACAATAACAATTATATTTGGTTAGTGTGTTAGAAACAACTCATTAGTGAGTTGTTATAGCTACTTCCTATTATTTAGGAAGTATATTTCCTATATATTTGTATGTTCCCGAATAGAGAAATATAGAGAAGGAATTACAGTTTGTGTGTTTATTCCTGTGTGTATCTACACCTGCTCTTTCAATGCCCAACAAACTACACAAAACCTCAAAACTCAATGGCAAAGGAGTAATAAAGAGCCATGAAATACAATTAGAAGGTGTGAAGAAAAGAAGGCCATTTATGGTCATTTCAATGCAGCCATATGTCAATCAGACAAGCAACACAAGCAGGGACTGACCAAGTACCATGGAATACACTTTGAAGATATAATTATAACAAGGCTATCAATGCCCTCGCATTTTACATAAGCTTTTCCCTTTTGGCAGGGAAAGAATATTTTACTCATCTAAATGGTATGGACATGACAATCAACTTGCATGAACATGATTAGTCGTGTGTATCTAAAGCCAGACAATTCAAAATGAACACATATCAAAGTGTCAAGTTACTGATTTTGAGAATTTAATGTGAACAAAATAATTTTGCAGTTCAGGAGGAATAAAATACATAACACAATAAATTATATTTTCCACGTGAAAGTTATAGCCTGTTATTGTGTTATGTATTCCTACCAATTAATCCGAAAGAGAATAGAAACGTGAAAACCTTTTGGTGAAAAAAATCGTACAGACTTCAATGAGATTAAGCATGAATAAATTAACCTTTGCTCGGCGCTCATCTTGTTTCAGTTGTTTGGCACGGGCTCTGATTTCTTCAGGATCAATCTTCGACTGAGGACGCACCACAAAGTCCATTGGTAATGCTTCAGGCCGGGAAGCGTGTTGTCTATAACCTTCATCGCCAGGCTTAGGTTCCCTGTACAAGATTCACAATTATTCGATACATAAAATTAGAGTAGAAATAAAGTAAAATTCAGAAAATAGTTGAATGCATGATTTTACAAACAATTTTAAAAGCCTCATGTTATGATACAAGTAAAAATGCAAGACTTACTGAGAAAGTTCTACCAAGTCAAGGTCATCATCTTGTGACTCTAATCCAACAGTCTTTGCTACAGGCCTGTTACAGCAAATTACAAAACAGAATCGACATATTACCATGACCCACATTCATCATGTAATATTAGTAAAAATAGAAACAACATTCTAAAACAAATAAAAATAATAGTTAATAATCCAGTACTTTTTGGTGGTGGTCTTCGATACGGAACCCTATCTTCATCAAAACCTCTCATATCTTCATACCGAGTACTCTTTTGGAATATCGGGCGGCTCTGGATTTAAAAACAGACTGAACAATGTAAAAAAGTAATGAACTTGAAAGTTGAAAACAAATACGATAATAAAAACCAAACATCAGGCACACTAAGACTTAAAAGAAAATAAATCCTGATGATTCCATAATTTTGAAAATACCCATTTGTCAACAAGATCTCTTGCAAGCCTCCTATTAGATTGCATCTCCTCATCAGATTTTGACAAGAACATGATAACCTGCAAGACAAACAGGTAATCGTACTCTGGATTCAATAATTTAGTAGTAATACAATTTTTGCAAGCATAACAACATAGCTACCAATTGAGAAGATAAAACATTATACCTTTCCTAACCCACTTTTCTTAAGTTGCTCCTTCCTATCATATTGTTCAACATCAATAGGCAACTGCATCAAAAAGCAAGGAAATGCTTGAGAAGTTAATCAGGATACAAAAGTGATGGCAAATATAGAACACTTTTATGGTAATAGAGCAACACTGCCACAATGGAAGGAAAGATGAAAATATTTATCATGTGTCTTGAAACATCTAACAGACAGAATGAATGAAGGGGTGCAATTAACACACTATTGAACGATGACAATAGATCACTCAGATGCAAACCACTAAAGATCAAAACTATTACCGAGCCAAGCTAAAGCCTAAAAGAACCAGATATAAAGGACAAGCCTCACATCTGTTAAAATCTTTAAAATTGCAGTGCGAACATTTATATTGGGCAGACATCCATCTGGCAGGGGCTCGAGCCAATTCTTTAAAACCGAAAGAACCCCTCGGTCTAAGAATTCTTGTTGCAATTGTCTCCTGGTACAGTCATGCCAATAATATGATAGAAGTTTTGCCATACAAATACAAGTACTATTCATAGAATAAAAAGACAATTACAAAGTACATTTCCCTTTGGACAGCACGTTTGTGAATAACAAATTATTAACATTATCTTACTTGGAAAGCACCTCCGTAAGCACAGGTAACATTTTGAGCTTATTGATAGCAGGTTTGGATTTGCGATTTAATTCAGCATCTTCCTCAGCTGCAACTTCAAGCTTAGCCATAAACTGCTCAACGAGCATTGCAGTTTCCTCTGGTGTGCGATCAACTCCCTTCTTTTTCTTCTTTCCAGATTTGAAAAGGTTCCTGACTTCATCCTCTTCCTCTCCCTCTTCTGCCTGCACATAACATCAAACACATAAAATACACTTGAACCATGTCAGAACAGCTCAAAGTAGGGTGCTTATACACAAATATCTGGAATCCAAAGCTCCAAGAGAATGTAGTTTATATTACTTTTATGATTTATATTAAGGAGTGCAATACATGCATATAAAATAGAGAGAAAAAAGCAACAATGTGCGGAATACCACCAAGTGTCAATCAAAGGAATAGACAGCTTCCCGGATAACTCCTGACATAGGACAAGTTAAAGCTAACTTAAATGGAGCTTCCAAAGGAAACATGAACGAAGTAGGTTGTCATGATCTTTCGATGGATCCTTTGGTTCCCGATTTCAATGATGAATATAAAGTGAATGAAATAATCATTAGTGATACGTGATAACCACTTGAACAAAGGTGTTATGATGACACGCTAGCCCATATCAGGACACCTCTTAAACATGGGTTTCATTTTGCGAGGTACATGATAGAGGTGTGAGAACTAATGATAGTACATTGCACGGCAATTCAGGGATGGACTGTCAGGTTCACCATATTTTTCTCTCATTGCGTTGATAGCATTCCTTCTCAATAAAGGCATGCTTGGTGTTTTATCATGTGTTTACACCTAAGACACAGGATTCGTCGAATTTCATTGAAGAAATTCGAAATTCAGCAAATCTAATGACAGCAGATAAATTTCGTTGAAATTCGAGGGTTAAATTTGTAAGGTTTTTCATTTTTCATTTTTTTACTTAAACCCTGTAAAAACACTGAAATTTGTCTTTGATTCATAGGCAGCTCATTTAACCTTACGAATTTAAACAAGCAGATCGTTTGTGGAGGCCAACACGCCACAGACAAGTACACTCTTCACAGTGCCACAAAAAAACTACAAGCTGCTGTCTAGGGCATCTCTGTCACGTTTTTTATTTTCCTTTTTCTTTTTACAATAAATTCTAAATACAGAGGCATGAATAAGGTCCAGATATACCCTTCAAACAAGAAAACCTGTGGCTGGCTCACACTATTTTTCTGGATTATGTCATTTCAGCTTGCATTCCATCATCGTGCCAAATCTGCATGTTCGTTTGTGTCCCAATGGTGTTAGGGTTTGCTGAAGACACCTGCTAAGACGCTAAGCTTTAGCTTTGCATTTAAAAAATTACGACTCCGAGGATCGCATTTATATATTTGCTTATTATTTTTAACTTTTACTTAGATTTATTAATAGCTTATTAAATTTTATTTACAGTGAATTAAAGTTATTAATAGTTAGTAAGTAGTTAACATGTTAGTTTATATATTAGTTAGTATATATTGGTTAGCTCTACGTTATTTTTTTAACTTGTTAAAATTTATGTTATTTTATTAAATTAGTTCTGATTATATATATTGCATTTTTTACTTATTAAAAATCATTTTATGTTAAACATTTTTATGTTAGGAATTATTATTAGTGCTTCACATTATAATATAGTTTGGTGACATTATTGTTATGTAACAATAATGTATATTAGGAGTTTGTTGTGTACGTGTGTTTACTGTTATTTATGGAAGAGTGAAACAACATTGCCTATATATTTGTAATATCACGGATGATGAAATATAGTGTGAAGAAAATTATTGTGTAAATCTCTTTCAAAGCTTTCAATTGGCATCAGAGCAGTCTGATTCTATTCGTCCTGTGATGGAATAAAAATTATTTTGAGGGACATTAGATGTTCTTTGTTGTCCCGTATATGAGCAATATCAAATTCTTCCATGCGGCCTGTGCACATTTGACAGAGTTGCATTGAATCCTGCGCACACATTACAGTCTTCTCCATTTCTTCCGTTGGGCTAGCATCCACGTGGAATTTGCATTCAACGTGTATCATTGGTCTCTGCGCATTCTAACTGATCCATCAAAGGCGTGACAGATCATTCAAAGGCCGATCCATATGAAGTGGATCTCACAATCTGACTCGAGTTCGATTCCTGTGCAAAGAAAAAAAAAAAAAAACGTGGTCTGCAGCCTCTACCATCCACGTTCGAAGCTTCCTATGCATTCAATCAAATCCTCGCTTCTTATTCACGTTCGGGCTACACAACCTGTTCTGTAGAGAAAATAGCTACTCGCAACAAGGTTTACATCGTTTACATGCAAGAGCTAATTATTATCTATTCAGTTGATGCACAGAGGACGCTACTATATGATCTCGGTGTGACACAAATCTCTTCTCCTGTCAGATCCAAGATATTCGAATGCCAGGCTCAATCCACATACACAGAATCGTGTAGATTTCACACAGCCACGAATGGAGAAAATAGGTCGGTTTTGTTAATTGTGAGTCTTATTTAGTTTTTGTTTGCATAGTTTTGTGATCTAATTCATTCTGCCCACGTGGAGCAAGTTTTTTTGAAAATTTATTAAAAAGGCATGTAAATGTTTTCAATAGTGGTTAGGATTACTCTATGTCAACGAGAGAGCCGAGTATAGGTGTCATTAGTATTATTTTAGTCATTATTTTATGTCAAAGTTATAAGAGTCATTTTGAGTCATTTTGTTATTGTCGTCTATAGTCAAATGTGTTAAAGTCAAGTGTTGTGTAATTAAAATATTTTTTAATTCGTAGTCAATAAACATAAGTCGTTATTTGTTGCGTTGAGTAGTAGCGTCATTGTCAAAAAGTCAAAAGTCGTGTCATTGTAAAAGTCCAAAAATAAAAAAAATTTGCCTCACAGACGCATTTTCGGTGGAATCCGACGTCTAATTGTAGTATATAAATTTGAGCCCCATGATCACATTCGGCTGAGTTAGCAGCAGATCTGATGGAGGAAGGAGGCATCGGAGGAAGGAGGTCGAACAGCGACCTCTCGTCAGTCACCAACGACGGGGCCGCACAGAATGATTTGGTGGCACAGGTGTGCAGTGTGAGTATATGATTTTCAGTGTGGTTTCCATTTTCTCAGAGTGCTTCTATTTGCAGTGTTCCTGTTTTGTGTGGTATTTGATGGATGTTGGAAAGAAAGTTGTGTTGGAGCACAGATGACTGTCAGTGATCCTCTGACTGACTTGGTCCTCTGACTGCCGTACTTCGTTGGAAGATGGTCAGCTAGAAGAATACGTTCACTAGCATTAGTGACCATGTGCAACAAGACCTAACTAGCAAGATCCATTCAGGAGTATGTTCTTCGATGCAGTTTGCTTCTCAGTATCTATATGTGTGGAATTTCACATTGTGGGGGGGAATACATACCAATGTTCCATTCCCATTCTGCACCCAAAACGACTTAGTCAAGGAAAGCTTCCAGTGGCAGTGGCAGTTTTCTATGTTGTTCGAGATCGAGTGGCAACGATCAAAGACAAAGACTACAATTAAGAACATTACGATTCTTATAGGAAGTAATGTGAAATTTTTTCAGTATATCTTCTATTGTGCAGTTTTGTGATATGCATGTTGTGTTTCCTACATTATTCCCTGATGTATAAGCATAGTGGTGAACAGTAGCACCAGAGTAAGTCAGTTCATGGATCTTGAAAGGGTTTGTGGGAGGATCCAGAAAACCACACGAGGTCGGCAGCTTGATGAGATTCCCGTCACTTCAATGTTTGTGGTAAGCTTTGTTTAAAACCATGGAAGGAGAGAGCCTTTCTTTTGATCAAGGTCATGAGTCACAGAGTTGGACATGCCACAGGGGTGAGCATACTGCAGAGGAGTGTGTGGATATTTTTCTACCATGTTCGCACTAAGGGGGGGAATGTTAGGAATTATTATTAGTGCTTCACATTATAATATAGTTTGGTGACATTATTGTTATGTAACAATAATGTATATTAGGAGTTTGTTGTGTACGTGTGTTTCTTGTTATTTATGGAAGAGTGGTTGTAGCCACCTCCTTGTTTATAGGAACAACATTGCCTATATATTTGTAATATCACGGATGATGAAATATAGTGTGAAGAAAATTATTGTGTAAATCTCTTTCAAAGCTTTCATTTTACAAACAATTTAATTAGATTATTAAATTTTGTGGGATATTTAATTTTCATTTGATTTAAATATGTTTTAAATTTTTACTTACATTTTATTAGTGTTTAATTATTTTTAATAAGGTTTCTGTTTTTTAATATTCTTATTTTATAATTATTTTTTATTTTGAAACATGTATGCATTTCGAATTTATTGTCAAATTTTTTTCCCTAATTTTATTGGTTGGCAAACTTATTTTGAATTTTATCCTTGTTGAACACGAATACGAACACAAACCTGGTGACTTAGGTTTACGCTGCATAGCAATTCAGGGACAAAGTGTCAGGTTGACCATATTTGTTTCTCATGACGGTGACAGCATTCCTTCTCAATAAAGGTATGCTTGGTGTTTTATCACGTGTAGAATAAAAGAGAGATGCAGAACATAACATCACTGAGTTGCCAATGGACTCTGAGAACAAGGGTTACTGGTATTTAGCCAGTGTAATAAGCATGAAAGAAGCTTGATACTTGACAAAGTCAAAGCATTGCTCTGACCCAGACAAAAAGTCTAAATGCAAACGAAGTCCAGGTGGCTACAACGCTGGAAAGTTGAAAACTTCTGCTGGGATTATGGAGAGGAAAACAATAACTGGAAAGTGTGTAGAGCTTTCTCAACGAGTCTGTGGGAAAGGGGTAAATGTGCAAATATTAAAGAATAACAATGATCAACATTGGCATGTCACGCTTTTTACATTTTTATGTCCAAATGTTGCTCCAATGACGGCAAGGAGTCCAAATGCAAAGGAAGTCGATGTAGCTACAACACTTGGAAGTTGAAAACTCTGTTGGAATTGTTGGAAAGAAAACACTGAGGAGAAGGAAGCATTGAGGGAAGGAAACACCGAATGAGCATGCAGAACCTTCTCAAGGAATTCAGTGGGGAAAGGGCCAGTGTGCAATATTTAAAAGAATGGCAATGATCTGCATCTATATGTCAGCACTTTCCAATAGGGATATTTGGATTTTGGTTGATAGAGATAGGGATTAATTAATAAATTATAATTTATATATAATGAATGTGCACTAAGTCGTGGAAACAATGCATTTCAGTAATTTCAGCACTATGTTGAATCCTGTAAACCATCAGATTTGGATTATGGATATTTAAGAATTGGAAATGGATTTTCACACTGTTCTCTGTATGGTATGCTTTGTAATAACAACTTACAGTTAAGGTAAGTAGCCGGTATGGCAGGGTAACAGGCCCTGGTACTGATACGGTACATATCCAGTACGGAAACGTCCCGGAAATGTGCCCGGGAGCAGCCAGTGTATGGCCGGGACCCCCTGGGTACAGCTGGGTACATTTGCAGACATACCCAACCGTACCCTGGCCACTCCCAGGCACATATTTGGGACTTTTTTTTAAAATAATTTTTGTCACCCTTCTAACACAATATATATATATTCTTATCTACTTAATTTTTGACCAAGGTTTGTACTCGTCATTTGGGGGATATTTTATAATTTATTGCATCTTGTCATGTGGAATTATTTGTCAGCTAAAGTGCTCTGCAGGGCTGTTTTGTGTACTGTAGCAAATTAGGATGTTTCAGAGAAGTCAAGTGGGTAAACTAAATACTAAATGCTAGCGGTAGTGCTTTGCATAAGTCATCTTAAATGTCAGAACATATGAATATATTTCCAGGACTGGCCAAACTGTATGTAAGTACTGTCTGGAAGAAAATTACGAGCTCTTAGTCTACTTTGAAGTAATGTTGAACAAATCATTTTTATGATATTGTTGACACATTGCAGTGCATTATGGTACCGCTTGGATTAATCATATTATGAGTTGTTTTTCGTGGTTATTTAGCTTATTTTGTTGCATATATGGTTAATTCCTATTTATTAGGCTGGAATTTATATTTTTTTAATTTTTATATATTTTTTGCACAGCCGTAACCAATGCCATATCTGGAACCAATTTGTTTTTGCCATATCCACATATCGGATACGAGTATTAGCAAATAACTGATAACAGAACTTTTGGAAAAACGGTGTGCTTAAATATTTTGCAAGAATTCGGATCATCCTCCGTGATCCATCATCAGGATGAGAAAATTCATTAGTATGGCATTATCTGGTTGGCCTGTCAGACATATAATTCTGAACATGTGACCATTCCAAAAGGAAATTCTCCACCATTTGAAAAAGATTACTTTTTGGTATAGTGATGGCATCTGCTATCATTTTCAACTTCTTCAAGATTTTCCTTCAACTTTCACCTTGGCAAAGTAATTCTGCTCAGATCTTCCTGTGATGGCTAATAAGTCAGAGAAAATATCAGACTTTGGTTGCCAATATGGCAACAAATTCAGTCTGCAGCAAATGAGAAGCCTGGGAAGTTACAGGAATTAGAGATACACCATAAGACAGGACAAATTATGAAGAATGACACTGATCTACATCTCTGTACCCACTGTTGTGCTTTTTAACGGAAGCACTGGGTTTTAGGTAAACAGGGATGGCATTGAAATTTGGATGCACGTGCTCAAAGTTGTGAACAAGTAGAACTTTTAAAATTTTGAGCATTTTTTTGACTCAGTAAATCATGCAGACAGTAATACAGATCTTCACTAGTCAGAAAAGTTTTAATATACTGATCTAATGTATAGTGCACATTATAATTAGGAATAACTGTTTCTGTAAAGCACTGACCGCTAGGCCTATCAAGCATGTAGGTTCTAGGCATAACCCAATCCAAAAGTGGATATTACATCCTCTTTTTCCTAGCAGCAGGAAGAAAAGAAATTAAAGATAAAAAGAATTTTCTTTGACATTTTTCTTGAATAAAAAAATTGATAATGTCAAATTGTGTTTTCAGAAGCATGCCTGTGGAGCATCACCAATAGAACCTTCGTCATCACTGCGGAAACGGTCGTGTGGATCAACACCAGTATCGTCAATAAAGGCATCATCTTCTCTGGTCCTTTGGCCCTCATGGTCATCCTAAAATGCAACCACTATTTATAATCAACATTAAGACACTGCTATTTATTAAATTAAGTAGAGTAAACCTCAAAACTATCTTGAAACTGTTCTTCTATTGCCAAGCAACATAGAGAAGACAACGTAATACTGATCTTCTATTTCTAAACAACATAGAGAAGACAAACGAAACTAACTTCTGAATCAGCTCCAGCAATTGTATCCCACATTTCTTTCATTTCTGTGTCACCTCTGTCACTCCTGGAGCTTTCGCCTTTTCCTCCAGATTTAGCAAGTCTCCTGAACTTATTTGCAGATCCGGACTTGGATTTTGATTTCTTTTCTCTCCCATCGCCATCGTCCTTGGATTTCCTTTTTCTCTTAGTCTCGCTACTTGCTCCATCTTTACTTTTCCTCTTCTGCGATTGCTCTGCCTCGTCAGAACTTTCGTGTGCACTCTTCTTTATTAGCCTTTTTCTTGGCTTTGCTTTGGGAGTATCATCTTCTCCCGAATCGAAGGCCGGGGAAGGAGACCGCTCCTGACGCCAATCCTCCTCATCCGCCGGCTCCGGAGACAACTCTCTATCTGATTGCATGTCTGGATCCATAATAGGTTCTCCATCTTCATCGCGATAACTGCAATCAGTGATGACATCATGTTACATATTTCCAGACGAAATTTTTGAGTAACCAAGCGAAGTCTTAATACACCTGATAGCATAATTCTCCCCAAAGAAACCCTAACCCTAATAATTGGCACTGAATCGTTGACACGACCACTACTGAAACCGCTGAACAAAAGCCGAAAATAATTACTCACCGATCATCATCATACCCCATAGCTGGAAAAGCTCCAAACCCTCAGAAAATCTAATAACAAGGCAATACAATAGTATATATTATAAATGTGCACAATTGAACCAACAAAGAACCTAATTCGCTTCATACACACAACAGCAATTCTCTAGTCCTCATAATATATCTGAAAACATGCTTATCGGAAACAAAAGAAAAAACTATCAAACAAACCTGTATTCAGAGCAGAAACAAAAATTGCTTATTCGTGAATCGCTGGCTTAGCAAATTTTAGGGGCCAAGCCAATTTTACAGCAGGTAGCACCCGACCAATCCACGGGAAAAATGGAATCGACGCGAGATTTACACACTGTTTTACGGTGGACGAAACCCTTGGTTTGCATCAGCTGAGGCGCTACTGAGCCATTGCTACCAAACCGCTTGTATATCAGCCTATTAGAAACGACAGGGGAAATAAATTGAAGAATCCTTCTGACGTTGGAAACACTCGCAAGTTTTTGTTATGGAAATTAAAAAAATAACAACATTATATGCTAGCACCTCCTTCTTAAGGAGGTGCAAACGAGGAACAATTTCTTTGTTATAAACTAGCAATTGCACATGGGTTGTAAACTATATAGGAGAGGATGGTAATATAAAGTTTGTTGGGATTTGTAATTTGTTATGAAATGTATGCTATCTCACAAAAATACTTTCTATTATGCCTTCATGTTGTCCATATTTTTCGTGATGAATGTCCATACCCTACTGCAAAGCTCTTATTTTGCCATGTCCTATGAGTATGCTGGCAAAGGTGAGTCAAGGGTTGAATATTTGTTTGTTGCATTTGGTGAAATAGTCCCAATGGCTCTTGAGGATGACCATGTCTAAATCTTCCTGACACCATTTGTCACTAACTAATAAGAAGCTTACAAAGAAAGTTACCAAAATATTAATTATTTATAGTTAAAAACACAAACACATATAAATGGTCGACAATGTTAAACATGGGTTGAAGTCATGACCACAAAATTTCCCTCACCTTAGAGAATAAGCAATAAAAAATGTCACCCTTTTTTGTGCATATTCTGCAATCTTTGCAGTCCATGAGGCCACATATCTTTCTAGCATTTTGTCTAATAGTTCACGTGCACACGATGGTAGCATGTATGGTCAATGGTTTAAAAAACACAGTCGTTCGAAGAAAAAATAGAACCACTTCGTAAAAAAATTACCATATACAATACCATAGATCGGATAAACCTTGGGGAACACATGCAAATTGATCACCGATGAACATACATGAATAATATGAAGCTAATGCAATTACAAACTGGCACAGTTGGGCAAAAGTAACACCATTGTGAATTCTAGTAATGCATTTACACATTTTTAGAAACTCTTTTGCACATTAAAAGTGAGAACAAGAGAATTAGTAATTCTTGAAAGATTATGAAACATAGCAGGTGTGGGAACCCCATGTGAAGGAAAGCTTTAAGATTTTTCCTCTTAGATGCATAGTCCTCCATTCGTAGTTCGTAAGGCACCTGCAACTACAACATATAACAAAATCACTTCTCCATAATGCTTCGACAAATGTCCAATGACAACTTGATTCACAATTGGTTGCAGATGACCCAGATGAAACATAAGCTAGAGTAAAGAACAAGGATACTAGCATATCACCGTGAACTCATTTTTATGGAAGGATTCATGTTGTTCGTTAGATTCATGAATTACATGTGATTCATCGATTCACTAGATAAAAAGTGAAAGCTTGTGTAGGTGTCGCATTAAAATAAGGATTTTTCTAGGTTGGAAGGTGGTAAAAGGGGACAAAGGCAAGGTATTTATACTAAACAAAAATGATTGGTCATTCACATTCCATCTTGAAGGTTCTCATGGATTCAAAAGTTAAGTGTCCATGTTTTCCCATGAGTCCACATTAGTTATGCTTTGAAACCAATCCAACCTGACTTTCTTCCAAGTTTTTAACAACCAAAACCTTTGGCTTCCCCTATACACTGTATGCTACTACCTAAGGCCATATCCTCCTTTTTCAAATCAAATACATTTATAGAGGGTTTTAGCATTGTTTTCCATGTAGTTATAGTTCACCCTAAATATGCAAAGGAAAGTGATATAAACTATTACAGGGGTGAAGAAGTTGCAGATAAATTGTCGTAAGAAAAACTTTTCTGTATACAAAAAATATTTTGTTTATTACGCCTTTCAATTAAACTATTTTTGTAACTAAAAGTTTTTTTATTGAACCGGAAAACACTACTAAAAATGCCCTATCCGAAAATGACACTTTCCATATGGGGATTCTTCATAATAAAAACACATCTACCATAATTATAGTGAACATACAAAGAAATAGATATTTCTCCCTACATAGTTGCATTTAATCCCACATTAACTGCTTCCAACCCAAATTGGTGTAGAAATAAATTTTAATATCACATATGAAATGGAATTCTTAGCTTGAACAAATACTACTCTTCCTCCATGAATTTGGTTGGGTGGGGCGACCTCAAGTTGGTGTGGTGGAGCCATCAACATGTGTAAATGTCAAACATTGTAACAATTCAACTTCGCCCAATCAACATCTCACACACATAAATTTATGGTTCTTTTGAAAAAACATTTTAAAGCTTTGTGTCATTAAATTCATAATTGGAAAGGTGGATAATTCCTCCATTAAAATGGTTCTTCTGACAACCTATTTTACATTTTGATTATACTTTTTTTTTTGTCCCATAGGTTGTCTTTGATAGCCTTGTGGATGTTAAAATAATTTCTTCTTCTTCTTCTCTAATATGAGTACCGAAATGGTCATGAGTAGTAATCGTGGGTCCACAACATGACTGAATTAAGCTTTTTGAGTGCCTTTGGCATTACTTGAAAGTTACACCCTCCTACCACCTTTTAAAAACAAAAGTTGTCACCCGCGGTAGATGGTTCCCCGAAAGGTGCAACGCAACCTCTACCTATTCATTTCTATAAATTGCAAATTTAGTCCAACCAGTTTAAAATGAATCCATGCCAAGTCAAGAAAGTTTCAAGTAGATGATAAATTGTTAAAGCAACTTCCAAGTCTTTATCAAACCAATCGAAACAAAAATATAACATTTATCAAGGATATTCTTCAATGTCTACGATTGTCTTTTCCATGAGATATCATGCACCAATTAGTACGCCACTAGTGATGAGCATTGCCTTGGATTTATCCTTTTCAAGCATCCTTAAATTTGTTTGCAGGTTTGGGTGGTCTCAAGGCGAGATGGAGATGTGATCGAATATCGGGTCATTCATGGCCACAGTCTTCTTTATGGGAACAATGGTGAAACAGTACCTCCCTCCTGAATTCTACAAATATTTCTCAAAGCTCCTCACTAATTTCATGAAATTTCACAAGATACATCACCCTCGTGATTGAGGAGAATGACGGCATGAAAGTGAGCGAGGTTTATGAATTGATAAGATTTATTTAAGCACATGATCCTCCTCTCTGAGCCACGAGATTAAAACTCAATAAGCCAAAAAATAGAAATAAATTCAACTTCACCATAGACATAAGACAACAAATCATCAACGAATATGACGGCATCAAAATCCGTGGACTTCTCAAAGTAGATAAGTTAAACCAACATTATTTTCCTAGTGTAACGACTCCGACAAAAAATAGTATCGCTAGAAATACATTACCGGAATTACGCAGACAAGAAAGAACTCCGTCGGCATTTGACATTTTCCAACAGGGCTCTCTTCATAGAGAACACCTCCAGTGAATAAAGAAGAACTAAGTACCATATCTATCTTTAAATAATGTATGGATTTATATCTAACATAGTGTGTTTAAGAATGATATTTGTAGGTATATTTTACCTAGATTATGCTAAAATAGATATATTATCCATTGGAATCTTGTCCCCCTCTTAAATAATTAGAATTTGAGCATATAACATTTACACACTCTCTCATCGTCTACAGCAGCACTCCCTGACCTTGTCTAAATATTCTCCTTCGTTTTCTTCATTTTAAAAATTTAATTTATTTCAAACTTATTTAGAAGCATTTGATCACTATTTTTTATATTAACTTTATCTTTGACTACCTTATTAAAAAATACTTGTATAACATTAGTTTTTATACTTCCTAAGTATAAATTTAATTTCACATCAACACACCAATATATATATAATTGAATTGAAAATAGATGTATAATATTGTGCAAAAAAATTCAATTATAACCAATCTAACATACTTATATCCGCTTTGATAGTAAATTAAATATTTAGATAATAATAAAATTGTTGTCATGTGTTTTTGCAAGGAAAGATACAATGATAAAACATGACAATTATACCCTAGTCTCAAAATTTTGCTTATAAACCCTCCCGAGAACTTCTCTCAATCGCCCCCCTCTCGTGTCGACCTATCCTAACCTTCCAAGTGCTCATGTGTTGTAATTACCTTGCCCATATGTTGGAAAGATGAAAACAAGTTTGTGAATTTCTTCTGAGACCGTGCTTCTCAAGGCAATTTCTTCAGTGATCCTAGAAAGGCTACTTTTAGCCTTTTCGGGATAGGTGTGCACCCTCTGGGATAGAGTTGAAGGCTCAAATTCATCAAGAAGTGGTATTGAGGAGCTAAGATCATATTGTAAGTGATTTAGGAAGTTTAAGGAAGATTTGAAGGTTTAGGAACAAGCTTAGTGAAAGTGGGTTTTGAAGGTGAAGGAGCTCACAGTTCAAAAAAGCACCTGAGCTTTGGAAGATGATGCTTGAGAGTTTTGGAAAGAGTTAGACCAAACAAGATACCATTGGAAATATGATTCAATTCCCTACATGATGATATTTTTATATTTTTCACAAGACTAAAGCACTTCTTTCCACATTTTGTTTTCGAGAAACACACTTAGTGGTGCCGAGAAAAACTATTTTTGAGGATGTTTAGAGTCAAAATCATATAAAGAAGTTCCCAAAAAGACCTCCTGGAGCTCCGACAACTTCATCTTCAAGTTCTCTCTCAAGGTATGCTCTCAGCAGCTTAGAAATTTTTCAAGCGCCACATGTCACACGATGCTAAGACACTTTTTTTGTTGCTTTTGTCCCATCCCAAGGGGATGAAAGGAACATAAAAATTTGCCCCTCCCCATTTGAGCTCTTGACCCATCACATGATTTTGAGAAGCCTAAGTAAGCTCTTATCACAAGTTTTCTAGCCCTTTCCTCGTGAAACACATGTTCGCCACTTGTCACCATGAGGCTAAGGCACATTTTTCTATCCATTTCGTCCCTTTTCCAAGGGGACAAAGGGGGCAAAAATGTGCCCTTCCCCTTGCTTCCACATGGTTCCTCACGTGACCCGAACTCACCCCTGGGTGCTAAAAACAAGCCCTTCTCTCTCACCCGTCGACGAATGCATGCACGCCACTTGTCCTTATAGCGCTAAGGCACATTTTTATGTCCCTTTCATCCCTTTTCTAAGGGGACAAAGGGGACAAAAATGCACCCCTCTCCCATGAAGAAAGAAAAATCCATATGCACGAAAAACCCCATAGATGATGTCGAATTTTCTCCATAAATTTTGCTTCCATTTTCTTCCTCCCATTTTTCCTCCATGTTCTCATGATCATGGTGAAAAAATATTCAAGAAATCTGATTTTTTCAAAACTCCATGCTCATGTTTTTGTCTGAATGATTATGTACCTGTAGATAGTGAAAAATACATATCTCACAATCTAGTAAACGGATCAAAGTGAGATTTTTTGCAATCTTCATATTTTCTAGAACCTTCAAGATACATGTAAGGAAACACATGCATGCCTTAGATTTTTGATGGCGAAGAAACCCTCATTTTTTGCCCTAGTTTTCATTTCTTCAATTTCCCATCATTTCGGCTGACGAATCAAGCTAAAAATTTGAACACAAAGTCTGGAGAAAAACCTATTTCGGTGAAGCCGATTTCATCACAATCCAAGGTGGGAAAGAACACTTTATAAAAATATCAAGGACTCCATTAATGGTTTCCATGACACAACAATGAAAGGGCAATGAGGTACCTCTTCACTTCCCAAGGTTCTAGTGGACGAAATCACATGAAAATTGGAGCAGAGCTTCAAATGAATTATGTAAACTTCTCCAAATGATTTTGTTAGAATCCGACATCGGAAGACCACTTTATATTTTTATTAAGTCCATGTCACGTAGCTTACTAAAAATAGTAAGTCCGGGGAAAAGTTGGTTTCTAGTTTCTCAAGATACTCCATCAGTGCAAAACATTTAAAAGCAACAAATTTGGCAAAAAAATGGCAAAATTGGTAAGAATGGGCACCCATGTGAAGCATGATAAAAATATTAAGTGGGTGAGATGAGCTAAAAGTGGCCACATTTCATTCCTTCACATATTCTCAAATGATCCTGGTACTCACAGAGACCTTGAGGCATCGTTTTGGCCACATTTGTAGAATAGAACATCATAGGGCACAACAATTGTAAATGAGAGGCATTGTGCAGTCAAAGAAGAATTAAAAAGAGCCAAGATATCAATTAAAACTTCAAGCCAAGGTAGTCATTGTAACTTGTCAATCAGGTTAGAGCCATCCACATCTCCTCGTTGAGCTGTCTGGGTGAACTCAATGTGTTATTCAAGGTGAATTGGTTGAGGTGAGCATTGCGAAGGAGCTACCAAGCAAGAGTGATTCAATGTAGAATATACAAGTATATAAGATGTCGAGATTCCCTCCACCGATAAAGAATTGATTTCATGACAAGCTTTTGAAAATTCTCCAGTAATAGATATCATGTCAACACTGGAGAACCATTCCCATGGATTCATGAATTGCTTGAAAGTGGGCCAAGAACAACGCAACATGTTAGTCGTGTCAAGTCTCGAAGCAATCTTAGGAACTTTCAATTCCAAGCAAAGAAAGAAGGCCCACACAACATCCCTCTTCTTTAGTGGCATCTTCAGTAATCAAGTATGTTGAAGTTGTCAAGCCTAAGATTGAAAAGCCTATTTAGGAAATGACCTTTCAAATTATGATTTGACCTACATCTCATTGGGTCAAGCTTCACACAAGGGTGATTCCCATCTCTTTAAGGATTCCTCTTCTTGCATCCTCGCTCAGAACAAAGAATACAAGAAAATAATTAAATATAATTGAAGGAACATGTAAAAGCTCTTAGTGCTTACATTCAACCCTTCTCGGACCCGAATCAACACCTTCTCTTCCTGGTTGAAGATATCCCTCCAATAAGTAATATTGACCCTGAGGTAATCAAGAAAACATTAGGATACATGATGCAGGGGAAGGCCAACAAGAAATGGATTGAGAAAATCATTGAGCAAGGCAAGGCATTGTTTTCAAATATCATTTCTCTCATCAAGTATGCTCTTGCAACATTGTTTGAAGTGAAGAAAGCAAAGGAGGAGTTTGTAAAAGAGGTCAATCATTTAGATGAGGTGTTCCCACTGGTGTCTGAGATGAGCTCCTTTGATTCTCACACTCTCATGAGCAAAAAAGTGTTTGCATCAACTGCCAAGAACTTGTCTCAAGTTTGGATTTGCATCATGGATGCGAGATACGTAATGCTCAAGAATGCCATATCTAAATTGGACTCTTGAAGGCAACATGTTTTCAGATATTCAATGTTGTATGAAATTGTGTTTAGAGACTTGAGCTCCTCCATTCATTGAGGACTCATCATCAGAAGAGCTCATCATTTCATTCCAGGAGTTGGTCAAGAAGGAGGCAGTGACTCTCTTTCCTTCAATGAAGACAATTTAGAGTCCTTGACCAACATCAGAAGTTGCATTGTTGTAATTGCAATGGATCATGAAGTATGGCTCAGTCAGTGTAAGAAGATCAATGATGTTCCTAAAACATGGATCAAGGTGTTGGGATGTGTGTGCATTCCAGAGGTGGATAAGTTGATGGTTATGATAACTCAGTTCAACAAAGAATTCAAGGAACAAGAACGGAAACATGAATCAACAAGTTCTTCATCAAGAAAGCTTCCTCATCGAAATGTTGAATTCTCCCTTCTTCTCTATTTTTCCCTCTTCTTTCCCTCCCTCTTCTAATTCTTCATTGAGCGTAATCATTGTATTTTATCATATTCACTTAAGTGACATATTTTTAAATTGTAAAGTATTTTCTCAAAATTATAAGAGAAATACTTAATTTGTCTCTTCTAATGGAAAATGAAAGGTCACAAGTGGAATATGAACATGAAGAGTCATGTGGGGAAGATGAGAGGTCAATTCACATTACTATAAATTAGGATGGCTTCTCCATTCCAAGGGATCCTAAAAATGCTAGATTTTGATAGCATCTATGTTGTAGCAATTGTGGATTGTTTTTGTTGAGATTTGTATCATCAATGCACAAGAAATAAAAGCTACATTTCTTCCATTCCCCTTTGCCTATGTATTCCTCCATTCTCTCTCTTATATGCACTTTGTAAGTATAGTGATCAAAAAGAGCTTTGTATCTTCGATGAATAGGCCTCAGAGAATTATGTGTTTGTGTGGGTTTTATTTGTCTCACTAATAGCTTCATTGTTGATTTCCTCTATATTGAATGTTGAACTACTTTGGTTATTGGGTGTGAACTCTGCAATTGGCCTACTCACAACAATAACCTTCCTTTCCTAATTTCTCTCCTTCACCCCCATTGTTGTAATTTCCTCCCTTGTACCTCATACAAGCACTTTTCCACAGTTCAGTGGAGTGTTCCTATGTGATCCCCACCTATTTGGCCACCCCACAACAATAGATAGGATTATATTAGTTTACATTCAATAATGGGAGCTACACCATTCAATGCAGAGGGCGTAGCCCCGTGAACGTTGGTGGAAACACCTAATTTTCCATATTGACAAATTTTCTCACCAACTGAAATATGTATCTTATATATAACTTGATTTAGCATAACATAGATTTCTACATTTAACATCATCGTGAAGGTGAAATACCTAAGTTAAATTATATATTTCATCATAGATTAAATACCGAATAATTTAAATATATAAATAAGTTTAACATATCCATATCTATTTTATTATTTAAAATAAGTACTTATTTATTTTTGTTTGTTTTTGTTTTTTATGACATAAATAGGTACTTGTACCTAGATAAGAATGCTTGGAAAGTATATTAAAAACTATAACATAACAATACCAAATGTTATCATTAACTTTAGAAAATAATGTAGAGGAAACAAATCTAAATGTTATGGTAAAATTAAATTCATAATTCATGAAAATATATATGAAAAATAAATAAATATATATATATATATATATATATATATAATATATATATAATCATTTAATAGTGAAGCAAAGAAGGTGTCCTATTTAAATGTCATGGTCAAATTAAATTTACTATTCACACAAACCCTAAAATAACAAATCATATATAATTATTTAAAAGTAAGAAGATACCTTTTTTTTTTTTGTTTTATTGGTCCCCCGATACAAATGTATAACTTTTATAAATTAAACTAAATATGTAAAATAATGTTGGTCTTAGTTTTTCTTTCATGATACCATTATAGAATGTCTCTCGACATAAAAATATGGAGGATAATAACACCAAAATCAGAGTTTAAAAGTTAATAAAAAGTATTGTGTGACAATCTTAAACCGAGGTGAAAAAAAGTGTTGAATAATACATATCTTTTACGTGGAGTTGCCAACATGGACAAAAGCGCCAACATAAATTTAATCAACATGTAATTCATACTTGAGAAAAACTCCAAATGGGGGCAGCATTACTGTTAAAAATATATCATGAAAGTTACACTTCCATTAAAGAAAATAAAGAAGAAAAAATGAGGAAGAGAAGATGACCAAAATAAGGAATTGTGATGGAGAAGAGATTAGTTGTGATTATATGTGAAAAACAAAAGTTAAATTGAATTGGATTGTATAGTGGGAAATTGTGGTTAAATGTGATTGTTTAGAGGATGTGAAAGGGAATCCAGATGGCATATAAGATGATTTAGTTTTCCACTAAGTCTTAATTATATTTTTATGTTTAAACTTTGGGTGATAAAGTAGGGTACCTAATAATCTCGTTTGCTATGGTTATAAGTCAAGTGATTTCATGAATTTGGGTCAACATAAATATTTATGAATAATACGATCTTAGAAGTTTTAAATGGGAAACAATAGCAATCTAAAAAGCAATGGAAGCCGCAAAGTATTATTAACTTCTTCATTGTCTGCTTATGGGGTGCATTGTGTAACGGTTATAACTCCATGATTGAACTCCTTGGAAATTTTTCCTTCAAACGACGAAAGTTAGCTAAATCAATTTTGTTCTATTAAAAAAATGGATGGCTAAAATATCTATATGAAATCATGTTAAAGTCAAAAATCCATCAGGGCATTAGATTTTAGTACCTTTGTGGGAATGGAATTTTAAAAAATACATTTATTATAACATAATGCTAAAGTTAGTTTGAAAATTTGTTAATTCCACTTAATTGGGAGAACAAAATATTAGATGTCCATTTGTTTAAGGTACAATTAAATTATGATATGTAAATGAAGTAGAGATAAAATGTTATAAGAAGATTCAATTCTATTTTATATTAGATGGCCTCTAATAACTTGGGTGGTTAGTTAGATGTACGATACTAGTGAAAAGAAACATGTGAGTTATGATAGTGTGGACTTGCTTATCATACATTTTATTCTAATTTTTTTGAGTTCTAAATTAATAAAGCGTTATTGAAATTACAATGATTTTCATTTGTCACAACTTAACAATTGTTGAAATTATAGTGATTGACCACTAGCTCGTCCCAAACTTGTTGTCCTCGGCCTCTTGGGACATATGGGATCATATATGCATGTTTACATGTGGGATACAAATGACATGTTGTTATCATTGTAATAATAAATGATTTTGAGTAAATTACACAAGGGAGTGTTGAAAAACTAGTACAATAATGGTGTGGATTCATTTTGAGTTTGAGTTTTCTTAATGGTGAAGAACTTGTGCTCTTGAGAGAGAGAGAGAGAGAGAGAGAGAGAGGTCACAAATTTGAATCATGCAAGGGGTAAGGTATGTACGCCTTGTATTTGAAGCACAATTAGGTGCCTCCTGTGTATTGGGAGTATGAGGTAGTATCATATGTTGTCAACTAGACCCAAAAACAGTCGCCCGACATCGTGAACTATAAAACTATTATTATTATTAATATTATTTTAAACTTTTAATGTTATTCAACAATATTGGAGGAAAAGGAAATTACAAGAAGGTGGTCTTTTCCTTATATGGCATGAGAAATACCAAAAAAGGAAACCACGAATAAACGATTCTAACACAAAGAAAGAAATAAAAATGAAGGTGTTGGTGTGCACCTTAAAGGACATGTCTACCAGCTTAGCCAAAATATGACTCAATCCACATCTAAACCATGGATTTTTTGGAATTTTGTGCTCCTTTTCTTTCCCTCAAGACAGATAAAGAGGGGAGAACCGAGAGGCACAACATTAACAAGACTATCCTTTGCATTACTATATTGGGATTTCCCGGCTTTATTTCCCATTTTAAAGGAATCCTACTCCCAAAGTGAACATGTAATATATTCTAGATGAGTATTGATTCGACCTTCCTTTACAAGGTTTTTACACACCAAGAATTTTTTTCTCAAATATAAGGCTCCAATATCATCCATAACACTCTCGGAGGTTTAAACCGGGGTCTCCCAACTTTAACTCGAATTATCCAAAGATTGTTTTATATTTGATATAAATCCTCTACTTGGAGAGGAGGAAAGGATCGACATGTCTAAACAATAGATATATCTACATTCCAATAAAATAATGGGGAAGTTTAAACTCTAGTGTAGAAAGAAGACTATTTTGTAACTTCCAAAAGACATCTTGGAATAATATATAATAGAGAAAATGTCTTTAGAATGGTGTAGTCATGAAATCATGCACTTACTACTTACATCACACCTCTAAGTATGTTATTATATGTATGATTCCTAAGTAAGAAAGCTAGACATTAACAACACTTGTTTTCTTTTACATTGCTTTATCCCTTTTGAAACTCTTGACATTTTTTTTCTCGAATGGTCACTTTACTTTTGGACATTGGACAACACATGACCCAACTTTGTATTTCATGTTTTATCCTCCGAATATCGCAAACACTATTGCCCATTAGGGATAGGAGCACCTAGCGCCATTGTTCCCTTTCGGCACTTCTATCATTTTCCTCCTTTTCTACAATTTGAATTACACCATTACTTATTATCTTTCTAAAACCTTTTTTATCACTTTAGGTCGACATTTTTAGTTATTAATGATGAATATCAAACAAGGGAATCATATATATAAGAGCAACACTCAAGGACTCTGTATTTTGGGTTGTATTATTCATTGTATATGAAGGCTTATTTTGAATTTCATCTCACACGTTCATCTTAGGGGATAAGTAGTTGTTGTTGTACAGTGAAAAACTAAACTAAAATGGAAGACAAACAAACAACTACAAACCTTCTTATAGCTCTTCAATGCAAACCTCAAGTAAGGTTGTGTGAAGTTTAGCTTGTGTAACCTTTTGAATGAATGTAGTGCTTTTGAATGACCTCTAAATTGAAATACACCAATGCTAAAAATAGATATTTTTCTCATCCTTGTTCAAATCCCTTGTTTTCTTCCTATCAAGCGATTGTCCACCACCTTCTTCGCGTCATCCACCCATTTGAGGGGGATTCCTTTACTCTCCTACTTGGGAAATCCAAATGCTTCACTACTTTTTGCTTGCTAATGCATGTGTATACTATCTTTAAAGCACTATTACTTCACAATAACACTTTAAAGAGGGGAAAATGTAGACACCCTAAATTACACACTTATTCCCAATATTATCCCAAGACATCCTAGTTCATCCCTTTATGATTGATTGATTAAATCGATTCAATCATACATTGTACACCTTTGGATTAATTAAATTAATCCTTAGAACCCCTTTAGCTAGCCTAATTTTATCATTTATTAAATAAATTATTAATTAGTTAGTGTGCACATTATAGTTATTTAAATTAATTATCTAATTATGAAAATACACTTATTTTACTAGTCAACCGCCACTTAGATTCCTAAATGGACTTCACTTCACCAATACAAAGTGAACTTCATTTATAGAATCCTAGAAAGGTGGGGGCAATTCAATTGCACATATAACCACCTTTCCGGATGCAACTTATGCCAATTAATTCTTTTATTGCCCCTCAATGGCATTTATCTTCCCGAAATTGCTACAACTTCCTCAATTGCTAAAAATAGCATGTTCATTCAACTATATGTAACCAAATTCCAACCACCGCATAAAGTTATAAAACATAGCCTTATCCTCTTACAAATACTCTTGTATTTCTGTATAATCACTCTGTTAAAATCCTCTTGGATTTCCCGTACAACAACTCTATCAAATTTACTCCAACTTCTATTATTTTAGAAGCAATAATCCAATCCAACATTTGCTTATATCATTGGTCTATTTCCACTTTGGAGGTCATTCAAGAGCACCCACATTCATTCACAAGGTTACACAAGTTAAGCTTCCACAACCTTACTCGAGGTTTACAAGGAAAAGCTACAGGAAGGTTTGCACACTTGTTTGTTTGTCTTCCATTTTAGTTATTTTTCTTTGTTCACAATCAGAAATTGTAGCTCCCACTTATCCCGGTATGACTCACACAAGGGTAACCAAGTTTAAAGGGACACAATTCAATTACACATGCACTAGAACTACATACGAGTATGAAATGTAGTGCAACACTCAAATAAATCACATTGGGGTGACCGTTGAGGTCAATCCGACTCAAGCATATGCATTATTTATTCCATCTAAGGTTTGCTTTAACTTTGTATAGATAACTAGGGTTTTTTTGCACATAAAGGTGTAATACACAAACCTTACAACAAAGTTGATGCAATAAACAAGGAAATGAAGAACTTAATTTTAGACTTTGAAAAGACCATAACGAGAGCACATGCTAGAAACTAAGCACCCAGATCGACACTACACTAGCACCCACGACAGTCTTGTCCCCCTTTGGGTGATTATGTATGAAGAAGTTCCAAACTCCATTTTCTCACACAGAGCCTGCATAGTCTAGAGCCATCCTTCTCATTATGTTTCCCAGTTTAGGATTAGTCCATATCTCCCTATACAAGTTGTATTTACATAAATGTGAAATAAGGGAAGAGAACAAACACAATGTGAAAACCTGATCTTTCCTTTGTATCTCCTTACAACCTCATGTGAGATTGGCTAAAGCTAGGAATGAAGCACTGATCTTGTTGAATATTTATGATCAATTGGATGTGAATTCTCCAAAAATGTTTTGAATGGAAGTAGATTTCAACTACGAGCAATACAAATGAATGATTGAAGTCATTGATAGATTTGTGATCAAATGGACAACGTAACGATATGTAAAATTAGATTGTAATTCAACACAATAACAATGTAGATTCTTGAGCTTCCAAAGATGATAAATGGAGAGAAATGAGTTTTTATTTATATTTAAGGGGAGAGAATCCCAAAGCCTTGATTTATGTGATTGATTTTCTGATCTGAGACTGACTAAAACATGACTGGAATGATTTGTCTAAGTTTCTAATTTGATTGGCAAGATAAGTTGTTGATTTGAGCTTGATTGAGTGAGTTGTCATTGAGTTTGGCAAAAGGTGGCATATTTTTGAATAATTCAAAATTTGTTTTGAATTAATATTTCATGTATTTTGTTTTATTCACCCAAAAAGTGACATGAGTTTTAGCTTGAAAGAGTTTTGCTTTAATTTGGAAAGCCATGATTCAAGGGATATGTTTTAGTTAACTCAAATATATGATTTGATTTAATTTAAACTTGTCATCTTGAATATAATTAATGATTTTTAGCCTTAGTCATGATTAGACTTGCTTTAGTCAACTTGAGATGTCAACTAGTGAGGTGGAAATGAGTTGGAGATGAGGTGGAAATGGATAGGTGGAGGATTTATTAATTATTGTGATATTAAATTAGCTAATGGGGTAGGGGTGAATAATAAGAATGATAGGATTAATTAATTAATCACAGGAGTGAGGTGCAAGTGAATAAGGTCCATAGTGTGAATATTTAACAATTTGAGCCTATGTGTATGAGTGATAGAGGTAATTAGCGAAGTTGTGGGGATGATAGAATTTTATTTGGGCCAATGTAGTAGAATATCATTAAGGGTCATAAAATAGCAAAATATATCAAAAGTGATCGTAATAGGTCAGAAATTCTAGGATTGTTCCATGAGGATCAATGTTGGAACCTCATGCACATTGAAGATGGGTTGCACTTCTAATGGAGATGAGAACGCTTCGTAATTAGCAAGAACATGAATCATAAGGAAAATCAAGTACAGAAAAGACAACAGAGTGTCTGACACACTCATAAATTAGAATGAATGAGTACATATAGGAGTGTTTTGTAACTCACGTGCATGACATATTTACACTAACCTATTGATCTATTCAACCTATGACCTATTCTCACTAAGTGAGATGACTAACCAACTAGGTGGACAAGACGTTGAATGATGACAAGTCTAGTCATATACACCAACACCCCCTTCATTGAAGTTGAGGTAGAGGTCATGGAAAGTTAGAAATGAAAGAGAAATCTCCTAGACAACTAAGAAATATGTGTCAATGGGGCCCTAATCCCGATAAGGTACTAATCTTCTTGAAAGAATAAGAAGAAAAGAATGGGTACCCATGAGGTACCCATGTACAATGGATCTCAAGTAATGGAAGAAAAACCCCTCATGGAAAACATTCACTTACAAGAGATAAAAGACTCCCTAAACAACCTAAGAAAGATATGTCAAATGAGTCATGACAACTAAAGGCCTAATAAGGTACTCATGTACAAACTACAACCTTTCTAGAAGAAGAGAAGAGAACTAGTGATTAACTAAAAGTTAACTAAAACCTATGAGAGGTATAACAATATTTAATCTAAATAGAGGACTAAAATGTTGTAAAGATGCACTAAAACAATATGGAATAATTTCAAATAATTATGCTAAGTGAAATAAAACCTAAATATGCCAAGAAGTAAGGGAGAATGACTAGTTGATTAAAGAAGATTATCACAGGTCGTCACATGTCTAACTGTGAATTCCAGAAGCAAGAACGACCACTTAGAAGTCCCGAAAAGACTAGATCTAAAAATTTGAATAGACTAAGGTGCACGAAGGTACTTGGGGTGCCCAAGGCATCCCGGTCTCAAAATTAGGTGCCCCGGTTCTGTAAAAACTTTGAACCTAATTTTTACAGGTCGCGAGGTATTCTCAAGTGTTCTTTGTTTATCGCATTGATCTGTCAAGTTGCACTGAATGTGTTGAATGATGAAGTGATAACCTGTAAGAAAGAAGTATCAAAACCCTAAGAAAAATAAAAGATGTAGAATAAATGGGTCTGACTGATCTTAACCGCCAAACTAGTGGTCTTATCACTGAGCGTTGCACTACATTTCAAACTCGGATGTAGTTTTGGTGCGTGTGTGCATGTCGCACCCTAGGTGCTCTTGTGTCGACCACACTTTGTGAAGTAACGAGTAATAATAAATATAGAAATTATACTAGTATGTGTGCATGGAATAAAATAGAATCCCTCCCCTATGTTGTGTGTGTTGATGCAAATCTCCTAGCCTTGATGCATGGCACTATGTGGATGAAAGTGATGCAATGGATGTGATTCTAGATGGAGTGATAGTAGTGGTAATGCTTAGGACCCTCATTATGGTATCATAACTTTATATTTATAGGGTTCTCTTGTTCTAATTTTGTAATTAATCTCGACATGGCCGACTAGGAAAAAGATAAAGATAAAAAATGGCTAGAAAGAGCCCAAAAAGAGGTAGGAAAGTTAAGAAAGGATCGGGGTGCCTCGGATGGGACAAGAGCACCCCAAGATGTGCCTCAACGCCCGGTTTAGGCTAAAATGATGGGACAATGATGAAATAGTTGGGCATGTATGTAAAAATGTGTGGGAATGATGAAATAAAAGATAAAATAAGATGGCCAAAAGGTGGGATTAATTAGTACTTTATTCACTTAAAACCCTCTAAATAGTAGTATGAAAACCAGGCTAAATAATGCCTAATGTGCAAGATTTTGTGACTACATTTTCCCCCCACTTTATGTTGGTGAGCGGAACGCTTGGTAACATAAAGTAGATAAGAAGTGTGTACCTGATATCCATGAAGAGTGTAGAAGAGACGTGCCGATGGACTAGACTCAAGCGTGGAATGAAAAAAATAAAAAGGTGGAGGAGCGTGGAATTCTAAAGATGAAAAATGCACATAAAAAGTGATGAGAGTGAACCTAGGGTGAAACGCGTGTGTAGCTATCATGGTGTATGGTGTACCTACGTGGTTAATAAAAGAAAAGTGTCCTAAGCAGGTGTCATCGTTGCATTGCCGCCGTCATCATCGTGTCATTTCCCCCAATTTGTCGGCTTATTTATCATACAGGCGGACTGCAAGGAGAAAATGATCAAGTAGTCAAATATGTATGTATTAAAAATGTTATGTAAAATACATGTGCATAGAAATGTGTAAAATATGCAAATGTAAATACATGAAAAGAAAGTGTAAATGGAACATGTGCACCTGATCCATGTCGAGAGAAAGGGTGTAAAAGGATATCCTGTACTGCTGCGAGTTTTTTGGGTGATCTCATGCCACCCTAGCTAAAGAAGTATAGGAGGAAATGATCTGTGTCCTCTAACCTTTAACACTTTTGTTGAAATGTGTGTGAAGAGATATCTATATTGTCCTAGTTTTTTGGGCGATCCAACGCCAATTGGCCGAAGTAGTGTGTAGAGAGGCACACCCACTATAACCCCCAAGCCTATAACTGCTTCCCAAAAATGCTAAGGACACCATGTCCTATAAAATCCATTGTGTATGGAGTTCGTAGACTGTCTGAACTCACTCGTTGTATGTAAACCCACAATGTCAAGGCGAGCGAAAGTGCATTGTACTTGAACCGGTGTAAATATGTTGTGTTAGTGTATAATAACCCTCAATGATTCCCCCTCTTTGGGGCACATGTGGTGTTACTGAAAGGAGAATGTGGCCCCAAAAGATGACCTACCACACTATGACCTGTATAACTCTGCCCTACAGGGGGAAAGGGAAAGTTCTTAGTAGAAACCAAGGTGTGCACAAAAAGGATGGCTAGCCAAAACAAGTGTTAGTCCAAAAACACATGCATGCAATAAGACAAGTGTAAAATACACAAACAATGTAAGAACTACCAAACACAGTAGTGTAAACACGTAAGAAAACAAGTAGACCACACAAAGTGGGTTGCAAACATATGATATCACTCACGATGTCACAAGACATGCAAGTTCATCATGGCCACAAACAACAAACAAGTGTGCACACAAGCAAAGGGCAAAGCCCATATACAATGGCAAACAATAGAAGACAAGTAGAGACAAACAAACAAGTAGTCATGGAAACATGTAATCCTGCAAAACAAGTGTTGCACATGGAACACATGTTAGCATGTTAGAGTAATAACCAATATGTCAAAGCGTGTATGAGCAAATTAATATAAGATGATAAGTACAAAATGAAACAATAGCACTTGTATAAGATGAATGTGGATGCCCCAAACGACTAATATAGTAAGGGTAGAAGGTGAGCATCCATGCCACATGTAAGAGTCTTGTATCTGCGATCACACTAAACAAAGGTGTGAAAGCGCATGTGTGTGTGATATAGATAATTACATATGAGAAACCAACCTAACATGTGTAGTAAAGTGAACATGTAAACCACTAGCAAGCAAGAGTAAATGCCCCTAAGACAATCCAATATATTATAGATGGATGAAATGGAATGCAAGATGGAATGATAGGAGCAACGTGCCCCCGAGTGTATGGAAGTGTATGCAATGAGGTTCATTTTTTTCCCCCTCAACATTCAAGAATGAACCATAAATGAGAGTGCGTCATTGGGAAATGGTTGAGTAGTGTTTTGTGTGTCTAGCGAGCTGCGATCAATGTGTATATGTAATGATGATGAGATGTGACATGTGGAGAGATGTGCGTGAACCCTATAGACAAGTGTATATCACAACTTGTTGAATGAATGAGTGATGATTTAGCCCTAAGTGTATATCACTATAAGATGAAAGGATGTGTGATGATTTAGCACTAAGCGTATATCACTATGGGATGGAAGGATGAGTGATGATTTATCCCTTGGCATATATCACTATGTGAGGAATAGAAATAGGTGACGATTTAGCCTAAAGCGTGTGTCACTACAAGATGAAAGGAGGGAGTGGTGATGTAACCTAAGGTGTATACCACTATAAGATGATAGAATGGTGACGATTTAGACTAAAGTGTATGTCACTATAAGATGAAAGGAGGGAGTGGTGATGTAACCTAAGGTGTATACCACTAGAAGATGAATGGTAGATGAGTGATTATTTATCCCTAAGCGTATATCACTATATAATGAATGATAAGGGTGGTAACATAACCTAAGGTGTATAGCACTACAAGATGATAGAATGGGAGATGATTTAGCCTAAAGTGTATGTTACTAGGTTGGGAACATCGCATGGTGAGTGAAATGTCCATTTCATTAATAAACCCTCGATAGTCGAGTATGGATCAAGCAACTAAAGTGCTTCATAAGGTGGTGAGTGCGGCATGTAGATGAAAATGTAGCGTGTATGATCATGTGGTGAGTAAGATTTGTAAATGTGTGGTGTGGGCAATGTAATGTAGGATGTGTGGTGTGTATTATGTGATATGTAAGATATGAAGATAGGTGTGGATAGAAATGTAATATGTAGTGATAAAATGTAAAGCTAGACCCATATGTAATGTAACCTAACATAGTATGTAGAATATGCATAGAAATGAGCAGTGAATGATGTAACTATGTATAGGTTATGCATGGATAGCCTAATAATGTGTGTTGCATAGATGAGGACTAGTATAATGTAGAATAAGTGTAGAATGAATGATGTATGATGCACAATGTATGATGAAATGCAATGTGTAATGCCTAAGTGTGGTGTGTGGGGTTCAATGTAATAATAATCTCTCAACAATCAAGTGTGAACTGAAGCACAAGAGTGTGTTATTGGGTAATGATAATGTGAAAATGTGTGAGGACTATGTAAATAAATAAAATGAGTGACAGATAATAATATATAGGTGTTAGGAAGGGTGGATGAGATCTTGTGCCTCCCAAGCACGTATGAATGAGAAATCAACCAATGAGGGTGAAGGACGAAGGTCCCTCGGTCTATGCACGTGATGATGAAAGCGTAGGACCATGCTCGAGTAATGGAGGGATGGTAGAACAAATGTTGTGTCGAGGAATGAAGTCGGTATGCATGCGATGGTTGGGTATAAGATGAAGACCACGGTGTAGTAATGTGTGTTGGAGATGGGGATCCGTGTGGAATAAAGCAAGGTGATGATCGATGTCGTGATGACGAGTGATGGTCCTACGAAGAGGCCACCGGTGTGTAGGACTAACATAAGTGAAGATGTCACGTAGAAGACAATTGAGTAAGGGACGTAGGGGTAGACTATATGTTGGGTACCGCATAGGAGATGTGTGGGAGAATAAAGGATGTACTAGTGATGGTATTGGAAAGTGGTGGTAATGGAAGGGAAGGAGGGATGTCGTTAATAACGATAACCTAATTGTTGTAAAAAATATTAAGGCACAAATGGTTCATGGAAATGATAGATTGGGATCATCGAATCCAATCAAGGCCAAACAACATGTCACATCCCTTAATTGCATGACCAATGAGTATAGGGACAAGGAGAGTAAGAGGACCAACCATGATATGTAACTTGACAATGTCATAAGGTCAATTGAACGGATAGTTGATTTTCGATAAAGGATAAATGATAGACCACAAAAAGGACATAGATCATGCACTAACATGACATGATGGGTCAACCTTAGTGTTGTTGATAGGTGTTGACCCAAGGGAGGCATGAATATGTAAATGATTAGATATGAATGTAGCATGATAATCAGTGTGGGAAAAATAAATAGTAGGGGATGAAGTGTCAGTGTTAGTAACAAGGAAGTCAAGAGCCCCTGATTCGGGAGGTGATACCGCATGATATGCATGATTAATTAGCGGAAGAGTCTATAGCCATTGTGTCACATTGTTGGGGACTCTTATGGAAGATCCTAACTTTACCTTTGTCATTATTTGAAGTGAAATGAGTTGATTAGGGGAATTCAAGCTTATCGTTATCAAGTAAGTCTTGGATAGTTGTTAGGAGTTTTAAGCATCAGTTTGTAGAATGTTTGACATAACGATGATAATCACAACAAAAATTTTCATTATAATTCCTACCTTTAGGTCATGATGGGTCTAATTTGAGTGGTGGAGGAAGGGTAATAAGATTGTTGTCGAGGAGTTGCTTTAATATGAGGTGTGGCGCCATTGGAAGGTTGTTAAATACATGCCTTGGTTATTGTGAATGATTATTCTTTAGTGGGAGTAATAACATTAACGGTGATTTTAACATCAACCGACCTAGATGTAGATGGTTTGAATGACATCTTCTTTTGAAAATAGGTGGAAGATAGAGTTTGCTCATGATATTTAAGCTTACCAATGGATAAAAGTTTAGACTCATGAGCTTAAGAGTATGGCAAAGTTGATCAAATGAAGGAGAGGCCTCAAAAAGAACACTTTCTTGGAGAGGTGGTAAAAGACTCTAGATAAATAGATCCAGTAGCTCAACGTCGGCAAGGACATTTGTCATTTTAGCGAGATTATTCTTATATCGTAAAACATAGTTAGCGAATTGTTCGTTGGATCCCTACTTAAGCTACACTAGTTGGGCATAAGAAATTTTAGAGCCTATGTTGATGGATAAATGTGTAAGGAAGGCATCAGCCATATGGGTAAATGAAGTGACTGAGTAGATAGTATGTCGGAGAACCAACACATGACATAGTCATGCAGTTACAAGGAAAGATTTTTGCTAAGAGAACATGATCGTTAGCTAAATCTAGGCAAGAAACATGAAAGGCCTAGAGATGCTCTTGTGGATCACCATGTCCATTGAAAATGGGAAACTTAACAGTAAAAAAACTAGGAGGAAGAGAATAAGTGGAGATAACAAACGGAAATGGAGTATATAATAATAAGGTAGAATCTAAATATGGAGACGTGCCAAAGTAGCCTGTTGTAACTTATGAATTTGAGCCTAAAGATCGTGATACAAAGTAGTTAAATCTTGATTTCCAACAGAGGAGGATTATCTTTGATGAGAGACTAAAGGAGGTGTAAAATGATTGGTAGGAGTGGGGACAAAAACTGGAACAATAGAGATAGGTGGAAGAGTAAAAGTAGGTGGTTGAGTGGTTACAGCAGTTGGCATAGCCAAGCAGAAGGGTTGAGTTCCGCTAAATTAGTAGCTTCCTCACGAGCCACATGGAGAAGTAAGTCTAGATCCATGTAGGATGCACAACAAGGTGATCATTGATGGCTTTAAGGTGAGATTTGGTAAATTCCTCATGAGATTGAGCCATGGGAAGGGAAGAAAAGGAAACCCTGGTGAAATAAGAAAGAGCAGGCTAAAAGCGTATATAATCAAGTTCACCAAAATGATTAACTAAAATATAACTAAAACCTATAGGAGGTATAACAATAGTTAATATAAACAGAAGACTAAAACGTTGTAAAGATGCACTAAAACAATATAGAATAATTCTAAATAATTATGCTAAGTGAAATAAAACCCTAAATATGCCAAGAAGTAAGGGTGAATGACTTAGTTGATTAAAGAAGATTGTTGCATGTTGTCACGAGTCTAATCATGAATTCCAATATAGGAGGCGACCACTCGAAGTCCTGAAAAGACCAGATCTAGAAGTTTTGAACGATGAGGCACTGGAAGGTACTCTGGGCACCTCGGGGTGCCTTGGTCTACAAATTAGGTACCCTAGTTCATGTAAAAGCTCTTAACCTAATTTTCACAGGGTCGCAGGGTATTTTGAAGTGTTCTTTGTCATCACATTGATATGTCAAGTTACACTTTGAACGTGTTAAATGATGAAGTGATAACCTACAAGGAAGAAGGAAGTATCAAAACCTAATAAAAATAAAATATGTAGAATGAATGGGTCAGACTGATCTTAGCCGCCAAACTAGTGGTCTTATCATTGAGCGTTGCACTACATTTCAGACTTGGATGTAGTTTTGGTGCGTGTGTGCATGTCATGCCCTAGGTGCTCTTGTGTCAGTCACACTTTGTGAAGTAGTGAACAATAATAACTATAGAAAATGTACTATTATGTGTGCGTGGAATAAAATAGATTCCCTCTCCCTATGTTGTGTGTGTTGATGTAGATCTCCTAGCCTTTATGCATGACACTATGTGGATGCAAGTGATGCAATCGATGCAACTCTAGATGGAGTGATAGTAATGGTGATGCTAGGACCCTCATTATGGTCTCATAAATTTATATTTATAGGGTTTTCTTGATCTAATTTCATAATTAATCCCAACATGGCCAACTAGGAAAAAATAAAGATAAAAACAACTAGAAAGTGCGTAAAAGAGGTGGGAAAGTTGAGAAAGGATTGGGGTGCCCCAGGGTAGGACCAGGGTGCCCTCAAGATAGGCCTCAACACCCTTTTTTAGGATAAAATGATGGGACAGATTCTGAAATAGCTGGGCATGCATGTAAAAATGTGTAAGAATGACGAAATAAAAGATAAAATAAGATGGTTAAAAGGTGGGATTAATTAGTACTTTATTCACTCAAAAACCCTCTAAATAGTAGTATGAAAACCAGGCTAAATAATGCCTAATGTGCAAGATTTTTGAGTATAAATAGAAAGCTCGAAGAAGATGGACTGCTGCAAAAGACCTCACCCCAAGAAGAGACCATAGGTGAAGATACTTCACCTTAGTGAAGGGTTTGGTAAAAATGTTTGCAACCATATCAGATGTCTGATAATACTGTAAATTGATGATGTCATCATGGATCAACTCCTGAATGAAATGCATATGTATCTCAACGTGCTTTGTCCTTTGATATTGAACTGGATTTCGACAAATGGAGATGGTTCTCATGTTATCGGAATATATGATAGTAGGTCGTTGATAGTGAATACCAAACTCTGTCAAGATACCTGTAACCAAACAACTTCAGTGGTAGCCTTAACTAAAAGCTCCTCTCGTACTTAGCCTCTATAGAATTTATCACAATTACATTTTGTTTCTTGCTAGACCAACTAACATGACCTAAACTAAGAGAAAAATTGTAGCTTGAGGTAGATTTCTGATGATCTAAATCAATAAACCCAACCAAGTCAATATCCACTCCTCTAAGATAGTGAATTCCATCAGTGTAAGTGCCATGAACGTAATGAAGGATCCACTTAGCTATTTTCCAATGCAACTCATGTGGCTCCTACATGGATCTAGGCACATACTAATAACATACGATATATCTAGATGCATATGAGTAAGGTAAATCAAGCTCCCCACCAATTGTTGATAGAGGGTACCATCAACCAAGGGAGTAGAGCAATTAGAAACCAACTTAACCCTCAAAGGAAAGGAGTAGAAGAAGGATTACAATCGACATATTAAACTAAGAAAGCAAATCAAAGGAGCACTTAGGATGCGAAATCACAATACTCGAGTCAAATTGTGAAATCTGAATCCCAAGAAAGTAATGAAGCAATCCTAAGTCAATCATGGAAAACTTGTTGGATAAGGCAATCTTCACATAATCAATGATAGAGGAAGAATTGCCCATGATCAACAAGTCATTGACATACAGAACAAGGATGAGTATGGAGTCATCTTTCCATAGAATATAAACATGCAGTCGAGTGACACCGAGTGAACCACGATGTAAGTTAAACAAAGTCCATTTTGGCATACCAAGCCCAAAGGGCTTGTTTAAGACCATAGAGAGACTTATTTAACTTACTAACGAGGAGGGATCATGGACATAACCCATAGGTTGTCCATGTAGATCTATTCTAATAGCTCCCACATGAAGGAAGGCACTCTTGACGTCCATTTGATGGACTTCCCATCTATTTGCCGCAACGATGGCAAGGGTTAGTCAAATAAAAGTCATTTTCACAACTTGAGCAAAGGTTTTTGTGTAATGAATCCCAACTACTGATAGAAACCCTTAGCTACTAGTCGCGCTTTTTAAAGTTTTTGACATCTTCATTTGTTCCATACTTTGTTTGGAACACCCACTTACCTTGAATGATTTTTCTTCCTTTCGGAAGAGGGGTGAGATCCCAAGTATCGTTCTTCATAAGTGAGGAATACTTCTCATCCATGACAGAATCCCACTCAGGAATGTCAGAAGCCTCTTAGAAAGATTGAGGGTTAGAAGTGGAGGTGAAGGAGTGAGGTCCAACGAACTTTGAGCGAGTTTGCCTCTTATCCGAAGGATCTCCCATCCACTCTCTAGCACTCTACAAAGTTTTCCTAGCCCAACGAGGACTAGGAGGATCAAATTTAGAGTCAAAATATTCTTCACTTGAGTGAGAAGGAACAAGGTTCCACTCAACACTACCGTGAGAATCGGAAGACTCTGAAGCATGAGGGTTGGGAGGCGAAGGAGGATCAAGAGGAGGAGGAGCATGCTCAACAACATCATCATTGATCCATAGAGATCCAAAATGAATCTACTTCATCAAAACAGTCAACACGAAGAAGGAAAAATGAAAACACAAAGGTTCTATCTTTTTAGTAATAGGACCACCAATTTGTGTAGAGTGGCATTCACATAAAACTACCGCCCAACTAGGGTGGCGGTCTGGGACCACCAAGATGCATTGGGCGGCGGTCCTGGCTCTTTCGAATAGAAAATGAAAATATGAAACGAATTACCCAAAATTTGGACAGTTGTTCGTATCTCTTCTCCTCCATGACCTTTCCCATTCTCCAAAGTGCACGGAGGACATGGAGGGGCTATAAATACATGTTCTTAGAAGAGAATAAGATCATCGAAGCATGAAAGCAAGTGAGAAAGAAGTTCTTAGTGCCAAAATTTTGTTTTGCAAAAGAAAGGAGTGTTGAGACAGAAGCAAGAAAGTAATTGGGAGGAAGTGTGAGATATTATCTACTTCTCTTTCATACTTATTGTAAATTCTATACTTATTGTTTTGAATTGGCCAATAAAAGTGGGAAGAAAGAGCAATTGCCCTTCCCAACTGGTTTTTCCTCCTCTTGAGGTTTCTAGGATAAAACTTTTTGGTGTTTATGAGTTTATATTCTTTCCTTTCCTGTAATTGTGGATTCTAAGCATAAGCAAAATTCATTCACTAGCTATCTCTATCATTTTCTAATAGAAAGTAGAACAACAACGTTAATTTTTGATTCTGGATAATTCCAAAGTTGAAGAGTTTACGATCATTTTGGTATCGTGAGCTAACAAATATCCAGGACTATGGTATTCATTTTGGATTCGTATATGACAATGACGAGATCTAAAGGCGAAGAGGCTTTACCTTGCAATCTATAAATTTCTATAAAGAAGTGGAAACAGAATTCAAAGACAAATGAAGGAAGATAACTTGGTTCGTAGAATCGAGATGTTGGAGACCATGATGCATAGGATGTTTAGGAGGAAAGAAGAACTTGCAGATTTTTAGAAGAAAACTTCGCAAGCAAGACTCCATGGACTCGGTGGTTCGAGGCTTAGGTGAAAAGTTTGGCATAGGGAAGAGCCACCATGAGGAAGATTATGAGGAAGAGCATGACGAATAGACTTCAAACACAAGAGAAAAGGTAAAATCTGATCATAATCTTTTTAAAGTTGAGACGAAAGTTGAGATTAAAATATTTTAAGGACAAGTAGATGCAGAGTTGCTTTAGATAAATGGTTAAAATACTTCAAAGTCTAATTTAGCATCCATAATGTCACTAAGGCACAAAGTATCACCTTTGCATGTATCAAAATGGAGGGACATGCTCTAGTTTGGTGGGAAACCCATCTAACCACTTATGAAAAGAAGAAGCGTCCTATTGTGAAATCTTGGCAAGAATTTAAAGAATTACTTAGAGCTAACTTCTATCCTATTGGCCACAAGACTGACCAAATGATTAAATGGCAATATTTTAGGCAAGGTAGTGGTCAAAGTGTGTAGGACTATACTACGGAGTTTCGAAGGTAGGTCATGTTGCTAAACATGGAATTAGAGGATGATGATATTTTGACTAAGTACTTGGGAGGACTTCACATTCACCTTCAAAGAAAAGTTATCTCCACAAAGCCCAAAGATCTCAATGAGGCGCGTGTGCAGGCATACTAAATAGATGATGAAAAGAAGCAAGGAGAAGCGAGCCAAGGGAAAAATAATGGACAAATCGGTAGAAAAAACTTTTTAGGGCAAACAAGTAACAAGGGTAAGTGGAAAGGGAAAGGTAAACAAGTTGCCACTACTTTAAATACTTGTAAAGATCCCAAGAATTTTTGCAAGAATTGTGATATCAATGGTCATATTGATGCTACATGTTGGAAGTTTCATCCGGAGTTACATCTGAAGAACCGAACCAAGGACTCAAGAAGTTCATGACAAATTAAGAACGAAGGGAGGTGGAAATCGAAGATGACTCTGATGTAGATGAAAGGCTTGGATGCACGACCACCAACATGGACAACCAGGAAGAGGAGATGAGTAGACTATTCTAGATAAAAATCCAAGATCAAGAGAACTAAGGTAAATGCTTTGGTGGATACCGGTTCTTAGTCTAACTTGATTTCTGAAATAGTTGTAAAGAAGCTTGGTCTCGAGACTTACGAGCATCCACACCCTTATCCTTTGGGTTGGGTCAAGAAGGGTGTTGAAATCTAGGTAACAAGAAAATGTAAGGTCAAGTTTGGGATAAATTCTTGTATATTGATGTTTTTGGTGATGTTATTCCACTTGATGCTTTTGATGTTGTATTCGGGAGTCCTTACTTGTATATTAGGGATGCTATATTTATGATAAGGGAAAACCGGTATAGATGGGTCGAAGGAAGGATCAACTATAACATCTGGCACACCAAACGTAAGACACGGTTACTATGGTGAGTGCTAACCAAGCAAAACGACTTATTCAGAAAATCATAATCATTTTTGTTTACTTTTGTTAAAGGATAAATAAGATGGGGTAGAAGTTTCAAAGATTTCTAACCAGGGAAAGCATGATTTGGATAGTATTATTCAGTCCTTTCAGGAAGTTTTTTAGGCTCCTAGTGGGTTACCACCAAAACAAGAAGTAGAGCATGAGATTCAAATTATTCGGAGTCCCCTCTACCAAACATCGAGTTATATAGGAAATCCTTTCTTGAGAGTACTAAAGTAAAGAAACAACTCCAAGAACTACTAGACCAAGGGTGATATGTCTGAGCACCTCACCATGTGGCTCACCTATTGTGATGGTGCTAAAGAAGGATGGTTCTTGGAGAATGTGCATCGACTACCGTGCTTTGAACAAGATCATCATAAAGAACAGATATCCATTTCCCTGCATAGATGATATCTTGGACTAGCTTCAACATGTCAAATTCTTCACGAAGTTGGATCTCAAGTCTAGTTATCACCAAGTTAGAATGAAGGAGGAGGATATATGGAAGACTACCTTCAAAACAAAGCAGGGTTTGTATAAATGGTTAGTACTTCATTTTGGGTTATGCAATGCACCCGCTACATTTATGAGATTGATGAATGATGTATTGTGGGATTTCATAGATTCATGTGTCATTGTATATCTAGATGATATTCTGATTTTTAGTGCCACATGGGAAGAACATCTAACCCATTTACAACAAGTCTTACAAGTTCTCAGGGAGAAACAACTACTTTGTAATATGAAGAAATGTGAGTTTTCCAAACAATCACTTGTCTATCTTGGGCACATGGTTAGAGGAGGAGAGCTACGAGTGGATCTAAAGAAGGTGGAAGCCATCACCAACTGGCCAACACCTATAGGAGCCACAAAGACTAGGAGTTTTGTGGGAGCAATTACAGTACATGTGGAAGTTCATTTGGGTTTCCCCATAATTGCAGCACCTCTACACATAGTGGCCATAAAGGGTAAGGGTTTTAACTGGGGTAAGGAACAAGAAAAATCCTTTGAGTTATTGAAATACAAGATTAGTCATGCTCCAATACTTGCTCTTCCTAATTTGCAATAACCTTTTGAAGTAGAGACAAATGTCAGTGATTACGCCATGGGCACAGTGTTGCTTCAAGGAGGTAAACCCGTATGTTACCATTCTGAAACCTTCACTTCAACAATTAAAGGATATTCAATATATGATAAGGAAATGTATGCACTAGTTTAGGCAATTAAAAAATGGAAGCATTATTTTTTGGGTAAAGAAACTATTGTGCACACTGACCACAAACCTCTCCAGTATTTACAAGCACAGTCTAAATTACAACAGGCAGGCATTACAAATGGATGGGGTTCCTTCAACAGTTCCATCTAGTGATCAAATACAAGAAGGGTAGTATAAACTTGGTGGCAAACATGTTGTCTAGGCCACCCACACAGAGAAGTTTTCCTGTTTGGCCACTATCTCTCAAATCGAGCCCTTCACGAAGGAAGCTTACGGAGAGGCATATGCCCAAGACAAAGACTTTGGGGTGACATTTCAGTAGTTGTAGTCCCAAGGGGCTGAAAGGATAGGGATTGAAGATTGTTATCTCAAAGATGGGCTGCTCTACCGATGGGGGAAGCTTTATGTGCCAAAAGAAGAAAGAATTATATTGATGAGGGAAGCACATACCTCAAAGTAGTAGGACATTTCGATGTTGGTAAGACCCTAGCCCACTTGCAAAGGTACGTGTATTGGCCTAATATGCAAGAAGAAGTATAAAAATTTATACGTGGATGTAAACTTTGTTGTACTAGCAAGCCTAAGACTAGGAAGGAGGGTTTGTATATGCCTTTGCTAGTACCTACTCATCCGTGGGAGGACATTTCTATGGATTTTATAAGAGGATTACCTATGTCTAAACATGGCCATGACTATCTATATCTTGTTGTTGATAGATTCAGTAAGATGTGTATTCTTATGACATGTAAAAAGATAGTAAAAGCACATGAGGCAATAAATATTTTCTTTGCTAATGTATGGGTGCATTTTGGTTTGCCAAAGTCTATTGTTTCTGACAGGTATTCCAGGTTCTTGGGGAAGTTTTGGACTACTATGTGGGACAAGATGGATACCAGGTTATAGAGGAGCACAACTTTCCATCCACAAATAGATGGATAGATAGAGGTGGTAAATAGGACTTTGGTACAACTGTTGATTAGAGGGTATAATAGCAAATATCCAAGGACTTGGGATGAGTCCTTAACCTACATTCAACATTCCTATAACCGGGTAGTACACACATCCACTATGAAGTCACCATTTGAAGCATGCTTGGGATATCTACCTATAAATCCACTGGATATAGCAGTTGGGCAACAAGATGAGGAGGAGACACGAGACACAGAGGTGACTAGAGCAAACAAATTCATTGAGAGGATCCGAAAAATCCATCTCAAAGTCAAAGAATAGCTAGAGAAATCTCAAGCCAAGTACAAAGCTAGGCATGATCAACATAGGAGAGAACATAAGCTACATGTTGGAGATAGAGTTTGGCTTTACTTGAGCAAGGAGAGATTACAAGGTCAAGCACGAAAACTCAAGCCACTATGATATGGGCCCTTCACCATATTGGAGTAGGTTGGAGAAAATGATTTTTGACTTGACTTACCACCATTTATGAGGATGTACTTCGTAGTAAACTGTGAGAACTTGCACTTATATGAGTCATCCGTGTTAGATGAAGATAAAGGACTACAATTGCTATCTTTGATTAAGGATTGTGTCTTGGACTCGCGAGGTGAATTGGAGGAGGATGTACTAATGCAATGTAAGGTCGAGAGACTAGGAGAGGTCCGTAGGAGTCTTGGTAAATTGATCGAAAGGAAAGACACCAAAGCGGGACCGGTGGTACTCAAAGGAGTAAGTGAGGGAATTATTTCCTCATCTACTCCCCAATAAGCTTTTGTGGGACCAAAATCCTCTTAGCGGGGAGGTGTGATCTATAGGGATCCAAAATGAATATACTTCATCAAAACAATCGAAGACAAAGAAGGAAAAATGAAAACATGGAGGTTCTATCTTTTTAGTAACATGATTGCTTGCTGCATGCGAGCGGCGATTCTGAACTACCACCCAACCAAGGTGGTGGTCCTGGGACCACCACCGCATTGGGTGGCGGTCCTCGCTCTTTCAGACAGAAAATGAAAATATGAAACAAACAACCCAGAAATTTGGACAATTGTTCGTATCTCTTCTCCTCCATGACCTTTCCCATTCTCCAGTGCATGGGAGGACATGGGAGAGGCTATAAATACATGTTTGTAGAAGAGAATAGGATCATCAAGCATGAAAGCAAGTGAGCAAGAAGTTCTTAGTTCGGAATTGTGTTTTATAGAAGAAAGGAGTGTTGAGACAAAGCAAGCAAGTATTTGGGAGGAAGTGTGAGATATTATCTACTTCTCTTTCATACTTATTGTAACTTTTGTACTTGTTATTTTGAATTGGCCAATAAAAGTGGGAAGAAAGAGCAATTGCCCTTCCCAACTAGTTTTTCCTCCTCTGAGGTTTCCAGGATAAAATTTGTTGGTGTTTATGAGCTTAACTTCTTTCCTTTCCTGTAATTGTGGATTCTAAGCATAAGCATAATTCATTCACTAGCTATCTCTGTCATTTTCTAATAGAAAGTAGAACAATAGTGTTTATTTGTGTTTATGTGGATAATTCCAACGTTGAAGAGTTTACGATCAATCATCCGAAGAGTTGGATTCAAAATTATAAAGCATAAGAACCTCAAAAGGTAGGGAAGTAGAAGTCGAAAAAGACTCATCAAATTTCAAACTTCTCTTGATATAAAGGTCATAAGTAGTAGGGTTCAAAAATCAATATCCCTTCACGCCATTAAGATACTTGACAAAGATAAAAGGTTTGGATTGTGGTTCCAAAGCCTTGTGTTTCTTCTTGAGAATCCAAGCCATAACCTTGGATCCAAAGACTCGAAAGTGCTCAACATTAGGCTTGCATCTTAACCAGGCTTCAAAGGGTGTCATCCCTCTTATTTCCTTGTGTGGAACACAATTCTAAATGTAACAAGCACAATTCACTACTTCAGCCCAATACTACGAAGGAAGGGACTTCGAGTGAACCATACAAGTGGCCATCTATTTAAGCATTCGATTCTTTCTTTCCACAACTCCATTTTGCGAAGGGTCAAAGCAATTGTGCGATGTTAAGAAATCCTTCAAGTATAAAAATCCTCAAACCTATTGCTCACATATTCGCCTCCATTTTCATTTCGAAGACCCTCGATAGACCGTTCACTGTTTCTTAGTAATAACCTTAAATTCTTGAAAATTTTCAAAGACTTTAGACTCAAGCTTAAGAAAATATACCCAAGTATATTGTGAATAGTCATCAATGAAGGTAAGTATATAAAGAGCTCTAGTAAATGAAGGAGACAAAAATGGGCCAGAGATGTCACTATGAACAAGATCCAAAAGACGAGTAGCTCTCTAGGATTTTCCTTTGTCAAAACTCTTTTTAGGGTGCTTCCCAAGGGCACAACCCTCACAAAGACCCTTAGAAAATCTGACGGGGGTAACATGTTGACCATTTCGTTTTGGCTCAATTGTTTAAGGTAACAAAAATTTAGATGCCCGAAACGCTCATGCCATAACTTACTAACCTCATCTACATGAGTAAGCAAGGTAGTGGATGCCAAATCAAATAAAGTGGGAAAAGGTATACAACCGTGAACGATGATCTACCTTTCCCTCAACCACTATAGTGTCATTATGAACCTCACGAATAATCACCGAGTTAGACTAGATTCCACTCGCATTCCTTCACAAAGGTGAGTGATTTGGTTAACTGATCAAAGATTGGTAGAGAGATCAAGAACACTCAACACTTGGTTAAATGTTCCCCATCCATCTCTACCAATCCACTATTAGTAATAGACACTTTCGTGTCATCACCCAATGTGATTTGGGACATGCCACATGGTTCGATGTTTGAGATCTCAACATGTGAAGAAGCCATGTGGTACGAGGCACCAAAATCTATAATCCACTTTAATGAAGGAGCAACTCGAGCTACAATGAAATTTCCTTTCTTCTTATCACATTTATAATCTCTTACAGTGGAAGACTCAGATTTCAGAGCATTTTGTTTGATAGACTCAAGAACACCTATATGAATTTTCTCAAGTAAATGATCAATTTTTTTTTTTTCTCATACATTGATGCTCTTTATAACTTTTCTTCTTGCAATAGGAACACTTAAACTTTTCTTTCTTCACTTTAGGCTCAGAAGTTGAAGCGTCCATGTTAGATTTGGGTTTGTCTTGATTGGTCTTGGTTTACTCTTAGGTTGATCATTTTTCTCTTTCTTCTTCTTAGTCTTCTTTCCCTTGCTAATAATTTCTACAAGGGCATGTGACTTGGACTTGAGAGACCCCATTTGAATGAGTTTTTCATGTTCTCGAATGAGTTGGGACAAAAAAATGTCAAATGAGGGCATATTCCAAGCACTTCCTAGAGTGGATTTCATAGCATGAAAAGTTGACACAAAGACAAAGTATTCAGGACCTAACTTAGAGAGAATCACAATATCAACTCAGAATATTTCTTCTCCACTTTACATTCCTTTAACAATAATATAGTGTGGAAAACTTCGAGAAGAATGCCTGTAGGTTTTTAAAGTCACTAGGATTTAATCCTAGTAGTTCGTTTCCAACTCATGCGCTCTCATGTCATCTTGTTGTCCAAACATTTCATCTAACATTTTCCACACAAAATTAGGTGTTTCAGACAAATCAATGTGGAAGAGCAAGTCAGGAGAAACAAACATACAAAGTAGACCTAAGGCTTCGTCACTACAGTTCAACCACTTATATTTTTTAGGCTCATCATCAGGTTTAGTCTCAGCTCCCATGGTGATGCGAAATAACCCTTTACCCCTTAGTTTCATTACCATTTTCAATCTCCATTCAAGAATTTGAATGGCGTAAGCAAAGGAATTGAAAGTGCATCCATAGTGTAGAGAGATAAAGAAGGAATGCAAAAATAAAAACAAGCAACACAACCACCCAAGACAATATTATAACCCCCGCTTTCGGCACTTTATAATTTAGTGTGTTGGATACAATCTAGTGTGAGTGTGTGTCATGAAATAGTTGGCCACTCACCTTGCAATCAACGTAATAACACGCAAGAGAGGAGACCACAATCAAGTTTCATGGAATGCAGAAATCGACACCGTAAACAAGCACAACAAGCTAAAAACAATAAAAGGGGTGAAATCAAGTCATGTTGTGAGAAAAAATGTCTCGCGTCGCAGGTAGAAACCCCCTTATTGCAAGACTATGGTAGACATGCTCACTAGTCTGCAAGCAATAAAAAGGGTTATTACAATGCACAAAAGGGGCGCAAGACGAGTCCTAGTGACCTCCGGGACGTCGAAAAGCTCTCAGTAAGGCAAAAAGGGCTAGGAATGGCGTTGCACACTCTAGCACATGATTAGTAAAAAAATTGACAATAACGCTAAAATTTACCCTTTCACAATGTCCAATTTGACTATTTTTAGAGCTTTAAAAGGACTTTTAAAAAGATAATTTTTAAAAATGATTATTTGATTACTAATCTAATGAAAAAGAGCATAATTTTAATTAAACTAGATGTTAATAAAAAAACTCCTAAGATTAATTAACCTTACTAATCTAGAAAAGAATTAAAGTGTAATTTAAATGCTTAAAAATAAATAAATAAACTCTTAAAAGGATAATTAAGGTTAATTGATTATAGATTAGATCTTAAAAATTAAAATTTAAAATAAAATATAAAAATTCACCTTATATATATATAATAATAATTAAGAAAGGCCACTTTATTTTAAAAGTCGAAACTTTATAGTAAAAAAACTTATCTTAAGAAACACTCCACCATTTAAGAAATATAGGCCACTTAAAAATCCACCCTAACAATTGACCGCTTGATAATAAAAGAGACCCCAAGCTTTTTTTTTTGATGAAAAATATCTTATATTATATTAATTCAATACAATACAAGATAACTTTCAACAAAAAAGCGGACGGTATGAGAGCACGCCCCAAAATCACAAACAATGCTAGACTGAGCCTAGAAGGACAAAGGACAAACTAGGATGAGCCTAGGAGAGAACAAAAAATAGGCATCACCTAGCATTAGTCAAAATACAAAGTCATGTAGCGGCAACAAACATGCCCGAAGTGGGTGGATCATGATCACTTGGCCAACCTGAGCTAGGTAAATCCTTGCCAAAGATCCAGGAGCTCCTAGCCAACAACAACTTCTTCCTCTCGATCCATCTTCCCACGAGTAGGAATGACGAGGTTAAGGCGAGGAAATTGTTAGGTTGTGGAGCCTGTTTTCATGTGTAAAAGTGTTGAAGACTGTACACTAAGAGTACTGTACACTTTTCATGTATCCTCGCCAGGCCCCGAGCGGGGGTCCGGGGCATCCCCAAAAAAAAAAAAATTTAGGCGTAAAATTTTTTGGCCTCGAAAAATGCACCCGACATATCGGGAAACGTGCTTTTCTCATATGGGCGAGTTTTTGACCCATAGGTTTATGGGACGGGTTTTGCCCATGGTTTTGATACCCACGGTTTTGTAAAACTGCTTAAGTAGTTGTCTATTTATATGGTCTTATGCATATGATAGATATACAAGAAAATGTATTGCAGATGTGTTTTGAATTCGGCTGTGAATTCTGTAGAGTTTGTTGAGCATAGCTCCAAACGGATCTGGGGTATCAGATTGAGAGAGGTGGCTTGTAATAAAATATGAGCAAGTGATTCTTGGTGGACGTAGCCCAAATTGGGTGAACCATGTTAAATATTGTCTCTTTGTGTTGTGTTATTTTATTTTGCAATTTTATTTGAGATCTGTAATAATTTTTGCATATTAGTTTCTACTGTTGCGATTCTGTGAGGGATTATTCCGCATATTTTATCTCTTATTTCCTAACAGAATTTGTCCGACGATGGTGGTGGCGAGTGGATTCCATCCATATGTAGTATGAGGTGGCATGACAACAGGAGGAGAGTCACATCCATGTTGGCGAGGTGGTGATCCCCGGTCTTTGGCGGCGAGCTAGTGAAGGAATCTAATGATGACGAGGTGGTGACCCTTGGCCATGGTGCTAAGCTAGCAAGTAACTTATTTGGTGCAAAGGGCCTCGGGAGGGGTGAGCTCGACCAAAGTATGCCATTGTGAACGATTAAGTCAACCACCACCATAGCCGGAGGCGGGAGCGCTTGGTAGGAATCGGTGGCACACATGCAACATTACAAGGGGATTCCCCTAGTGATACAACAAGGTCCGAGGTGGTCCACCTCCGAGTGTAACCTTATTGCCACGGACTTGTATTTGCAGTAGTATATTGAGATCACTCGTAGATTTGTTATAAACTAGAAAGATTGATCAATTGTAGAATTAGTAAAGAAAAAGCATTTCTTTCTTTCCATATCCAAAATAGAATTTCCCCTCTGAAAACATGCCAAATTTGGGTGAACATAGGTAGAAGCTTGGGATTATCTCCCAAAAGGATATGCTACCAAGTAAAGCAATGTGGCCTTAATGGAAAGAAAAATGAATGAATCCAATTCCAAGCAATCTGAGCTTTGGGACAAAACCAGAAAATATGCAAGATGGTTTCCAAGTGACCGCAAAATGGGCATTTGGGAGCTGGGATCCCAATTTGAATAAGACGAGCCCCGATAGGAAGTCCTTGGTGTAAGATACACCAAAGGAAGTGGGCAATTTTAGGTTCCACATAATGGCAAATCACCTACTCCAGGTAGACGAAGTGGATTGGATTCCCCATCGCATGTTGAGTTTATCCACCATGGTCAAATGATGCGAGAGTCAACAATAGCCTTTACTAGCTCTATAATTACAAAATGGAGTATCTGCATGCCATTTCCAATTCGTCCACCAAGGGCGAGAGGAATGCACAAAAATCTTATGTAACATGTGGTCGAGAACCGAGCTGATCACTATAGTATAAGTATCTTGGTCTTGGTTAGAGAGCCAAAACTAAGTTTTAAATGCTGACCAAGAGAACCAGGATTGTGCATTTTTGTAGAATAAGTCCTCAATGGTGTGAATTCCGCATTGGAAGACTTTGAGCATAACGATTACACGAGGATTCTACCAAACACTTATCTTGTGTTTGAAGAATTGGTGACCACCAGAGGGATTGATGATTAACAGAGAGCCCATTCCGAAAGCCATCCCCCTTCCATATGAAGCTAGGGTTTAATGCATTCCCATGATTTCCAAATGCTCTTAAGCACAAAAGTGCCGACAATTTTGACAGGCACGGGGTGATGAGCAGATTGACAAACCCCAATCCTTTCCACGTGGGGTGGCCATAAGGAGAGCCTTCAACAATACCATGTACCTTATGAGAACTTTCCAAGCTTCTTGGCCAGTAATGCTTCTGATGATCCATTTTTCGCAAAGTGCCTGTCCTTGGTGTTTAATGTCAATAAGGTCGAGTCCCCCAGAATGTGGAGAAGGCAACATATTTCCTAGGCCACCCGATGAAATCCTTTTCTTGTAGAAGCATTAGCCCATAAAAAGCTTTGAGCAAATTTTCCAGCTTTTGAATGGAGGCTTTGGAAGGGACCCAACACGACAAGTAATAAACGTGTGTGGCCGCAAGAACTTTGGAACAAATTTGGAATTTTCTAGCCAAAGATAGAGGTCTGGTAATCCAATACTAAATTTTTTTCCACCCTTTGAATAACATATTGCCAGAGCTCGGTCGGGGAGGCTTGAAAAGCAAAAGGAATACCCAAGAACTTGAATATTTCACCATGTGCTAGAATCTTCCATTCGAAAGTGGCAAGCCAATCTGGGGCAAGAAGGAAGGATTGTCGATAACACTAGGTTTTTCACCATTGAATCGACGAGCTGAGGCTAAGTAGAAAGTATCCAAGCATTGCATAACATTGTGAATGTTGGCTTCGTCTTCAATGAGCATAAGAAAGGAATCATCCACAAAATTCCCATTGAGAAGCTAAGAACAGGGCATAGTGGGAAGTGAGATTCCCCTAACAATTCCCGACATTTAGCATGGGCCAATAAATTCCCAAGCCCTTTAGTGGTGAGCACGCACAATATAGGGGCCAAAGGGTAACCTTGTCGAATAGAGTGAAATATCCAAAAGGGTTTTAAGCTAAGGCCATTGATAGAGATTTGAGTGGAAGCATCCGCAAAAATCATATTGATGGATTGAATAAAATTAAGGCCAAATTCGAGGGCTTGAAGCATAGCAAGAATAAACAACCATTCAATTCGATCATAGGATTTCTCAAAATCAATTTTTATGAACATGGTAGGTTGATTAGATCTCATGGGTCCCATTCCATGCCTTCCCACACAGCAATGATGTTATCCAAGATATATCTACCCTGTATAAATCTTGTTTGTTCTGGCTGAATAACATCCAGAAGGATATTGCAAAGCCACATGCCAAAGCTTTGGCTATGATTTTATAGGAGACATTCAATGGTGTGACTGCCAACAAGTGATTTGTTCTGGGTCTCCTTGTTTAGGGATGAATTTGATGTTTCCCTTATTGATTTGTGGCCCTAAGGATTGATTCTGAAACCCTTCGAGGTACACTTGGAAAAGGTCATGACTGACCGAGTCCCAAAGGGCTTTGTAGAATTCATAGGGGAAACCATCACATCCCGACGCTTTATCATTGGCCATCTACATGGTGGCTTCATGGAGGTCCTCAATGGTGAGCATTCTTTTACAAATCACCTTTTGAGCCTTAGAAAATTTACACGGCACAACACCCAGACATTGATCAAGAGCAGCTTGGCGAGCTACAAAAGGTTGTTGAGCTTGAAACACGAGCTTGTAGTGGTGCACAAAGGCTTGCAACATAAGTTGTGGGTCTGTAATCTGAGCTCCATCCTCCATGATAGCTCATTTTTTTTTGGGAAGGTTTCTTGGCTCTGAGAGAAAGAAAAAATTATTTCGAGACCTATCTCCAATTTTAGCCAGTGCATACGGGCTCAAATCTATGCTCCCCTGACATTGTAGTTGTCCACAATTTGAATTTGTTGGCGAAGCGTTGTAACATGAAGTTACATGGTTTCAAAGAAGGGATCATCTTGAAGCACCACCACTGCTCGGCTAAGCCAAGGTGTTAGCGGAGTATGAGTGGTGCCGAATTTTGGCTATCTGTCTACCATAGATTATGAGGAATCTAGTTGTCTGAGTCAGCATGTCCTCCCACCATTTAATCTAGCTAGTTTGCATAGGTGGATGATACAATTGGTAGTGACTAGGACGTGGAATTAAATTCCAAATATGCTTGATATGATTGACAGTGGGGCCATGCTGCATTAAGGTAGTATCAAGAAAGAATTGGTCTTTATGGCAGAAAGGGCACGTATCCTACCAAGTGATACGAAATCGTATTAGAGAATGATCCGAAAGGACAAATTCAGGCATGACCTCCACTGGTAGGGAATAAATGTTATCAAACTCAAAATAATCTTGAGTGACAATATGGCTCAGTCAATCTATTTAAGTATGTGATTTATCCCTCCACGTAGATTGGTCCAAGTGAACCATGCTTCAAAGGTGGGAAAGAGAGATGTGTTAGGATCAAAGAATCCAAACTTATTATGCATAAAGTACCACGCTTCCCTTTTGCTAGGTGTCCACCTCATCGACAAGTGGCCACATTTATCATTATATGACTTAACCATATTAAAGTCTCCACTTATGACCTAATAAGCATCGGGAATGGAGTTGGCGATCCACCGCCACAAATCAACCCTTTTGGCTGCATCGTTAAAGCATAAATATTAATGAGGCCAAAAGGGTGGCCATCAACATTAAATAGGACCCATATGGCACGGTTGGTGGGGTCGATGCCATGGTCAATTAAAAAGGCCATCATTTGGGAGAAAAAGTGAAATTAATTCCCCACGTCCTACTTCATGATTGCTACAAAAAGCCAAGTTGTCAGGCCAGATGGACTTGCAAACCATCTGTAACTAAAAACCTATAATTTTCACTTCCTGTAAAAACAAATTGTCCAAATTTGCACATCGTTGTTGAGTTTCACACATAACATACTTACGAGAGGATTCTGTAAGACCCCAAACATTCCAAGATAGACAATTCATGGGAAACAATGGTCAAGAGCCATATCCCCATCCTCTAAGCCATCAAGGGCATCATATTGATTTTACAGGAATCGAGTAGTATTGTGCTACAAAAACCTTGCAAATCAACTTTTTTTTCCGTTCGGTGTACTCAATATTATACTCCGCTTGGTTGATTCCACGCTTGAGAGCTAGGATATGGTCCCGAAAGATGCGAGATGGCCTTCGAGGCCTTTTGGAGGGCCCTTGTGAATTACTTGGTAGGAGTAGTGATATTGTTTGCTAGATGGGAACATCATAAACAATATTTGTTTGGTCTATGAGAACCAAAGCCATGAGGGGCATGGCTTTGAATACTTTAGCAGAATGAGGTAGCCGAGTTGGTAGCGGTAGTTGGTTCTTTACCAACAACAGCTTACCTCTTTAACATGTACATTAGGTGGTTGTTCCTTAAAAGCTGGTTCCCGATGGCCATTAGAGCCAGAGGCCTTGGATTGTTGGGATTTTTTCTTATTTTGTCAGCCCTCGACAACTTGCCAACCTTCCTCCTGCTAGGGTTTGATTGGTTTAGGAGCTGCTTTGCCTATAGGGCGGTTGCGGCGAACATAAAGAGGACAATCTTTGATTTTGTGGTCATAATTCTTGAAATAGAAGCATGTGTTAGGAAAATTGATATACATGACCCACTGAGAGTAGCGTTTGTCTCCCATATGAATATCCACAAATTATTTTAGATCATGAGAGAGATCAATCTCAACGCATACTCATTTCTATGGCCGAGCATGGTAAAACCTCTCGGCTTCAAGGCAAACCACCGACCAAGAGAAGTGGAAATTTGTGACAAAAAGGCATACTTGGCATAGGGAGGCTAAGAAATTCAACATAGACAGGCACTTTAAGGGTGGTATACTCAGATACCACGAAGTCCTTATGTCATGGGGTTAACATAAGTAATGAGTTGTGAACATACCAAGTGGCTTGCTTAGCCAGAATATTGGGTGCATTGGCAGGATCAAAAAAGTGAAAGAAGAAAAACCCTTGGTCATGTTTTGAACACTTTCCAGTCTGACTCCATGAGGAGTCCAAGATGTTCACCCAAGATTTGAGCATGCTTTTAGAGGGGATGCGACCCACAAAATACCCAATGAGACAAAATTTCTCTAACCATTGACAAACAACATTAAATTCAGGAATGGGAAAAACCACATCAGGAGGAGAAATATTACCTCCCTAATACTTTCGAATGAACTTCCGAGTCGCCTTCGCGACGATGCCATTAGTTAAAGCTCCACTATCTCTAGCCATGGTTGAAACAACCGGGGTTGAAGATGGTGAGTTCATTATAAAGGGAGCACCCAGAGGGTGAGAAACCCTAGGAGAAACTATAGCAATAAATTCCCGCAGTGCTCGAAAAGGCCGCGATATGGCAATCTGTGCAAAACCCTAAAAATTGACTCTAGTTTTTCACCAGATTTGCAGAGTGTTTAAGATTCTTGATTTCACTTGATTAGGTTCTTTTCAATAAGCACACACTTTATTAGAAAACCATAACCACGTATAAATTAACCAACCGGTTTAAACTATGTTTGGTTTAACAAAAAGGTTAAACATTCGTGAGAGAAGCGAGTTAATGCGGGAAAAATGGTCAAGTGGAAGGATCAAGACATAGCGGGCAAGAAGAGTGGGATATGTAGATCGCGTTTGCGAGAAGAATATAATGAATCCAGGGAAGGGGGGGATTCTAATGGTGGATGGCGGGATAATGGAGCAACGACTAGGTTGCAGAATCAAAAGGGCCAAATAGGCGCCGCATACAGAAAAAAAAAGAAGAGGACACGTTGGAGGAAGAAAATCCCAAACCAAGTTTAACCAAGAAAATATCAACATGAAGGCCCAATCCAATGCAAGGCCAAAAATGAGAACCGCCATGGAATGGATAAAAAATCGATGCAAGAGAATAACCAGACTCATGTAGAGCACAATGTAGGCAAAAAAATGGACCCAATCAAACCCTTAGTTTGAAAAACATAGGTCAAACAACTCGAATGTGACTCGAATACACCCTAGTATGTCCTTTCAAAGTAATATGTTGACAAGGTAGGGTAAGATGCAAAGAAGGTTCGATACAACTCGCCAAAACTATATAGAGCCAACATGGCTTGTAAGTAAGTCACTAGCACTAAGAGTAAAGCTAAACACTTCAAACAACCTAAACTCAAAAAGTGAAACCGACTCGAGCCAAACTAAACTCACATATTACAAGAAACAACTCATCAAAGAACTCGATGCGAGCTTGGGTGGAGAGGTGAGGAAGGCTAGGAGTGAAGAGGTGCTTTAATGAAAAACTCAAATAAGACAATAATGCAAAAACAAAGCACCAAAACACAAAAACCAAAGATTTACAGGAGAGGCTAAATGGAAGGAGTAAATTTTTAAAAAAATCAAAATTGTTTTAATGAAAAACTCAAATAAACAAAACCTTATTTGATTAATTATCAAATGGGCTCCATGTAGACCCATTTGATAATTCAACTTTTGGCATATCCCCATCCTTCACAAATTATTTAATCCATGGGTATTAATACACCCATCCGACACCTTTTTTTTAAATGGAATCTTTTATCTCACCCACCATGTCAATCATGCTCCCCACTCCATCTAATAATTCAAGCCATGGTCCCCACATGATCACATCATATCCCTAACTCAAGTTACTTTACTCAACCCCGGTTACCTGTTAACCCCAATCTAACCTCACATCTAAGCTATAAATATGGGTTTTCCCCATATTTCAAGGACTAAACTTACCAAAGACTTAAAAAAGGATCAAGACCTGAGAGACCTAGGCCTAGAGAAGAGAAGAAAGAGCTTAATTAAGTTCTACCAGTTTAAGGAAGAAACATTTTCCATGGTTCATTATCTTGCCATCTTGATGCCCGATTCATCTCCATAACAGAGCACAAGCTAAGTTCCTCGTCATTTTAGTTACTTTTCATTTTATATTCCATTACTACTATTGTTCATGATCTATTATTATCTTGTCTGACACGGGGTTGACATCCTCCAAGGGAGTTAAAATCCTCTTGGAACCGACACTGTCCTAGAACCCCCGCATATTATGATCTAATCTTATCTGTTTCAGTTTTGCAGATCTAGCTTCTTTATATCATGCATCTATCTTATTTTATGCCCATATCATCCATCGTCATCTCCAAGGTACTAAGCCCTTGTATACTCGACATTGTTTAGTGTTTCTTGATTACTCGTACACTCATCTGATAGAAGCTGGAAACTCAGATCAACATTTGGCATGCCCGGTGGGACCAGATCCTAGATCTGGTCATTTTTTTTGTTATTTTATTCATCTTTTCTAACTTGCTTGTTTGCAATATCTTAGTATTTCTTTTTCGATTTAGTTAGTACGGTTTCATTGGTTATCACCAGAGGTACGTGCTCTTCTTTTTTTTTGTTATCTCTCGCATGGGAATGAATCTGAAATTAACTAACTTACTTACTTGTATTTTCATGATATATATTTTATCTTTCATTTTTTTACTTTTTTTTAAGGTTTAGTATTCCCTCCATGTGGTATTAGTTTCATCATTTCCATTTTAGGTCATCGAGGTATAATCATGTCTTTCTTTTTTCAAATATTTTTATTTAATTATATTTTTTTATAATCATATAAATTTTATTTTTATTATTTAATAATAAAATAATTAATTATAATTATTAATAAAATAAATAATTAATTTTTTTAAAATTAAATAATAAAAAAATCCATTAAAATAATACATTAAAATATCTCTCGCCAAATTATATTATTTTTTTAACCTCTCCTCTCCACCTTCTTATTTACCTTCAACCATCTCACCCCACCATTTTCCCCACTTCCCATAATGTGGCCATTCCCAACATTTCCTTCCCAACTCCTTCTTCCTCCCCTTCCACTTCCCCCACTCCTTCTCCTCCATCTAATCCTCTCTCTTCCTCTCTCCCCCTCCCATCCCCTCTCCATCTCCCTCTCCACCATCTCTCCTTCCCTCCCATCTCCCACTAGCTCACCCCTTCCCTCCCACCATCCACTCCCCTCCTTCCTCTCTCCACCCTAAACTCCACCCTTCCACTCCTCCACTCCTTTCCCCATCACTCTCCACTCTCACCCTCCACACCCATCTCCCTCTCATCACTCACCACCTCCCACCCTTCCCATCTACCTCCCCACCTCTCTCCACTCACTCACTCCACATCATCTCTCTCACTCTCTCCTCCTCCTTCCCTCCCCCCTCCCATCACTCCTCCATCACCCACCTCCTCCTCACTTCACTCCCCAAAGCTCTCCCATTCATGCTCTTCCTCCATTTACTCACTTCTACAATTTCCAACTCAAATCTAGCTCCTCTCCAATATCTCCTCACTCCATCTCTCCTTCCATCCATCTCTCCCTCCACAATCTCATCCCTCTCCTCTCACTCTCCCATCTCTCCCAACCTACCTTTTCTCATCCTCCACCAACCCTTCACCCATTCTACCCCTTCAGCTTCCTCATTCCTCATTCTATCCCACCCTCCTCTCTCCTAAGTTCCCCTCCCCACTCCAAGTCTCACAGGACTTCATGTTTCCATACAATATCTCCCATCTTTCAGGATGAATCATCAACTAGAAAAATTCCCTATAAATCATACATCCAAATCAAGTCCTTTCCATTCAACCAAACTGAATATCAATATAGACTCACAAGATTCAAGCGTATCCCGTTCTCATTTTTCACATTTCCATTTCAAATTTTTAATTACACTTTTCTCTCCACATCAGTAGTGACATATACACCTTCATAGAAATAGGCTCTCTACACAAAATTGATGCATATAGAATAAATTTATTGAAAATCTTTATATAACATCAAAACTTCCACCCCTATCTCATTCAATCACATCATCTTATTTCATTTTCATTTAATAGTTTGTCCTTTCAACTTCATCCATTTCAAATTCAAATTCCTTCAATCCAGAAAGTCAAATTCATTCTCAAACTTCATCATAACTATTTCCATTTAAGATCCACATCATAAAAATCTTATAGTATCATGTATACCAAATCTCCATTCATAAGTTCTCATTTGGATTCAAAATCCACTATAGCTTTGTAGGTAGTTCTGATAGCTCTCTTTACGTAATATCAATTGGTTTACAATTCTTTTCATCATTTCATTATAAACATTTACACCATTTCCAATTATATATTCCAATTCATCATTTTCTTGTTCAAAGAGGATTATATATTTCTCATCCAGCATTAGAGTTCATATATCTTGACTATGAATTCTCATTGATTCTAATTATAGCCAATTCATATCATAGCATTGATTACATATTTCAATTCATTTATATTTTTCCGTGAGTCTCATTATAATAATACATATATGTGAAGAGCCACGTCCATGTGCAATATGACTAACCATTTTCAATCTACCCATCCTCCTAGATTCAACTTTTGACTTTGCTTTTTCCTAAAGGAAAGATTTGATTTGGTTTTCTTTTCCATCAAAATGATCCATCATTTTTGTAAATTGATCTACCTTTTGGAAACACTCTTCCCCACGTAGAATGACCCATTGGTGCTTGTTGTGGTGGGAAGTCAATTTGTTGGTCCCACACATGTGGGTGAGTAAAGTTGAGACACTTTTTGCATGTCTGACTGAAAATAGTCCAACTATAGCATAGACGCATCAACAATCTATAAAATGCCCGCACATTGTGTGTGTGAACTATTCCACTTGAAGAACTAAATGCATTCCTCATCTCGAATCGATTTCAAATCAATTAATCTACTCCAAATTCTTTTCGTAAGATCCATTTCATAGCTTCTTTCATAGATTATTATTATTATTATTATTATTATTATTATTATTATTATATAGTTTATAATATATCTTAGCATTTAATCATTTATTTCGCCATTTGTTTTCTATGTTTATTAGTTCATAGTTTCTTTCATTTATTTTAATAAGAATACCAGTTCTTAGTTTATCCCTTAGTTTATAGTCTATTAATAGCTTTCGTAGCTTATTTCCTTTTATTGTATACGAATGTCGGTCTACAAACTTTTTCTTAATTAATTAGCTTCATTATTGTTATCTTGTTTTTTTGATTGAAGTAACTTTTTGACAACATCTATATCTTCTTTCTTAACCATATCAACTAATTATATTTATCTTATTTTCCAGGTGAAATCAACAAATTCACGACCATCCAACAACGCCGTCAGATATCACTTGCTTTGCAAAAAAAAAAAAAAAAAATCACACTCATTTTTACTGGCCTCATCTCACAACTCTAAACAGTGCCATTTTAGGGTACCCGGGCGTTTCAGGTCACTAACTGGTGCTTTCAAAAACACCATCATCAAGTGCAATCAAATAACACCGATAAGTGATTCTCCAGGTATTTCTCATTTTTCTCTATTTTCTCTTTTTTGCATCAAACTTTCCTTTCCTAAGTGTCTAGTATACATCGAACGTCACATTTCATTTTGGTCTAAAATGAACCTTCTACATCCTTCCTGATCACATAGCTTAAGTAAAGAATTTAACTCTCTACATTTCACTTATCACACACTACCTGAGACTACACAAACATAATTAACACATCAAAACATTCCTCTCACTTGGTTAACTGATTGGGACCTAAACACCCAACAGAAACCATCTCAGACATCTCCCAATCCATAACTACCTGAAACCAACCTTAGACTCCTTTAGGCACCTTCATTACCTACTTTTCTTTTTTGTTCACATCCTCTAAATTAATCATGATGCTAAAAATATTCTGCTTGATTTGTTTGTCAACAACATACATAAACAGATGTTTCTATTTCACACCTATTGTCACTCTCTCTCCAAATCGAGACAAAACAACAATCTACTCTATCCAATAAAGTTACTTCCTCTGATGATCTCACCCAACAAGATTCTAAACTCAAAACCACGCCTTCAGTCACTCAATCTCCAGTCTCCATGGTCTCACCTCATGAGAACCATGTCATACAAAATTCTCCCCACCTTGACACCAACCCTCATATCCCTCAAGCCAGTCTTCCTAAATCGATCGCACCACCATCTCCTGCTCCTCTAGATACACTCAAATCTCCTCCTAACCCCATATATGACTTCTTACTCCAAAATCTCCTATAATCTCTCAATCCTCCCAATCTCCAAAATTGGTGGATCGCATTCCACCCACATCCCATTTTGACAATTCCATTAATAGGCCTGCCCAACCATCTCCAATTCTTAACACACATATCCCACTTATCGTCATGCCCCTATTGCTCAACACCAACCTATGCAACAATCCCAACCTGTGACACATGTTAGTCTTTGCCAAGTAGTCCCCCAAACACCTACATATCCACAAATTAATCAATTGTCTTATCAAACCATTCCACAAACATCCTATCCACAAACTTATCAACCACCTTATCAGACGCTTCACCAAACACCCACACACCCACAAACACATCATTTGCCTTATCAAACTACTTTTCAAACCACACAACCAATCCAATCTCAACCTTACAACACCTCGAGTGATTCAATTCACACCTTAATGAATCGGTTAGCCAGTTTAGAAACCCTTACCGTACCACCCAAAACACCTTATCCTATGAACAAATCTGTAATGAACCGATTCATCCATCGGTTCCAATTAAACCCTACCCTCCTCATTGAAACTTCCTACATTTAATAAGTTCAACAATAAAGAAGATCCCCAACAACATCTCCTCACATTTAAACACACATGTTGTCTTATTGCGCATGATCATGATTTACTTCTTCACACTTTCCCCATGTCTTTGTCTGGTCCCTTGGACTGGTACAACAATATCCCACGACATTCCTTATTCTCTTTCACTCAACTTGCACAGTTGTTCTTAGAACACTTTTCTATCAATATCACACACAAAACCACTATCGCTGATCTATATACCATTCGACAATATGAAAACGAGCCCATCGCCGACTTCATCGCACATGATGGCATGATGTTATAAACCAACTATCCTTCACTATCCCACAAACCAAACTCATCGAATTATTCTCGCATTTGTGTGCCAAACATATATCATCCACTTTGCAGATCCAATCATTCCAACCTTTGATGAAGCTTTCACAATGGCTCATAAGCTCAAACCCATGCCATTGAGCAGGGTCATCTTAAACTAAGTTCAATTAAATCAAAATTGAATCCACCAAACCATTCACACATAATGACGAAGTTCAAGGTTATGCCAACACTATGGTCATTAAACCCTCATCCCCATCTACATCAAGCACATGGTCTCAACAATGATCTCCTCAATCAACAACCAACTACACTCCTTTAGGAGAATCATACAGTTCTATATTTGATAAGTTGATGAGTGTAAACTCCATCCAACTTCCTCCCATACGACCCATGGACAACTCACAAGCCAAGCCTATTTGGTATCACGAGGCCCACTTTTGTAAATATCATCGAGTCAAAGGTCATGACATTGAGAGATGTCATTCCTTCAAAGATCGTGTCCAACAACTTGTAAATCAAGGGGATATCCAAATTGATACCTCCACTACAAAACTAATCAACCACCAACAAATCACGTCACCCCTTTACATCTCAACTATCAAATGCTTGTATGGTTGACACTGTCAATCAAGATCCCATCTTATCACCAACTCCACATGTTCCCACAATGGACATTATTCCCACCTCTTATTTAGAACCTATCACACCTACATCAACTTTCACTACTTGTCCTGAACCTACACCTTCTCCTATCCTTATCACATCCACATCAAATTCAACTATATCATCCATTTCCGCCACTTCAAACACACCCCAATCTACCACATTAGATTCATCCTTAGCACTTATTTCAGCCCCACTCATATCCACACATATCCCTACATCTCTCCCATCTATTTCTTCACCCACATCTGCCTCAAATACACCTGTTACTACACCTACATTACTCACAACCATCCCAACTAAACTCAGTTCTACAACATGCACCCTTACAACCCCATCTTCAACATCAACCCCTTTAGCAAAAATATCATTCTTACCCCTCAAAACATTTATGAAACAACCAGTCCCTTCTACTTCTACATCCAAAATGCTCCTGCATTTGCTGCATTACCCATACCCATAAGGTCTACTCCATCGGTTATCACATCACTCACATCTCCACATATTCCAAAAGTGCCTACATCTTTATCTATCCCAACTACCCCTATACCTATCATATCAACAAGTCCACCTATCTCTACCTTGACAACCTTTCCCATGGCCACATCACCCAGTCTACCCCAATACTCTTTACCTAATCCTTCTATCACACCAACCAAATCCTCTCGATCTACAACCTTATCAAAGATACCCTTTGATCACCTACTATACCAACACATCCACCTAAATCAAATAAAGATGCTTTACCTTCTCCCTCTAAAAAATCATCTCTTTCCATGCCAAAACCAAACAATCCACATCTCACATAGATATCATTAATCGCATCATACAAACACCTATCTCTTCATTAACATCTTCATCTTGTTTTAGGACAGTTTCTCCATTAATAACCACACCACCACTATCAGATCCTCCGTTGAAATTATTGTCATCCCTGCTAGAGGTAAATCTTCTCAGTTGAAGTCTAAGGCTCGGGAAAACATCCCCGACAATCCCCTGCGCATCCTCGAAAACATTCAAGTTTTCCTCTTCTCAACAATCTAATGCCACAACATCCATGTTAAGATCAGTTTTTCCATCTACGACATCTTGCAATAATCAATCCACATCCAAACAATACCATCCTTCAACCAAATTTGATTTTTCCTCCAAAACATGAAATTCACACATCCAATCTACATCTACTTTTTTCTCCTAACTCCAAGCTGAGATATCCTATCAAAACCCACAAGAGTTACCTTCCCCATGACACTTCAATGGGGTCATACGCAGATATCTTTCGACATTTAACTCAAACATCTGCCATCAAACTTCCTCCTATTAAAGCCTTTAATCCCTATGGTCCCAAGCCATCATGGTTCAATCCTAATTGCAGTTGTGCTTATCATCATACCCCAGTCATGACATCAACATTGTAAGGCCTTTCGGTCAATCATCCACAACCTTATTGAGAAAGATGATTTCCTCATTCAGGGAAAGTTCCTTCTCCATCTACCTTGAATCCAATCCATATCCCATCTATCGATCTCCCATGATCCCTCCATCCACATCATCCCTTAATATCCATCCAGCCCATGTCATTCCTCCTAAGGAATGCCCTCCATTGTTCATCAATGCCGCTTATCTTACTAAGCACACTTGTGGTCTCCGATCGTTTACCCCATCCAAATCTAAAACAATCTCATCTAAGCTCTTTCACATCCTTTACCTCCTTCACATTTAACTCATTGGGGAACAACCTTCCCTCACCCTTGAACATCATCATCCGTACAAATCCCTTATTACTAGGGGACTTTGCTCTTTGACATTGTTTTGTTTACTTTCTTCACATCCATCCAATCTAAATTAATTATATCCAAATCCTCATCTCATTCTAAGTCCTCCTTTGAGGCCATATTTGTCTTCCATTTTGGGGACCATTTTTCTAAAGTCCACCATTTTTGAGGCCATGTTTGTCTCTCCAATTTTTTTGGTCTCTTTTTTCTATTTCGAAGTCCACCATTGTGGCTATATTTGTGTCTCTTTTGGGACACCGTTTATTTCATCAAGTCCTCCTTTGAGGCCATATTTGTTCTTTTATGTTTATGCTCCTTTTGGGGGTATCATCTTTTTCATCAAAGCCCTCCTTTGAGGCCATGTTTGTCTCTCCATTGAGGGACCCTTTTTCTCCAAGTCCACCTTTGTGGCTATATTTGTGTCTCTTCTGGGGCACCATCTATTTCAAAGTCCACCATTGTGGCTATATGTGTGTCTCTTTTGGGACACCATTTATTTCATCAAGCCCTCCTTTGAGGCCATGATTGTCCTTCTATGTTTATGTCTCTCTTGGGCATCATCATTTATTTTCATCTAAATCCACCATTGTGGTCATATGTTTGTTTCCTTCAGACATAGTTTTTGTTTCCTACTTGGCTATCATCTCATCTTATTGCAACTACATTATTTTCTCTCTCATGGTGGTAAACCAGAGATGGAACCTCTTAATGCATCACACTTGCACTAATATTTAGCATATCTACCAATGAGAACTTAGTTACATCCTTAGATTGTTCTGCCATCTTTAGCCCCTTCCATTTATCATTGTAATAATCTGAATTATGTGGTCCACCTTCACTACTTTGATGTGATCCCATAACCATTACATCCATTACCTTCTCATTCTCCTATTACAGCCATGCGAAGGGTCCAGGTGTCTCTTGTACATTCCTTATCCCCTCTTAAGTGGTTTACTTAGCTATTCCCAGCTCTCCCCCATGTGAAGCTCAAATTCATGTATGTAAAAGGAAAAATCAAAGTTATCAAAAATAGACTGATCCTCAAGGACAACTGTGTTCATGCAAAAATACAAAAAAAAAAAAAAAAAAAAGTATACAAATCAAAATCAAGCAAAATCAAAAGAAATAGACCGATCCCTTGAAGGATGGCTATCATATTATTCTTGCCATCCATATTATGTATAAAGTAGACCATACCCTCAAGGATGGCTACTCTATTATTATGGCATCTGGAAGGTTTTCCGCATTGATCAACCTTCTTTTATCAACATTTTCCAAAAGCTTCCCGCATTGATCAACTTTCTACTATTTTTTTTTCCTTTCCCAGAGCTGGGGCATAGACTTAAGGAACACCACCTTTGAGATCCCTCTTCCCACGCATACAAGTCACATCTTCGATCCCTTTGTCATGTCAACATTAGGATTACGAGCATCTTTCATCCATATTTCCCTCATGATCTTTTGGTATAACTAACTATCATTGGTTATGTATTAACACCTATCTATTGGCTACAAGTGCAATGCCTTGAGTGGTAACCTTTCTTGTTTATCTCTAATCCAGTTCAAACATAGTTTCCCGTACACCCTTTCTACATACTATGTTCCATTCATCTCATCCAAATCATCTTTTATAAAAATCACATCAAATTTCACACTATGAATTTTATATCTATCCATCATCTCCATGAATGCATTTGCAAATACACTTTTCGGTTTGTGAATTCTACTTGATCACCATTGCAGTTTGTGAATCCTACTTGAGGATCCTTCTCAAGGCAAGTTCATTATCCTACAGCTCCTTATCTCTCAACATGTTCAACACCATCTTTGATCCATTTCTCCTCACTCTCCATGTCCACTCATCACCATTTGTCTCCACATCATCCTTCTCACCTTTCTGTCCCCTTGCACGACGCCAGATATCTTACTTGTCTTTCCTCTTGAGTTTCTCTTTTACTCTTCCACTTTCAGTTTGACAATCTTGCTTAACCATCCATATAGCCAGAGAACCTTAGTTAAGGTATATCTTCTTCCTTGGATCCTCCCACTGTAGAAGCTTCTCCACCATTTCCTCTTTCAACAAATGACAATCACCACCACAAAACATCTTTCCACTCCTCCTTTTCCGCTTAACACTCTTGCATCATCACTACCACCACGTGGGCATCCCAGTTAAGGATTTCCCTTACACTCTCCATCTACACTGCATATGTTCCTCCATCCACTCATGTCACACTCCTTTGTTTCTTTGTTATCACTTTAATATCACCTCCTTTCATCTCTTGTTCCATTTTGGTATACACTGCTCAGTCTTTTCATCATTCTTCTTCTTCTTCGGTTTGGCGATCCTACTTAACCATCTCCATCACAGGGAAATCTTACTTAAGAGTTTCTCTTAAGAATGGTTGGTCATCTGATCCTTCCATCTCCCATCATCTCTTCCTCATCTTCTATCTCCGCCTCTCATCATACTCATCCATTCCAACCAACCCTTCCACACCTGCATCCAATACAATGTTGTCTTTCTCCTTCCATATCATCACTGCCGGTTTGGTGATCTTACTTAAATCCTCCTGCGGCATGGCGATCTTACTTAAGAGTCCTCTTAAGCATGATTTGTCATCCTGCACTCCCCACTACCCCACATTCTCTCCATCTACATTTTCTCATCATTCCCATCATCACATCCTCTCACCTCCTCTTCCATTCACGCAAACACCACTTCTTACTAGTCCCTTTTTCATCTCCATCATCCATCACTGGGTAATCTTACTTAACCATTGCTTCTCCATTCATTTCATGTCTTGTTTCTTCATTTTTCTCTCATTCATTCTCATCCACTACATCCTCTCCTCATCTTCATCTTCCTACACATCGTTATCCCTCCTTTCTTTACTCTTTCCACTCCATCTTCTAGAGTTCTCCCACATATCTACCCCCATATTTACCCATCATTGTCATTGATCTTCCTCTAACATTCTTTCATCATCATCTTCCATTTCCACGCTAGTAATTATCGGTGGACTTCTCCTAAAATCACTCATCCCCATTCTACACAACCTGAATCCTTTTCTTTGACCTCCTCCATTCTATCTTCATTCCTTCCTTCCTCTAGTCCTCTTGATCATTATCGAGGACTTCTCCTAACGTCCCTTCATTGGCATTCCCCCTCCCATTCTTCATTTACTTTCTTTCCTTGTCTCATCTTTTGTCTCATCTTTTCCTACTATCATTATCGGGATTTCTCCTAACATCCATTCACCGGCATTGCCTTCCTATCCCTTCCTTTCTTTTTTTTCTCACCACCTCTCTATCTTCCATTCTTCCTTGCCAATTTCTTCACTGTCTTCATCATACACCTTCTCTCTATTTTCTCATCATCATCAACATATCCTCATCTCATGCATCTCCATTTCTTTTCCAATCGATGTCATTCCTTCCCTCAAGTTTCTCTTTACGTTCCTTATGCTTCTCACTCTTTATCAAATATCTTCATTCTTGGTTCCCTTCCTTCAGCATAATTTTCTTCGTTGTCTTCTCCTCCTTTCTGATCTTCATCTTATTTCACTTCCTCTACATCATCCTTCTCCCCATTTTACCTCACACTTCCTCCTTACTTCCCCATCAAAACCTGACTCTTCAAATTATCCCATTTCCTTTATCATCTCATCATCCACATGCATTTCCATGTGGTCAGTTCCATATTCTTTGCCTTGGATTTCCTCACTATGATCTGTTTCCTTCAATTTTCTTTTCTCTATCATCTCTTTCATTTTCCATTACCTCTCTATTTTCCTCTACTCCATCCTTCATCACACCTTTCATCTTGAATAACTCTCTCTTTTTCATAATTTCATCCTCTGCTCTGTTCTTTTCTTGTCTTCTCTTTGTTTTCCTTCTTCATTTCCCCCTTTCTCTATAATCCTTCTTTGTTATCTTCTTCCTCCCCTTTCATTCCTTATTTTCTCCTCCTCCGTCTCTCGTCCCTCTATTCCATATCCCTGTCACCTTCATATTCAATCTTTCTTGCTCTTCTCATAATCAACCAATCCTCCTGTCTATTCCCTTTTCTCTTTCTCAACATCCCTTACATCTGGCATTCACAATCAATGCCAATGTTTCTCCATTTATGTATCGCCATCTATCCCTTTCATTACCATTCTTGTTCTTCTCTTTGCCACATTGACCTCTTTTTTTTTTGAGAACCCTATCACATCTTTTATCTTCATCAGTCCTCTCACAGGACATCATCATATCCATTTCTAAGAATCTCTTCCCATCTTCTTTTGACATTTTTGTCTTGGAAGATACCATAACGGCCATCACCTATCTAATCTTGTTCTCTTCCATGAATATTTTCTCTACTTTTGTTTTGTCACAAAATTATCTCTATCATACTTATCAAGAAACAAGACTTTTTTGTCTTCTTCACCTTCTAATTTGCTAACACTTATGCATCTTTCCTATGAAACATGATTTCATCATATTTATTACCCTTTTAGGGCATTTTATCTCACCTTTCTATCCTATCTGCTCATCTTGTCCACATTTATGATTATTCCATCTATGTCTTATGTTGGGGCACCTTTTCATCCTTGTACTTGTCAACATATAACTCACTTTGTGTCCTTCTCATGCCCTATGTGGGGGCATCATTATCTTCATCTCATCCCTTTTTGGACACATGATTTTTTTTATGATTCCTCATAAACAAAGGATTGCGCACATCTTTCACATTCAGTTGCACATATTTTGATGTTTTCCTATGACCCATTGGTCATCTTGGTTTACATCCATACTGCAGTGGTCTTCACCCACTCACTGGTCTGTAGAACATTGTCATCTGTCTCCATTGAGACCACAATTTCCTCTACCGATGTGATATTGAGTCACCACCATACTTTTTTTTTTTTATTGCATCCTTTTTTTCCTAAGGCATCTTTCCTTTGGTCATGTCTTCATCCATCCTCGACACATCTTTCATCTAACCCTTTTTTTTTTTGTCTCATGGCTTGCTATCGCAAACCACTCAACAAAAAGGGGCAAATGTAGACACCTATTTTTGGTTATAACGCCCCTCCATCATCTCACATTCACGTAATTTCCATTCTCGCATCTCTTTCTCTTAAATTAAATAAAATCCTATCTATTTTCTCACATTATTTGATTAATTATCAAATGGGCTCCATGTAGACCCATTTGATAATTCAACTTTTGGCATATCCCCATCCTTCACAAATTATTTAATCCATGGGTATTAATACACCCATCCGACACCCTTTTTTAAAATGGAATCTTTTATCTCACCCACCATGTCAATCATGCTCCCCACTCCATCTAATAATTCAAGCCATGGTCCCCACATGATCACATCATATCCCTAACTCAAGTTACTTTACTCAACCCCGGTTACTTGTTAACCCCAATCTAACCTCACATCTAAGCTATAAATATGGGTTTTTCCCCATATTTCAAGGAGGGGACCGAAGACTTAAAAAAAAGATCGAAGACTTGGAGAGACCTAGGCCTAGAGAAGAGAAGAAAGAGCTTAATTTTCCAAGAAGAAAGAGGTTCATTATCTTGCCATCTTGAGTCCGATTCAGAACAAAGAGCTTAATAAGTCCTCTCCTCATTTTAAGGAAGAAATATTTTCCATGGTTCATTATCTCTATTGTTATCTTGTGCCCGACACTCATTCCATAACTCCAGGGAGTTAAAATCTACTCGAGATGATGATGAGATGATGATACAGCGTAAAGTTGATATTGGACTCCTCGGTGTGATCCCAACAAACCTGCAATTCACATACACTAGAAAAATAATGATTAGAGATTTTATGCAAGGGCTACCTGAAAAAGTAGATCCGGGAAGTGTTAACTCCCTCGATGGCTGTCAACCCTCGTGTGATAAGAATAATAATAAAATAGAGTCCAAAATAGGTAACATACAAATTGATGAACAAAACAACTTGGATGATACCGGTGCATAAACATAATTACGATCCGATGCGTGCGTACATGAATCTCATCACATGAACCCAAATCACGAGCAAAATGTCATGAAAATTCCACGTGTTATCAACAAGATAGAATAATAATGATATTATAAAATGACTAAAATCTCCCAACATTCACCTAAATTTTCTAATTTTTTTTTCTTCCCAAATATGGGGAAAAAAACCATATTTATAACTTAGATGTGAGGTTAGATTGAGGTTAACAAGTAACTGGGGTTGAGTAGAGTAACCCAAGTTAAGAGACATGATGTGATCACGTGGGAACCACGACTTGAATTATTAGATGGAGTGGGGAGCATGATTGACATGGTGGGTGAGATAAAAGATTCCATTTAAAAAAGGGTGTCAGAGAGGTGTATTAATACTCATGGATTAATAATTTGTGGAAGATGGGGATAATATCAAAAATTTGAATTATCAAATGGGTCTACATGGAACCCATTTGATAATTAATCAAATAATGTGAGCAAATAGATAGGATTTCATTTAATTTAAGAAAAAGAGAAGTGAGAATGGAAATTGTGTGAATGTGAGATGACGGAGGGGTGCTATAACCAAAAATAGGTGTCTACATTTGTCCCTTTTATTGAGTGGTTTGTGATAGCAAGCCATGAGACAAAAACAAAAAGGGTTAGGTAAAATATATGTTTAAATATGGATGAAGATATGACCAAAGGAAAGATGCCTCAGGCAAAAAAAGGATCGCAATAACAATGAAAAAAGTATGGCGGTGACTCCAATATCACATCGGTAGAGGAAAATTGCGGTCTCAACGGATAGACGATTTACAACATTCTACAAACCAATGAGTGGGTGAAGACCACTACAAAGTATGGATGTAAACCAAGATGACCAATGGCTCATAGGAAAACATCAAAATATATGCAATTGAATGTGAAAGATGTACACAATCCTTTGTTTGCGAGGAATCGTGTGAAAAAAAAATCATGTGTCCACAAAAGGGACGAAGATGAAGATAAAGATGCCCCAGCACAGGGCACGGGAAGGACACAAAGTGAGTGATATGTGTTGACAAGTATATGGATGAAAAGATGCCTCAACATAAGACATAGATGGAATAATCATAAATGGGTAGGATGAGCAGATTGGATAGAAATTTGAGATAAAATGCCCTAAAGGTGTGATAAATATGATGGTAATCATGTTTCATAGGAAAGATGCATAAGTGTTAGCAAATTAGAAGATAAAAGCAATCCTACTTGTTCGTAAGTAGGATAAGAAATCAAGATACTACTATCCATATTTATCCCCAAGCTAAATATTGGATCGAATCATGACCCCGCATAAAAGGGACTGAGAGAACTCATTTTAATCCTACAAATTGGTTACAAAAAGATTCAACAATAAAGTGACAGAGAAGAAGAAAGGGGCAATGGATCCTGTACAAAAGGAAACGACTCTGTCGGGCCATCTCTGCACTTTAAATCTAGTCTCCAAGTTATAGGCAAGCATAACCATCAAATAGTAGGGTTGGATAACCAAGGAAGATGCTACAAAGGAGCCAAAAGCAAGAAGGAAGAAGAACAACGAAGATTCGACGCCCTCGGGCTTAAAACAGTTCAGGAAAGGCCTAAAAAATGACTAAGTATGAAAGAGGAAGCGGAAGAGACCATGTGTCCTAATGACGCTCCAACTCTTGTAAATCCAGAGGAAGGAACTCAAACTTGCGCCGGCCCTCCATGTATCAAATGGTAAAATAGAGTCAAAGGTGGACAGGGCGGGCCTCAAAATCAACTAAGTATGAAAGTGTAAGTGGAGAGTGCCAAGTGTCAGTCTGGTGCATTTCCAAGAGTTGGCCCAAAGGTGGAGACCCAAATGAGCGCAAGCTCGCCACATAGCCCAAAGTCTAAAAGTAAGAAAGACTGTTAAAAGTCCACAGACCAGTAGAGGTTGACAAGTGTCAACTTGATGCTCCTTTAAAGGAAAACTTTGGGTCGGGTTTGCAAACAAGCGCGGTGCCTCCACGTGTTCTATCAGCGGAGGTAGAGTTAGTTGAATAGTCAATGCACAAACAGGCCAACAGGTCATCAAGTGTCTCAAGGGCAACTGCTTTTTCAAAGGGTAAAATGGAGAAAAGGTTCCCAAGAGAACACCAGGGTGACATGTGTTCCAGAAGAAAGTGGGTCGTCGGAGAAAAAGTTAGTTTTTCACCCTTTGCCTTAAAAGGGAGTAAAAGTTGCAAAATGGCCCGCAACTCCACCCAAGGAAAAAGTCAGCATTTAGACTGAGTCAAAGCCAAGGTGGGGAGTTGGGGAAAAGGTGAAAATTTTCCTTTCACCCAAAAGGCATAAAGGTAAAAATGGGAGTGCATTTCCCATCCAACCAAAAGGAGCCACGTGTCCGTGTGGAGCTTCGAGGTCTGCGGGAATTTTTAAGTTTTGTGTTTTTTTGTGCAAAAGGATAAAAGGTGAATTACGGACCCATGGGCCCAAATTTTGTTCCAATCTGGCTGCCACATGTCCCAATCCAAAAGGGGGACCCATTTTTCAAATTGTTTTCCTACCCATTTGTATGGAATCGATTCAAACTTCAAAGGGGCATATCTTTCGACCCAGGGCTCAAAATATTACAAATCTAACACCATTGGAAAGATCTCGATCTCTTCTACACCATGGGAGTCTAGAAACTTTATTTTTGGGAAGTTAGGTGGAGGTAAAATGGAGAAATGTCTTTGAGCTTTCAATGCAGGATCATTAGTCTCAACAACCAGATCGGATTTGATCTATTTTTTGTTGTTTCCTCTTCCTTCAAGGCGCCAAACCAAGGATCGATGTAGTAAAGATGGATTTGGGGTAGATTTTAGTAGAGGCATTAACAACGGTGGTTGAGCCTCGACCCGCATTTTCCTAGCTTCTCTCTCTCTCTCTTTCTTCTCTCAGGCTGAATCTATAAAGACGGATGCAGGGTTCATTGTAAAGGGTTGGATATTCTTAGTTTTGTAGGCTCCCTTCTCCTTCTAGCAAAGGATTTGTGGGGTTCAGGCCTTCCATTAAAATTGTAACACATTTCTACCTTTTAGCTATTCTGTAATGAACTGTATCAATCTATAGAGCAATAAAATACGTTTGTGATCAATTTTAGATCCTTCTTGTTTCTTTTGCTTCTATTTGGTCTCTCATTACAGATCTATGGCTATCTGTGCTTGTTTATGGTATGCATTTTATTGGTTCGTGCATCAAGGCAAACTAAGTATTCATCATTCCTTTGGTGCATCACTTGGTAATTTAGTTATTTCTTGTTTTTGTACTCTTTTATCCTTGTCTCTTTGGTAAAGTTTAGATTCAAATTAATAACATACCCTCTGCAAGTTTCTACGTATGCACCTAAACAGAGGAATAAGGAACCAACCTTTAATCTGGAGAGCTTTTCCAATTTGCAAGGCCCCACACCTTAGGAAAAATTCCATGTTATGCAATCACACTAGATGAATCTGCCTTAGAGAAGTAGATCTTTTAGAGCTCATATGGGGGTACTATGATTCTTCACTAACAAATACTTTTGCAAAAAACAAAAGTAGAGAAAATATTCATGAATGAGTACAAAATTAGATAGATGTTGGCCGTTATGGTATCCTCTAAGACAAAAATGTCCCGTGAATATGGGATGAAAGATGTGGATGATAAATGATAGAGTTAAGAGAAAGCAAACATGGTTAGGGTAGAAAATACATGGTGGAGGAGAGGGATCAAATAGTAGAGAAGGACGATAAGATAGGTGAGAAGATAGATGAAAGCACAAAAGAGAGAGAATAACATTCAATAAGAGGGTAGTGGAAAAAGATAAGGGGGAAATAAATAGGTAAGGTACGAGGGACTGGAGAAAAGAAAATAGAGAAAGAGAGGAGGATAAGAAGGGAAGGAGGAAGTCTAAAAAAGAAGAAGGCGAGATGAGAAGGAAAAGATATTAGAGGGGAAGGTGAATGTACAAAGATATATCATTGTAAAGAAGAAACAAATATAATAAAAAGGAGAAATGGTGGAAGAAAGAAATGATGAAGGACAAAGAAGAAGACAGAAAATGGCGAAAGAACGAATGAAAGGGAGATGGAGATCAAAATAGAGGGAGAGAAAGAATGGATCATGAAAGAGATGACAAAACTGAGAAAGAGAAGTTGTGAAGAATATGAGAGAAGGATGATTGGAGAAATGAATATGTATAGTAGGATGGAAAGATGAAGGAGATGAAGAAGTTAAAGAAGATGGGGAGGAGGTAGAATGGAAAAGAGAAAGAAAGTCACTACGAGGAGCTAGGAAGATAGGGGTGGTAGAGAAAGAAGTTCAATAATGGGGGAAATGAAAATAAGAGGGAAAGAAGGGATGATAGAGCCAAAACAAGAAAGGAATTGAATATGAAACAGAATGCATGGAAATGCATGTGGATGGTGAGATGATCAAAATATGGGACAACGCTGGTGAGTCAGGGTTACCAATGGAGAAGTAAGACAAAAGTGTGAGGAGAAGAGGAGATGAAGATGATACAAATGAAATGAAAGAAAACCAGGGGTAGAAAGGAGGAGAGGACAACAAAGAAAATGATGCAAAGGCAGTATGTGATGAAGACAATAGAGATATTGAAAAGGCGAAGGGAAGATGAAAAGGTAATACCAGCAGAGGGATGTTAGGAGAAATCCTTCGATAATGATTAGAGGGCACAAAAGAAAAAAGGAAGGAAGAGAAAATGGAGGAGGTAAAAAGAGTGAACTGGTATTAGTAGAATGGGGATAAATTTTTTTAGGAGAAGTCCATTGATAATTCATAGCGTGAGAATAGAAGATGATGATGACATAATGTTAGATGAACAATGATAATGACGAGTAAATATGGTGATAGATATGGGGAAGTATTCTAGAAAATGGACCGGAAAGAGTAAAGAAAGGAGGGATAACGATATGCGGAAGATGAAGGAGAGGAGAGAATGTAATGGATGAGGATGTGGATGATGATGAAAGAACAAGACATAGTAAAAGATGGTATGAAGTAGTTAAGTTAGATTTCGAATGAAGGATGATGGAGATGATATTTGAGAATTTTGAGATTTTTGTGTGAGGAAAAAGAGAAGGGAAGAGGATGTGTTTGTAGGGAATGAAGAGAAAATACGAGATAGTGGGAATATGAAGGAAAGAGGAAAGGTAAGAAGAACAACCATTCTTAAGAGAGACTCTTAAGTAAGATTTCCATGCCGTAGGAATGGTTAAGTAGGATCGCCAAGCTGAAGAAGAAGAATGATGAAAATACTGAGCGGTGTGTACCAAAATGGAACATGAAATGAAAGGAGGTGATAAAAAGGAAACAAAGGAATGTGACATGAGTGGATGGAGGAATGTATACAGGTGTAGGATGGAGAATGTAAGGGAAATTCTTAAATAGAATGCCTATGTTGTGTGAATGATGATGTCAAAGCGTTAAGTAGAAGTTATGGAGTAGGAAGATGTTTCTAGCGTTGAATGAAACAAAAACAATGAAGGAGTTTCTACAAAAGTGGCGGGATCTTAAGAAAGAGTTGCATTGTGATTAAGAAGCCCGAGTGGAATGGATGATTAAGTAGGATCGTCAAGCCGAATAAGAATGAAAGGGAAATAGAACAATAAAATAGATGGCAATAAAAGGATATTAAGAGAAAAACACAAAAATAATGGCCCGAGTGGATGACATGTGAAGTATCGAACAAACAATGGAGAAGGATGAAGTGGGTGAGAAGAGCAGTGGAGAATGAGATGAGGAAAATTTTAGGATAAAATTAGGTTGATAAAGGGGACTAGGAGGAAAGAATGGTCAACATACATGATCACGAATGAGACCTTGTCCAGAATGACAGGTCTACCTAGAGTAGGGTTTTTGTGCTACGTGGGGAGTGATGCGAGATGTGCCCACTGGGATGAAAGGTCTGTGATGATGAAGAAGATGATGTCAATGCTAGACGACAAACAAAAATAAGAGTGATGGGAAAGAAAATTGGTGAATGATTATAGAGAAGAGAAGGATGATGAGAGAGAATGGATGGAGAAAGATAACAATGGTCATGGTGGAGGATGAGAAGTTGCCATATAATGAATGCTACTTGAGAGATAATCTCAAGTAGAATTCACAAACTACAACGGATATCAAGTAGAATTCCCAAACCGAAGAGTGTATTAAAGAGAGTGTGTAAAATAGATATAAACTTCATAGATTTATGTATGATATTGATAGGGGACATCCTTAAGAGTAAAAATATATATAGATGCAGATTTAATAATATAAAAATTGATTATAATTGTAATAAAATATGATTTTGATGAGATGGGTGTCACATAACCATATCAAGGGCCATGTAAGAAAGTTATGCTTTTAACCTGGATAAGAGGTAAACAAGAAAAGGTACTACTTAAAGCACTTGCACTTGCGGTGATAGCAGTGTTAGTACATAACTAATGATATTTGATTATATCACAAGACCAAGAAGAAGATATGGATGAAATATTCTCATAATCTTAATGTTGACATGATGAGGGATTTGAGATGTAACATGTATGTGGGAAGAAGGTTCTCCAAAGGTAGTGTTCCTTAAGTCTATGCCCCAACTTTGGGAAAGGGAAAGAAAAATAGCAGAAAGTTGATCAATGCGGGAAGCTTTAAGAAAATGTTGATAAAAGAAGGTTGGTCAATGCGGAAAAGCTTCCAGATGTCATAATAATAGAGTAGCCATCCTTTGAGGGTATGGTCTAATTTATACATAATATAGATGACAAGAATAATATGATAGCCATCCTTCAAGGGATCGGTCTATTTCTTTTGATTTTGCTTTGATTTTGATTTGTATACTTTTTTTTTCTTTTGTATTTTTAACATGAACAAGCTGTCCTTCGAGGGATTAGTCTTTTTGATAACTTTGATTTTTCCTTTTGCATACTTGAGTTTGAGCTTCACATGGGGGAGAGTTGGGAATAACTAAGTAAACCACTTAAGAGGGGATAAGGAATGTACAAGAGACACCCTAGACCCTTTGCATGGCTACAATAGGAGAATGAGAAGGTAATGGATGTAATGATTACGAGATTCTCACCGAATGGGAGAACTTATCCATATTGAATATGCTATAAGTAGAGCTGTTGTACTTATATTCAAGGTCATATCAAAGTAGTGATGGTAGACCACATAATTCATATCATTACCATGACAGATGGAAGTAGATAATGGTGGAGAGATGGTCTAAAGATAAGACTATACTCATAAGTATGTGTACTAACAATATAATGGTTGTAAGTGTAATGCATTAATGGGTTCAATCTCTAGCTTACCATCAGGAGAGGCTAAACGATAAGCCCTAGACCCATACTTATGTGTGATAATATATGGTCCGATCCAATTGGGAGCAAATTTTCCCCGTTGGCTCCTTTCTAAGGTAGTGACATTTTGATTTTATTTTAAAACCAAGTCACCTATTTTAAAATCACGCTCTTTGATGTGTTTATTATAAGCACATTGGATACGATCTTGATAGACATGATGGTGCTCAAGAGCAAGAAGGCAACGCTCGTCTAATAACTCAAGTTGCATTAGATGTTCTTGGCGATAATATTCATCAGAAATGAAGTTATGAAGAGACACACGTAAAGATGGAATTTGGACTTCAAGGGGAAGAATGGCCTCGGAGCCGTACACTAGATAAAATGGAGTAGCCCCTATGGAAGTGTGAATGCTAGTGCGATAGGCCCACAGAGTGAATTGAAGTTGGAGATGCCAATTTTTTCCTACTCGGTCAATAGTTTTAGCCAATATATTTCAAAGAGTTTTATTAATGGCCTCAACTTGGTCATTAGCTTGAGGATAATACAAGGAATAAAAGCTAAGTTGGATCTTAAATGTATCACCGATATTTTTAAGGTCCTTGTTTTTAAAGGACTTTCCATTGTCCATAATAAGTTTATGAGGAATGCCAAAGTGGCAAATGATATGTTGATATATAAAATTAATGATTGGGCCAGATTTAGTAGAGGTGAGTGGGATTGCCTCCACCCATTTAGTGAAATACTCAGTAGCAGTGATGATAGAATGATGTTGTTGTGATGAACGGGGATTTATTAGAAAAATAAGATCAAGGCCCCACTGTGAAAAGGGACATAAATCTTGGGTAGGTAAATCCTGGCTAGGAATATAGATAAGATTAGAGTGTTGTTGACATCTTAGACATTTCTTGACATATTCACAACAATCATGATTTAGAGAAGGCCATTGAAGGCATTGGAGAAGGATACCATCAAACCCGCTTGTAAAGAATACCGCCAAGGATTACATAACGAGTAACACGTTGGATAAAATATCTCTTAGTGTTTGTAGAAAGATCAAGGGAGTAATGGATTTGGATAAATAATAAAAAAATTGTGAATACCAAAGGTCCGATGAATTAGATTCGACCCAGGATGAATCTAAGATATGTCATAGAATGGTTGTTTACGATGATGTATACTAATTGAAAGCTTGGACACATACATTTTCCAAGGGATAAGGGCATGAGGATGCCATTGTATCAACAAAACTATTGGTCAAATGGGGACAAATTGAATAGTGTAAGAATCAAAGGCTTTAAGAAGATGAGAAATATCATGATATTGTTGTAAAACATCATTTCTACTGATACTCTCTAGTGAATTACTTTATTATTAGTTCATAATCACCAAAATGTCAAGGATATGAACACATAGAAATATGCAGTTTCTAGTCCTAGTATAAGGGCTTCGTATTCTGCCATATTTTTGTACATTCAAAATCTAATTTGAAAGCTAAGGAGATTGGGTAATCCTCGGGAGGAATAAGAACAACTCCTACCCCTCCACCTTACTGGAATTTAGAACCATCAAAGAAAATAGTCATTTTAAGGGGATCATAATGAAATTGATTGATTGATTCATCTGGGAAGTGATTAGAAGGAGTCTCACGTATTGGAAAGACGAACCTCTGCTAATTGATCTGGAATAGCTTGACCCTTAATTACCTTTTGAGGAATGAATTCCAGGTCGAGCTTGGCCATGAGAAGGAGCCATCGGGTGATGTGATCATTGTGATATGGCTCAGAATGCATTACTTTGAGGGGTTGAAAGTTAATAACAATATAGGTTTTATGATTAAGAAGATAGTGTCAAAGTTTTGATGTAAAACAAGATAGCGCAACACAATTTCTCGCTTTAGAATATCATGTTTCACAATCATGAAGAGTACGATTGATATAATAAATGACCTATTCACGTCCCTGATCATCACGGTGTGCTAACATAGCTCCTAGAGCATGATCAGTTATAGAAACATATAAATAGAAGGGTTCTCCTTCGCATGGAGGTGTGAGTACTGGTGGAGATAAAAAATATTGCTTAAGATCTTCAAAATCCTTTTGATAGTTTTGGTCCCAATCAAAAGTTATGTCTTTTCGAAGAAGGTGATGAAAGGGCTGACAACGATCAAAAGTTATGATATGAAGCGATGAATAGATTGAAGTCGACCTTGAAGACTGTGAAGTTACTTGAGATTGGAAGGAGGAGGCATTTCGAGAATTGCTTTGATTTTTGCGGGTCAACCTCAATGCCTCTGATAGAGACAATGAAGCCAAGGAGTTTTCCAGTAAGAACTCCAAAAACACTTTTCCTGGATTGAGGTGAAGGGAGAAATGAGTGAGACGCTCAAAAGTATTTCAAGGACCGAGAGATGGTCCAATCTATGTTTAGATTTTGCTAAGAGGTCATCAACATAGTCTTCTATAATTTGATGTAAGAGGTCATGAAAGATATACATCATGGCTCGTTGATATGTAGCCCCAACATTCTTTAAACCAAAGGGCATGACATGATAACAAAAGGTACCCCATGGGGTGATAAAAGATGTCTTGTGCTGATCTTTAGGTGTAATCAGAATCTGATTATAACCAAAAAAACCATCCATTAAAGAGAGCATCTCATGTCCCGCTGTAAGATCTACAAGTTGGTTAATACTTGGAAGAGGGAAATCATCTTTAGGACATACGAGGTTAAGATCTCGAAAGTCAGTACATATACGAAGCTTTCCAGATGCTTTTGTGATGGGTACAATGTTAGAAACCCATTGGGGATAATCAATGGGAATAATGAAGTTGGCGGATAGGAGACATTACAATTCTTCTTTCACAAGAAGAGCAATTTGAGGATGCATTCGATGAAGCTTCTGTCTAACTAGTTTGGCATTAGGGATAACAATGATGTTATAGACAATGATGGAGGGGTCAAGACTGGCATGTCCAAATATGACCATGCAAATGCTTGGCTATGTTTGGACAAAAATGAAGTGAAGGCTTTGAGATCTTGAGGTGTCAAATACTAACCTATTTTAAGGATGTGGTGCTTTTGAGGAGATCCAATAGTAATTTTGATAGTGGATTCATTCAGGAGATTGGATTTTTCTGGCGAGATGAGTTTTCTGATCTTGAGAACCTTCAACTCCCATGTAGGAGAGAATGGAAGTGTCATCATCACATTGAAGAATGTCAATGATAGGGGAATCTTCCTCTACCATCTATAGATATTTAAGGGGAAAATACCGGGTTTATTTTGGCTTGATAAGTCATCGGTCCGAGAAAGATGGTGGAAATAAAAAAAAAGTTAGGGGAATAGGAACCGTATCATCTTGATCTGGATTTGTGAGATAATTGGATGGAGAAAAATCATTATCTGAGCTGGAAGGATAGTTGGAAGGAGATGAGATATTATTTGAATATGTAGGATAGTCAAATGGAGAAGAAGTATGTTTTGAATTGGTAGTATATTCGGATGGAGAAGAAATGGATGAATCAATATGAATGGGAGAAGATGCAGATGTGTCGGAAGGGTGTATGGTGGGATCATCATATCCCAAACCAAATTTTGGCATGATTCATGGACTTGGGAAAAGATATTACCATGAGGGCCCTGTTCATAGCGCCCCAAACAAAACCCCTTCCATGCATAATGATAGAGGTATGTGTGAGTGAAAGATGGTTTATTGAGAAATCCGAAATCACCTATATATCGTTTAGTATGAAAACAATTTTCAGTGTGAGAAGAAGGCTAATCAAGGCCGCCATATACTAAATTGGTTTGAGGGAAGAAGGGCCAAACAAGACAATTTCCCCAACATTCGATTGATACATAGGGGATTTATCAGGGTGGCTGAGGTGATTGGGAGAAGGAAGGGTATTGAGAGTGAGGAGTTGATATTCCCCTAAAGCAATATTTTACATTATAGTATTAGAAGAATCCATATGAGTTAAGGTAGATGGAAGTACAGATGAACTGGTGGATGCACATGATAAAAATTGGTTTTAGGAACAATGACATCTTTAGGTATGTAGATCATGTGACATGTCTTGGAAGGGGAATCTCATCTAGAAGAGCATAAGTAGTCCCTTCATGTTCATATTTGATACACCGATGAAGAGTAGATAGAACACAATGCATAACACAAATCCAAGGACATCCCAACAAGAGATTATATTGGAATTATCCTTCAATGATGTAGAAAAGTTTGTGGAGGATTTTATGGCCAACACGAATAGGAAGAACAACTATTCCTAATGGGGGAGTGACATCATCGTTGAAGCCGCGAAGAACAATAGGAGACTTGGCAACAATGGTATTGGGAAATTTAAGTTGATTGAAGGTATGAGAAGAAATGATATTAATACTGGCACCATTGTCAATCATAGTTCGATGGATGCATGTGTCATCGATATAGACTGTGATGAATAATGGTAGATCATGTTCTTCTTGTGGTATCCTAGGGATTTCTAAACTTTCAAATGATACGGTAGCAGATGTTACGAAGGCATGAGCTAAAGTCTGCGAAAGGTTAGGGCTCATCGGAGGATACCGGGATTTGTTGCAGAAGACCTCCATAAAAGCTTGTTTATGGTGTGGAGAGCTTTGGATAAGCTTGTAGAGTGACATCTTGATAGGGGCCTGTGAATTTTTTTTTAATAATGGTGTGTTTAATGGGTGAAGGATTTGAGGCGGCGAATGATACCTTGTCTTTAGAAGAAGATGAAGATGTTCTTGTGGGATGATTAGTAGGAGCAATGATAACAACCTTTGGCCGTGATGGAGGTGCGGAGGCAGCAAGCTCCATAGGAGGAGGGATAATGACATAAGTCTTAGGGGTGGACGGTGAGGCGGAGTTAGAGTTATATGGCTTTGAACGGGTGGTTATCTGAATAAAATTAATTACAAGAGGAGGACGATCCTTAGGATCATCCTCTTTTGATAATATGTTGGTGGCATTATTGGTTATATCTTTATTTGGTAGTGGAATACTGACATGATTTCTTAATGAAAAGGGTGGTCGAGATGTTTGAATAGACGCATGTTGGGATGTGGAAGTTGATGGAGGAGATGGTAGAATTGGTTTTCATTGTTAATATTTTCATTGACAAAATGATGCACGATGGCTTGGAGAGCTTTGCAATGTTCAGTGTCATGTCCAGGGGCACGGTAAAATGTGCAAACAAGATTAGAATTAAACCAGGAAGGCCTTGGCACATTTGGATCAAAAAATTTAATTAGCGGTGAAATGATGGCTGGCTTGGAGTAGTTGGTGAAACATAGTGGTATAATAACTTGGTGTTATCAACGGAGAACTTTGGAATGATGCATGGGAAGGTGGTGATGTAATAATGGATTTAGACATTGTTTTGGATTTGGAAAGGGAAGATAAATGTGCCTGATGTGGGATAGTAGTGGAAGACACAAACGCCTTTGAATTTGCTTTAAGATATTGGTTGGAAAAGGGTGGTTGCATTGTTCTAGTAGTAGTATGTGTTGTTGGTGAAGGGAAGGTTCCTAAAATGGAAGAGGAAGATGAGGGGTGTGGTCCTAAAATAGAAGAGACGATGTGGTTTCGAGGGAGATTCTATCGGGAATAATGAGGTCTACTTTTCAACGAGGATGTGAAGGAGAACACTTGGGAAATGGGGGTCTAGGTCTTGTATATGAATGGGGATTGTTAGAGGGAATGACCAGAATCTCTACAGGAGGAACTAGAGATATTGAAGTGGATATTTGTGGGGACTGTGCCGATGTGTGAGTATCTAATGGTACAGAAGAAATGGGATGATAATTTGAAATTAAGGAATGTTGGAATGTTTGCCAAAAATCATCAAGTAATGACATGGCCATGGAAGAGGGAGATGAGATAGATGATTGTAAAATAGTAGATGTAGTAGGTGTTGGTAGAAGTGCAAAAAGAGGGATTGGAAGAGAAGCTAAGGATGAGATAACAGTAGAGGTGGGATAATTTCTGACAAGGTGATTGGGTTTAACGGAGTAGATGTAAGGGGTAATGACACATAAGTGATATTTGCATCTGAGGAGGGGGTGGTAGGTGTTGAGATATATGTGAGTATAGGAAAGGGTACCGACGTGGGCATGGATGTAACTAATGTTGATGTGGAGATGAATGTTGATGCATTTGTGGATGTAGATAATGTATCAAAGGGGACTGGTGTAATGGTTGATGAAGAAGGTAAACTTGTGGGGGAAACTAGACTTTTATCGCCGACGTGGATAGTGTTTATGGTGTGGGTACTAGGGGTTTGAGATACAAAAGTAGGAGCAGTCTGGTTTATGGATGTGGGTGTATGATTTGGAAATGGTTGTTTAAAAATATCTAAAGGTTGATTGGATGAGGCATTCGGGTTATCCACTTGAAGTTCTCCTTGATCGATGAGTCTTTGGATAGAATCCTTGAACGTCTAAATTTTTATATGTCATGTCCTTGGACTTGATGATACTTGCAATAGTGATCCTCTCGATACGACACAAGTCACGGTCTAGATTCATTAACAGGTTGGATAGGTGGTAGTGTGATCAAGTGTGTTGTTATCAATTTGTCAAAGATGACACTATATGATTCTCTTAAGGGAGTATAATTGGGCATTGGTTGTGTGAATCGTTGTTGAGTTACTATGGTAGATGTCGGGATAGGAGATGATCTAACAATGACGGTGTTGGTAGTTGTCTTTGATTTATCATTTGATATGGATGGTTTGAAAATTCGGTTTTTGGCTTATTGGTCTTTAATTTTAAATGCCCCTGTTCTAAGGCACGTGTCTCAAGCTTGCGGGCCATGGTGAAATCCTCTTCAAAAGTGCAAAATGATTGGATTTGCAAGGTTGATGAAATATTCTTAGCACAAGAGTGCGCGAAGAGCTCGATGAGATCAGTTTGAGGAAGTGGAAAAGATAATTGATTTATCATATTACGCCATCGTGTGATGAAATCTGTGATGGATTCATCTTTGAATTGGCGGATAGTATACATGTCATTGATGGTTATTTTACATGCAATATTAATGGAGAAATGCTCAAGAAATAATTGTGCAAGCTAGGAAAAAGAAAATATGGAGTACTGGGGAATATTATTATACCACTCTAAGGTAGGACCAACCAAAGACATGGGGAAAGTATGAAGCATCAAGTCTTGGTCGTGTGCAATGAGATAACATGTATGTTTAAATGCTCTGAGATGTTGTTGAGGGTCCTCCTTACTATTAAACTTGGTGAACTTCAGAAATTCCTAGTGTGGAGGATATGGTTTCATGGGCACGGATGGATGGATGGGTTCATTACATATTTGTTCATAAGACAATGTGACTTTGGACCCTAACGTAGTAGCCTCTAGGTTGGCTAACCGACCTATCAAGATTTACATGGGGTCATTAGGAAGTGCCTGTTGAGCAGTGAAAGGTGGTGGTTGGACTTGCGTATGTGTGGGTATCTGAGGGACTTGGTATGGGTGAGTGTAAGCTATGTGTGATGGTTGAGGTGGTTGTTGATAGAATGTGTGTTGGTGAGAAACATGGGCATGGTATGATTGTTGAGATTGTGTAGGTTGTGGAAGTAACTGCTGAGTGGGGATATGGGTATATGTGGGTTAATAGACTGGAAATGACACTGTATGTTGCAAAGGTATTGTTGGAGGAAGTTGAGAAGTGAGGGTATAGACCTATGATGTAGAAGGAATTTATTGTTTGGATAAGGGATTTGACACATGGGATGGTTGAATGAAGGTACTAGTGACCATCGGAGCTGTTGTAGTGGTAAGGATGATAGTCATGATAGTCATGTTGATGTGAGGAAGATTGGGCGAATGGGCGTGACTACCTGGTGGTCTGGTGTGCCGATGGGTTGGTGGAGGATGACGCAAAATCATGTAAGGCCATGGATTGAGGAATTTCAGAACTAGTATTATAAGGATAGACCTACTGAAGCGGTGGGCCATCCAGAGGAGGTGTATGTATCTTCTTAAAAGATAGTCTTGAAGGGCCATAGGGTTGGCGTCAAGAATCTGTCAAATTCTAGGTCCCCAAGAGGGAAGATGGAAGTACCAATAGGCTCGATTGTGAGAGGGTGGAGTGGCTGGCCTAGATGGGATGGAATGTTGGTCTAATGCTACAGTGTGGGTGAAAGGTATTGAATGAGGTATATTAGTGAGAGAATGGGTGCCTGTGAGTGAGATAGGAAGAAACATGGATGATGAAGTTGTTGATGTAGTGATTGATTGGGATGAAGCACTATGTGTGGTGAGGTTGTGTTCCATATTTTTAGTAGTGGATCGAGTAATTACGAGCATAAAAGGTAAATTGTTATTATATCAACAAACAAGTGAGGCAAACAATTTTTTATTTTTTATTTTAATCAAGAACATTGATCTGCGTTTCTACAGCTTCCTATCCATCTTCAACATTTGGCAATATAAAATGCACCCTTGCAACCCCATCTTCAATATCAATCCCTTTAGAAAACATATCATTCTTACCCCTTGAAACATTTATGAAATAACCAGTCCCTTCTACTTCTACATCCAAAAATGCTCTTGCATTTGCTGCATTACCCATACCTATAAGGTCTACTCCATCGGTTATCACATCACTCACATCTCCACATATTCCAAAAATGCTTACATCTTTATCTATGCCAACGACCCCTATACCTATCATGTCAACAAGTCCACCTATCTCTACCTTGACAACCTTGCCCATGGCCACATTATCCAGTCTACCCCAATACTCTTTACCTAATCCTTCTATCACACCAACCAAATCCTCTCGATCTGCAATCTTATCTAAGATACCCTTTGGATCATCTACTAAACCAACACATCCACCTAAATCAAATAAATATGCTTTACCTTCTCCCTCTACAAAATCATCTCTTTCCATGCCCAAATTGAAACAATCCACATCTCACATAGATATCATTAATCGCATCTTACAAATTCCTATCTCTCCATTAACATCCTCGTCTTGTTTTAGGACATTTTCTCCATTAATAACCCCACCACCACTATCAGATCATCTAGTTGAAATTATTGTTATCCATGCTAGAGGTAAATCTTCTTGGTTGAAGTCTAAGGCTCGGAGCAAACATCCCCGATAGTCCCTTGCACATCCTCGAAACATTCGGTTTGCCCTCTTCTCCGAATCCAATGCCACAACATATATTTCAAGATCATTCTTTTCATCTACAACATCTTGAAATAATCAATCCACATCAAAACAATACCATCCTCCAACCAAATTTGATTTTTCCTCCAAAACATGAAATTCACCCATCCAATCTACATCCACTTTTTCTCCCAACTCCAAGCTGATCCTATCAAAATTCATAATAGTAACCTTCCCCATAAAACTTCATACATATATTTCGACATTTAACTCAAACATCGGCCATTAAACTTCCTCCTATAAAGCCTTTAATCCCTATGGTCATGACCGCCATATATTTCACATTTAACTCAAATCATTGAGTTAAAGGTCATGACATTGAGAGATGTCATTCCTTCAAAGATCATGTCCAACAACTTGTAAATCAAGGGGATATCCAAATTGATACCTCCACTGCACAAACTAATCAACCACCAACAAATCATGTCACCCCTTTACATCTCAACTATCAAATGCTTGTATGGTTGACACTATCAATCAAGATCTTATCTTATCACCAACTCCGCATGTTCCCATAGTGGACATCATTCCCACCTCTTATTTAGAGCCTGTCACACCTACATCAACTTTCACTACCTGTCCTGAACCTGCACCTTCTCCTATCCTTATCACATCCACATCAAATTTAACTATACCATCCACTTCTGTCACTTCAAACATACCTCAATCTACCACATTAGATTTATCTTTAGCACTTATTTTGGCCCCACTCATATCCACACATATCCCTACATCTCTCCCATCTATTTCTTCACCCACATCTGCCTCAAATACACCTATTACTACACCTACATTACTCACAACCATCCCAACTAAACTCGGAAAATAATACGGAACATACAAGATGGGGTTGCGAGGGTGCATGTTGAAGATGGGGAAATATAGATCAATGGAGTGTCTGACATGCTCATAAATCAAAATGAAGGGGTACATATAGGAGTGTTGTGTAACTCTTGTGCATGACACATGTACACTAACCCTATTGACCTATTCAACCTATGACCTATTCTCACTAAGTGAGATGACTAACCAACTAGGTGGACAAGACGTCAAATGACGACAAGTATAGTCATATACACCAACAAAAATGGTGGTAATGTGTTATGAAGTAATTACAGAATTATTTTAGAGGTTTAGAATGCATAATAGGATATTTAGGGTCTCTACATTTACCCCTCTTTAAAGTGTTATTATGAAGTAATAATGTTTTAAAGATAATAGACGCATCTAGATCAGTGAACAAATGATGAAAAAGTGTGGTGGATTGCTTGATTTTCCCTAATAACACATTTGGATGCCCCACCGAGTCTAGATTGTGCTGCACGGAGTGCCCCTCAAATAGATGGGTGACGTGATAAATTGGTGGATAACCACTTGATAGGATTAATAAGAGATTGTCGTGAATGGTTTTATTCATTATGTATATATATATATATATATATATATATATATATATATATATATATATATATGTGATATATATATATATATATATATTATTGAATATGTCGTTGATTATTGAATTGTGTTGATAGGATGTTTTTTTGTTTTTTTGAATGAGATGTATGAATGAATGTAACTATGATATGAATAACATTGCTCGTAGCATGAGCTTCCATTTAGAGTTTGTATCTTAGAGCAACTTGTTTTAATTTTTGCACAATAGAGTTAACACCATGATTATTAAAGAACCATGATGATTAACCCATTATGTGTGTAAACACACATACACACAACAAATAAAAAGGTAAAAAAACTCAATATACACATTAGATGTTTGCACCATGGCTATTAAACTAAGATGTCAAACAATAAACTTTGAATTAATCAAACAATTAACTAAGAAAAGTAAAAACAAACCCAATATACACAGTAGATGGTTGCACCATGGCTATAAATTAACCAAGATGACAAACAATAAACTTGTAATTGGTCAAACAATTAACTAAGAAAAGTAAAAACAAACCCAATATACATAGTAGATGGTCACACCATGGCTATAAATTAACCAAAATGACAAACAATAAACTTGTAATTAGTCAAACAATTTACTAAGAAAAATAACAATGCAACACAAATTTCATAAAGACACTTAACTCTATCCTTAATGTGTTCCATAGTGAAGATTGAGTGATTTGGTTTTCCCCTAGCAAGGATGTATGCAAGGGGTAAGATGATTTGTGAATGATTGGGTCATTTCCCAAGCAAGGATACATGTAAGGGAGTAAATGAGAGTCAAGATTGTCCCAAGTGAGGGTACACACAAGAGATTTAAATTAGTTTGTTTTGATTGATTGATATTTGAAATGAATGTCACGATAAGAGTCAATGTGTTGAGTTTGTGAATGTTTGGTTGTAAAGGTTTAAGATTTTGTGATTATTTAGATGTTTAGCATTTTTGGATGGTTTTTGATTTTTTGATTTTAGACTGGTTTATATGTTTTTGGTAGTTTTGGAAAAAAATTGTACTATTTTTGTGAATTTTTGGGATTTCTTTGAAACATAATTGAATGTTTATGTAGCCAATGAGATATTTTAGGCAATCTAGGACCCATATGAGCATTCATAAGAAAGCAAGAGCCTTATTAGACCAAGGGATGAATGAAATTGGATAAGAGTGAACATAGATAGTATAAAAAATGGTAAACATATGAATTATGATAAACAAACGACAAAAAGTGGTTTGAAATTGGGAAAATAGATAGGATGAAGGAGTGATATAGGTGGTTGTACCAAAATGCCCCCAACACAAAGGGTACTCATGGATGATTCAAGAATATAATCTTTTCAGATGAACCACATTCATGGGCTCTTTAAGCTCTTGGCCATCTTCATGAATAGATTGTATGCTCCATGATCTAAATTTTGTAGTGATAACATAAGGAACTAACCAGTTAGGTTCAAAATTTCCTTGCTTTTCCCAGTCCTTAGTTATATTTTTCTAATTTTTTTAATTACAAGTCGCTAATCTCAAACTATATGGGTTTTATCCTTTTTGGTACTTGCAACAAAGTCGATTTTGATACACTTTCAAATGGTTTAAGGCATTAAGTCTCTTTTCATCTAGGAGGTGGAGTTCAACAAGACAAGCTTATTTGTATTCATCTTCATTGATCAAATATTTGAGGGATATACGAGTGATGAGAGCTCAACCTCTATGGGTAATATAACTTCAAATCCATATACAAGTGTAAAAAAGTGGCTCCTACTAGAGTAAGATAAGATGTGCAATAGGCCCAAAGGGCATGATAAACTTGTGTATGCCAATTGTGACCATGTTTATCGATAATATTTTCCAAAATGGATTTGAGTGTCTTATTGGATGCTTTAACTTGGCCATTACATTATGGATAATATGGAGTGGACCAATGGAGGTAGATATGGAAGCATTTGGCTAGCTCTTTAATGGTTTTATTTTTAAATGACGTATTGTTATCAGTAACAATAGAGGAAGGGATGCTAAAATGACATATGAGATGGTTAAATATGAACTTGGAAATATTAGTACTAGTGACATAAGTGAGAGGCATGGCCTCTACCCATTTGGTAAAATATTCAGTTACGGTGATAATGAATGTATGACCATTAGAAGATGTGGGTTTGATTTTTCCTATAAGGTCAAGCCCCCATTGGGAGAAAGGCCAAGGTGTGGTGATTGTTTAAGAGCTTGTGAAGGTGCATGAATGAGATTTCCATGTTGTTTGCATCCCAAATATTTATTGAAAAATTTATAGGCATCGAATCCATAGTGGGCTAGTAATAACCCACATGTAAAATATTTTTAGCTAAAACCATGCCACTTGTGTGTGCACCACATATACCAACATGTACCTTGACTAGAGTTTAGTGTGCTTCATCTTGATTGAGACATCTTAGGAGAGTCCCATCATAGCCTCTTTGATATAAGGTGTCAACAAATATAGTGTAGTATAAAGTACATTGTGTTAGTGCTCATTTGTGTTGGGAATTTATATTTTCAGGAAATTTTTACAGTGGATGAAAGTATAGATATCATGATACCAATGGTTTTAAGACCAACTACTTCACATATCATGGTCGACTCAGGTAAATCGTGTAGACACCTTAATTTCACGTCTGTCTTAAATCAATTAATTCCCCTACCTCATTTCCCACAAAAATGCACTCCGAATTAATCAAATATAATTTGATTAATTATCCCTTTCAAATCTAAAAATAACCTAATCCTTACCACATGTAATTATTCTCCATGTTTTTCTACTATTGAATTAAAAATCTAAAATCAAATCCTCACCCACTCTTCATGGTCCCCACTCACCTAAAATCCTCCACTCATGAATTAAAAAAATCTAATTCAAATCCTCACCCATTCTTCGTGGTCCCCACTCACCTAATCTTGCCCACATTTTCAAACCATGATTACTTAAATTACTTTAAGTTAATCACTTCCCAAGGCTATAAATACAGCCTTACCCCTCCCCTCTAAAATATGGAGAATAAGCTTGAATGCCCTATCTAAGTTCTTGCATCATTTGAGCAAATAACATCCCTCCACCTTGTCCTAATGCCCAAATAGCCTCATCTTGAAGCACCCCAAATCCATAATCATTTTATCTATTTGGTGCAAAGTAAGTAGATCATTGTCGTGAGGAAGGTTTTTCTCCGTTTCGAGAAAACACCTTCATATCATGTAATCGGGGCTCATCCATGTTTCCTGGCTCATTCTGAGGTTTGCTCTTCCTTGTTAGTAGTGCATTTTTCTCAAAACCCTTCGTACCATGATCTTTACACCTTCATCCATGATAAAACATTTCCTACCAACATGAAACCAATACATAAAATTGCTTTAGCACAACGTGCCTCTCATCACACCATTTTAGCAAAAACTCTTTATAAACGAGGATATAATGACACCCTACTCTGACATATTAATCAGGAAGAAGCCTCTAGTGTCCTAATTGAAGTCCATTCTGGTATCTATGGAGCGCACACGAACATTACGGCCTTAGCCAAGAAAATCCTGTGAGCTAGATATTATTGGCCCACCATGGAAAGTGACGAATGCCATTTTGTCAAATGATGTCAAGCATGTCAAAATCATGGCAATATTATCCATGCACCTTCCTAAGCATTACAATCGATAACCACACCATGGCCCTTCTCTCAATGGGGACTTGACCTCATCGGTAAAATTAGAGCAACATTGTTCGATGGACATAAGTTCATCATTACCGCTACCGATTACTTCACTAAATGGGTGGAAGCTATGCCTCTCACCTATGTTACTGGTAGCCAAATATCGAAATTCATTTTTAATAATCTCATCTATCGATTTGGTATTCCATCCGCTCTTGTCACAGATAATGACAAATCATTTAAAACCAAGATGTAAAAGACCTCGCCAAACGTTTCGCATCAAACTTAAGTGGTCCACTCCATACTACCCTCAGGGTAATGGTCAAGCAAAAGCAACCAACAAGACGTTAAAATCTATCATGGAAAAAATATTCACCCATGGACATAATTGACATACTCAAATTTACCCCGCTCTTTGGGATTACCGTACATCTTACCGCACGCCTCTGGAGCCACCATATTTTCCTCATTTATGGTTGTGAAAGCCATTTTACCTATTGAGATATAAATCCCATCCTTTAGAATCTCCATTAAAGATCTAATTAATGAGAGTGAATACCGACGGTCACGACTTCATGAGCTTGAGCTTCTCGATGAAAATGACTTAATGCACTCAATCATCTTCAAGTCTATCAAAACCGATCGCAACATACGCTTATCATAAAAATGTAAGACCCAGAGAATTCAAAATTAATGACCTCGTTTTAAAAGAAAATCAAAAGAATACCACTAAAGAGTGAGAAAACAAAGAAAAATTGAGCCTAATTGGTTAGGATCTTATGTAATTACAACCAAATTTGGCTCGGAGCCTATAAGTTAGCCATCAAGATGGTCAAGACCTTGATGAACTAATGAATCTAGTTCATTTAAAATGTTTTATCCTCGAGGCATTCACTATTATGGGAAACAATGATGTGTACATTGTTCCTTCTATCTAGCTCATCTCTCGAATAATTTAAAGTTATTCATTTCCATTGTGATATTTTTATTATCAAAATCACATCTTCATATTTATCATCATGAGACTCAAAAGATAGATCCTATTAAGTTTGTGAGCGTCATAGTTCTTATAATATCTCCCATTTTCAGTTACTTTCACCTATGATCATACGTAAAAGCTTCATGATGGTAGTATATTCCCTTCAAAGACATTCTCTCTTTCATAACAAAGCTCAAAATTTCTATACTCAGTTCATTTGATCATCCATCTCAGTCTTTGGTGTTGAACCCTCGCGTCATACTAGTTGTGTGGGGCTGAGATTGGGGGCAAACGTTCCTTCCAAAAAAAAAAAAGCACTATTGTAAAATTCCATCAATTCAATAAATTATGAATAATTCATTGTCACATCTTTTGTCCTTCATAGTCTTTGGTGTTGAGCCCACACTTCTTACTGGTAGTGTGAGATTGGGAATGGAGGAAGGTGCCCTTACTCATCTACATCTTGTCTTCGGTGATAAACCCTTTCCTCTTATAGGTGGCATGGGGCAAAGCGTATGGGGCCATTATCATAAAATCATAAAAATATTGAAAAAAATCAAAAATAAAAAAACAATTCAAAATATTTAAAAATAAAAACGAAAATGGAATTTACTCGCCTATGTTTTGCCTTCAGTGATGAGCCTTACTTCTTACTAGTAGCATAGGGCAAGGCATAGTGAGTCATCTCAAGAATACAAAATCTTATAAATCTAACAATGCTTATAATTATAGAATCCCCAAAGAATTAATTTAGATGCCTAAGTGAAGAGAGAACTATCCCTTCACCTCATATCTTACCATTCAATAGGCCACATAATTGTCTAAGTCTAGCATGTGTGACCTACCAGTGAAAGTTATTTTGAAACTAATTCAAGTAACCTTAAGAAGAATGGATTCGACATTTCCCAAAGGGATTTTTGTTATCACTTGTCTCTATATTCATTATTTACCTCATGCGTCCTTCTTGATTCTTGGTGATGAGCCCTCACATCTTACTAGTTGTGTGGAGTCAAGAATGAAGCTGGACTTCTTTTCATCATATCATCACTAACATATCTTGCCAATGGAATGAGAATTTTTGTGTTATTCAGAGCATGAGTTACCACGAGGAACATGGTACATACAGATAATATCTTGGTTTATCACCTCTCAAAATAAGTCTGCATTCTGGTCCATAAATTGCCAACAACAGTGTAAAAATCCAAAAATCCAAAAACATTAGAAAATCTCCAAAAATCCAAAAACATTAGAAAATTGTCAAAATCCCAAAAATTCAAAAAAATTAGAAAATCTCCAAAACTCCAAAAAAAAGTATAAAAATCCAAAAACATTAGAAAATATCCAAAATACGAAAACATTTGAAAACTTTTCAAAATTCCAAAAACATCCACAAAATCGCAAAAAAAAATCTAAAAAAATTGTAAACTCCAAAAAATCATAAAAACTATAAAATAATCAACACAATTCATCCTTTGAACTATTATCCCCAATAAATGATCCAATCACCTTATGACTATCAAATTCAAACCACTTCTCCTCACATGAATCCTTACTTGGGAAAATTTGGCTCTCATTGTTTCCTTGTTTGAGGAAAATGACCCAATCCTTTTTTATGTCCTTGTACCCCTTCTTGGGGGCACATCTGATCAATCCTCACTGTGGAACATGTTAGGGACATGTTTATTGGTTCTTGTGTTGCATTATTAGTTACAAGTTATTAATTGTTTTCTTGTATCTTGATATATTACAGGGGGCATCTTGATTTTATGTATCTTGGTGTTCTCTCTAATATACTTATGTTATCTGATTACATATCATACTGGGGCATCATACTTTCTTGATGGCCTTTGTCTATGCTCTCTTCCACTTGCATATCGTACTAGGGAATCAAACCTTTTTGATGGCCCCTATCTATGTTATCATGCATATTACAGTCTAGTCATCTTGATCTTTTATATCACGATGCATCCTATTATGTGATATATTAAAATTAAGATACTTTTCATCACGTGAGTATCTTCCTACATGATCAACATCTTACTTTGCACCCCATCCATTCACCCATACTAATACATTCCCTAGTTTGGGAATCCTACTTGATCACCATTGCAGTTTATGAATCCTACTTGAAGATTTTCTCAAGTAACATTCACTATCCAACAACTCCTCCTCCCCCCCATGATCACATTGTATTTGATCCATTCATCCTCGCGGTCCTCATTTATACTCCTCCACCACTTATCCCCATATTACCCTTCTCACCATTCATGTCCCCTCTCACCCATTTGAGATCTTTCCTTTCATTCTTCTCGCTTCCCACTTGACAATCTTACTTAATAACCCCTTCTATATGGGATCCTTGGTGGAGGTTTACCCTCTCTCTAATATCTTCCCACCGTAGAAGCTTCTCCATCATCTCCCCTCTCATCAAACAACAATCACCACCACACACACCTTCCCATTCCACCTCTTTTGCTTATCATTCTTGCATCATTACTCTCACCATGCGGGAAACCCAATTAAGGATCCCCTCACACTCTCTCGCCCTCCACCGCATATATTCCTTCATCCATTCATGTTACACTCCTTTGTTTCCTTTCTTCCTTGTTATCACCTCCTCTCACCTCCTCTTCCACTCTGGCATACATCACTCACTCTTTTCTCATCCTTCCCGAATGCGTCTTCTGCTTGGTCATCCTACTTACATGCTCTTTTAGTATGGAAAATTCACTTGTGGATTCCCCTTCATCCATTTTATCATATCCTATTCCCACCAACTCTACCATCATTATTCTTCTTCTTCAACTTGGTGATCCTACTTAACCATCCCTACTGCATGGCAATATTACTTAAGTCCCTCTTAAGGTTGATCTACCCTATGGAATTCCCCCATCCCATCATATTTCCCCCATTTTATTCCTCCTGTCTCTCATCCCGATCATCTTCTTTAACCAACCATTCCACCCCTGTACCCAATACAATTTTGTCTTTCTCCTTGCATATCATCCTTGTTGGTTTGGCAATCTTACTTAACCACTCTGGTGGCATAAAATCTTACTTAAGAGTCTCTCTTAAGGATGACCTGTCATCTTGCACTCGCCCATCACTCTACATTCTCACCATCCATATTTTCTCTTCATTCCCCATCATCACATCTTCTTACCACCGCTATCACCATCCTCTGCTTGGCAATCTTACTTAACCACTCGCGTGGCATGGTGATCTCACTTAAGAGTCCCTCTTAAGGATGATCTATCTTCTTGCCTTTCCCCATCACTACACATCCTCACCCTTCACTTTTTCTTGGCATTCCCCATTATCACATCCTCTCACCTCCTCTTCCATTCTCACAAACACCACTTCTCGCTTGCCCACTTGTCATCTCCAGTGTCGCTCACTTGGAAATCTTACTTAACCACTTCCATCACATGACAGTCTTACATCAGGGTCCTCCCTACGCTAAACTTGTCATTCTAAACTTCTCCCTCACCTCATTCTTTGTTCACTTTGTTGATCGCTTCTTCCACCTAGTCTCTCCTACCAACCACATTTTCCTCCTACCATTATCCTTTCTCCATCTATCATCTCACAATGTATGTCTACTATCTTCCATCTATAACCATGTTCCTTTCTCCCATTTTTTCCTTCTTGATCCATCATCCTTCATACCATTTCTTCCCATTCTTTTCATGTCTTGTTTCTTCATCCTCACCTCATTCATCCTCATTCTCTCGCATCCTCTCCTTACTTTCACCTAGTCACAACTCATCCCTCGCATTTTCTTTACTCTTTTCACTTCATCTTCTTGAATTCTCCCACATATCTACCCCCACGCTTACTCGCCATTGTTGTTAACATTCCTCTAACATTATTTCATCATCATCTTCTATTCCCACACTAATAATTTTTAGTGGACTTTCCCTAAAAATCATCAATCCTCATTCCACACGACCTCATTCACTCCCTTGGACCTTCTCCATTTTCCCTTCATTCCTTCCTTCCTCTGGGCCCACCACTCATTGTTAGTGGGATTTCCCTAATGTCCCTTCATTGGCGTTACCCTTTCCATTCCTTGTTACCTTTCTCCCTTTCTTCATTTTTTCTCTCATCCTTCCTCACCACTCATTGTTAGTGGACTTTCCCTAACATCCCCTCACTGACATTGCCTCTTCTATCCCCCATTCTCTTTTCTCTCCCATTCTTTTCCCCACTCCCACCCTTTCTTGTCGCTTCTTCCCCACCTCTCCATCTTCCCTTCACCCTCTTCAATATCTTTACTATCTTCATCATACATCCTTTTTCTATTTTCTCGTAATCCTAGTATCCTCATTTCATGCATCTCTGCATCTTTTCTAATCTATGTCATTCCTCCCCTCTTTCTTCTCTTTACATTCCTCATACTTGTTCACTCTACACTTATTATCCCCATTATGTATTCCCTTCCTTCTACATCATTTTCTCTATTATCCTCTTCTCTCTCCCACCCCTCGTCTTATTTCACTTCCTTTGTATCATCTTCTTCCCCTTTTTACCTCATGTTTCCTCCTTACTTCCCCATCGATAACCTGGCTCTTCAGCGTTGTCCCATCTTTTTTATCATCCCACCCTCCACATGCATCTCCATATGGTTTGTTCCATATTCTTTGCCTTGGTCTTCCTCACGAAGACCCGATCCTTCAATCTTCTCCCTATATTCTCTCTATCCTCCTTTCCTCCCCCATAATTTTCACATTTCTTCTGACCACCCCTCCTTTTCTCTACCACCCCTACCTTTTCTTCATTATGTACCCATTTATATTCTTTTCTCTAATCTTTTCACACTTTCTCACCCCTCATAGTTTCTTTTTTTCTCCATTCTACCTCTTCTTTCGTTCTCTTTCAGTTTTTCATTGATTTTACCCCCTACTCCCACCTTGTCTTCTCCTTCTTATTTATCTTTCCTCATTTCTTGCTTTTCTCAGCTCTATCATTTCTTTCACTTTCCTGCATCCCTCTTTATTATCTTTGTTGCTTCCTTCATATGGCACATCTCTCTATTTCATAATTTCACCCTCTACTCTATCATTTTCTTGTCTTCTTCTTGTTTGTCCTTCATCATTCCCTTCTTCCCCTATCATCCCTCTCTCTTATTCTCTTCTACCTCTTTCATTCCTTTTTTGTCCCTCCTCTATCTCCATAACCCTTCACCTTTCTTGCTCTTCTCATAATCAACCACCAATCCTGTCCATTCCCTTTTCTCTTTCCCATTGCATCATTCCACACACCCTCACACCTAACATTCAAGGCCGATTGAATCCTTTCTCCATTTGTGTCATGCGGTCATTCCATTATTTTACACCCCATTATTGTCCTCCTCTCCACAAAATTAATCTCTCCTTTTTTGAGAGCGTTGTCATCTATTCCATTCTTGTCAGCCCTCTCGAGGGGCATCATCACATCTATCCATAATCACATCTTCTCATGACATTTTTGTCTTAGAGGATACCATGACATCCGTCACTCACCACCTTCTATTCTCTCCAACAAACATTCACTCTACTTTTTTCTTAGGAAAAGTAGATTGAATTCTTCCCCCATTCTCACAAGCGAAAGTTTGTTCTACTTCTTAGAAAGCTTTCTCTTTTCTTCCTCTGACAACTTCTTATCGAGGGAACACCTCCTTCAAGAAGAATCTCTTCAAAAATCTTCAATCTTGCCACCTGAGGCATATTCACTCCATCTCATCTACTTTCTTTGAAAGGACACTACTTTCATAGTACCCTTCCAAAGAGGGGCAAATGTAGACACCTTAATTTCATATTTGTCTTAAATTAATTAATTCCCCTACCTCATTTCCCACAAAAATGCACTCTAAATTAATTAAATATAATTTAATTAATAATCCCTTTCAAATCTAAAAATAACCTAATCCTTACCACATGTCATTATTCTCCATGTTTTTCTACCATTGAATTAAAAATCTAAAATCAAATCCTCACCCACTCTTCGTGGTCCCCACTCACCTAATCTTGCCCACATTTTCAAACCATGATTAATTAAATTACTCTAAGTTAATCACTTCCTCAGGCTATAAATATAGCCTCACCCCTCCCCTTCTAAAACATGGAGAATAATCTTGAATGTCCTGTTTAAGTTCTTGCATCCTTTGAGCAAAGAATATCCCTCCACCTCATCCTAATGCCCAAATAGCCTCATCTTGAAGCACCCCAAATCCATAATCCTTTTATCCATTTGGTGAAAAGTAAGTAGATCATTGTTACAGGAAGGTTTTGCTCCATTTTGAGAAAAACACCTATATATCACACAATTAGGGCTCATCAATGTTTCTGGACCATTCAAGTTTGTTACGAAACACGAGAAAAGAGTTATTATTGTTAGTATTTTACTTCCTTATTAGTAGTGTATTTTTCTAGCTTACACTTTCTACAACACCATTCTTTTATGGTTTTCTTGGTACCATCCTTTCTCTATGTATTCCATTCACTAAACAATAATCATTGAAAGCCTTGCTATAATATTCACCACCATTGTCAGATCTAAGGCACTTTAACTTTGAATTTGATTCATTCTCAACAAGGGCTTTCCATATTTTAAAAGTCTCAAAAACATCAAATTTATGTTTAATACAATAAACCCATACCTTTCTTGTAGCATCATCAATGAAAGTAACATAATATTGGGATCCTCCATGAGAAGCTACCTGGGCTGGTCCCCACACATTTAAGTGTACAAGCTCCAATTTCTGCTCCTTCTTAGTTGCCCCAACTTTGAGAAATCTCACTCTCTTTTGCTTTCCAAAGACACAATGCTCACAAAAATCAAGATCTAAATCTTTCAAATCTGATAACTTACCCTTAGCCTTTAATATTTGCATTCCTTTTTGACTCATATGGCCCAACCAATTATGCCACATGCATGCATTTGAATCTGAAGTAGATAACACAAAATAAGAATCAAGAACACGGTAGATAAATATAACGTTCCTACCTTATTGCATCTTGCCACAACAAAGGCACCCTTGATGAATTTCTAAGAGTCTACTGTGAATGTAACCATGTAACCAACTTCACCTAGTTACCCTATAGAAATAATATTCCTCTTGAGGCTTGGCACATGCCTCACATCTTTCAATACCTATGTATTTCCATTCTACAATTTTAGATGAACTTCCCCTACACCAGTAATACTTGAAAGGTTCATCATCACACAAATAAACATGCCCAAAATTACCCTGGACATAATTTTTGAAATAACCCTTATTAGGGGTTGCATGGAAAGAAGCTCCTGAATCTAAAACCCATGATTCTATTATATTATCTAAAGAAAGAATAAGAGCATCTTGCATTACCTCTGCTGCAATATTTTCCTCTTTACCTTTTTTTGGGTGTTGGTTCTCTTTATCCTTTGACCAATAATATTTCTTTGCATGTATTTTCTTTCCATAATTCCAATAGGTAATTCCCTTACCTATGGATTTAGATATGTTATTCCTTGACTTTAATTTCTTATTATTCTTACTCTTGGATCTCTCCTTCTTCTTGCCTTTACTTTCTACATTCAAAGCATTCCCAAATGATGATTCCTCTGTACTTTTCTGTGAATTTTATTCATTCAAGATTATACTAACCACATCATCAAACTTCAAAATATTATTAGCAGATGTTGTATTACTAACATTCATTACCAAGTTATCTCAACTATTAGGCAAAGAACATAAGAATAAGAGTGCTTTCACTTCATCATCAAATGGAATATCAATCGATTTTAACTGATTTACAATAGATCATAAATCATTCAAATGACTAGATGTAGATCCACCTTCATGCATCTTAGAACTAAATAGTTTCTTCATCAAATAAACTTTATTTGAAGTACTAGGTTTTTCATATAAATTAGCAAGATATTTCATTAACTCTACTATATATGTCACTTTTGTAATATTGGAAGCCACGGATGCTGTTAGGCTCAATCTTATAGATCCCAAAGCCTTTCGTCACAAGAATCTTTCATTCTTCATCAATCATCTTCGTAGGTCTAGAATTTTCATCCAATGGTAAGTACAAATCTCTTTGATATAGATAATCCTCAATCTACATCTTCCATAATTGATAATTTCAGTTGTCAAAATTCTCTACCTTGTATTTGTTTTCTTCTTCCATTGTTGTAGCTCCCACTCAATCAGAAAACCCTCTGTGAGTAAATCTATCAACACATAAAACCCTCAAACAAAGCTCTGATACCAGTTGTTGGGGTTAGCACAAGGTTGTATAGATAATATATCATATCTAAGCATACATGCAATAAAAGTAGATATTCTACCAAAAGAAATATACAAAACAAGATATATAAATCAACACCATATTTAACATGGTTCACCCAGTGTGGGCTACATCCACCAAGAAACAAGCCAATATATTATCTAAAGCTTTCAAAAGATATACAATTGAAGATCTACAATCTTCCACACCTCTCATGATGTACAATACTTTCTTTCTCTCAAGCTTTTGCTTCTTCTCTAAGAATTCTCTCTCTCACAATTATTTTCACAATAATCATTAATTCTCTCAATCCCTTACTTCTAAACCCTAGCTTTCATGTTTATATAGGCATATACAAACTTAGGGCACTTAGCCATGCAATTACAATCAATAGATATGCTTTAATACTAAATTTAGATCTAATTCTGAGAGTTAAATAAAACACTCATGTACGAGTAACCTATGTTGGTTAGCCTAACGATGTTGATTCCTACTTCTCGGCCGATGTCGGTCATAGGTGATCGATGTCGGTCCCTTCATAACTAATGTCGAGTTCTTATGTTTTTCAACAAGTTTAATATAACATTCTAACTGAAGTAATTGAGCTCCACAACTCAACACTACCAACATTTTGGTTTCATAGTGGAAAATTTTAAAATTTTAATATTACTTTTTCAAAATTTTCCATAAATAGATTAGCCACAATTGGAGAAAGAGGCTACCCCATGGCTACACCTTGTATTTTCTCGTTAATGTCTCATGAGAAGCTGAAAAATGTTGACCTAAGGCAAAACTCTACCACTCCATAGTTTCTTCATTAGTTTACTCTTAGATAGCCTATATTGCCTCATCTAGAGGAATTTTAGTGAACAAAGAGATCACATCAAAACTAACCATTAGGTCATTTTCATCAAGTTTTTATTTGGTAAGAGTGTTGACAAATGTTGCGAGAATCTTTGATGAAATAAGAGGTTTTTCCTACCATGGGCTTCAATTTCTTCACTAAGTAGCTAGACAAATTGTAGGTCGAAGAGGTCATGGTGTCCATGATAGGTCTAAGGGGAACCCCTTATTTATGTATCTTGGTTTCCCCATAGATCATAGGCATAATAAAGTCTTTAGGAATGAGTGTTTGTTTCACTTCCATATTAAAGGAGGACTTGTCAATTAATTGAGGTACTTCTTTAATTACTTGTTTAAGTGGATCCTTGTAAATGTGTTTGTAATCTCCCACTATTATTTATGCGGTCCTTTATTTTCTCCATGTATTCCTTTGTATTTAATATAAGCATTGCATTTCCCTTATCTCGCTTTTAGTCCGATTAATTCTTTATCATTATTAAGTCTCTTAAGAGTGAGACACTCTTCTTTATGGATGCTACTTCTAAGAGGTATAACTTTATGCAAAGTGATAGAACAATCGTGTTTGATTTCTTCATCATGTGGTCGAAGTAATCCATTAATGGTATTTTCAATACTATTCACCAATTTCTCAAAATGAACATTTTGTGGAGAAATGACAAATCATGTCCCCCAACAAAGTAATTTTAAGGTTGGATCATCAAAAAACTAGTGATAAAAGATTGACCATATTATCAACACCATTCCAACCAAAGGCATTGTAAGTTGTAGAAGTGGAATTATTACATCAAGATGTTCCCCCTATGGGAAAGTCCTTCGATGTTTACGTGATGATGTTAAATTTGATGGCCATTTGGATGTTTTTTCAATGCGATTAATTTTGACTGATCGTTTGACGTTTTTCATTTTTATGGCTATTTTTAAGGGTTGCTTTTTCATTTTTTTATTGTGTTTAGATTTTATTTTCCATGCATCTTTGAATGTGGGTTTGATGTGATTAGATTTTTTTGCCTTTGTTTTTGTGGCTTGTTTACTAGACACACTTTCCTCTACGAAACAGAGAGTAATCTATCTCGCGAAGGGCATGATTTTTCTCTCTCTGGATAGTCGTTTGATCGAGATCGCACATCTACTCTGTTTTCATTGGAGATTGAATGAAATCTTAAACCTGACAATGTCGCTATCATAGTGGCTTCACGGAGGAGGATGGGAAGAGACTCAAACCCCGTACGTATTGTTGCCCTATTTAGGAACTCAGATGTTGTTGATATCACCACCACAGAGAATTGTTCAGTGATCATGATTTACAAGTGAGTTGTATGCCATGAGCCCTCACCATTGCTCTTTACCAGAAGCACAATAAAAGATTAGTCGAGCTCATGGAGCCATTAACTGAGAATCAAAGTAGCGTCATTTATTTTCCAATTGTTTTAGACATAAGCTCCCAGAACCACCATGTTTATGTTGAAATTAAAGTTAATGATACGAAGAACAATACAATGTGTTTTAAGGGCTTATCCAAAGAAAAACAAGGCCTTTAAGATCTATGTCGTTGCACTAGATGAACCCGCCCTTGCAAATATGAGTGGAACCGAGGTAGTGCAATTACAGAAGCAGGGCAATGGTGAGGGTCTTGAAATTGGAGGGTGGATGAGGAAGAAAATTAATATTGGGGATTTTTTCGTCATCAAGGTAGGGTTTCCATATTTAAGGGGATTGATTGAGAGTGAAGACATGTGCCTCATCGATGAGATCTTTGTGGTATGCAAAGATAATCATGGTGTTGACTGTATGCAAGTGTTGCACGCATACCGAATTGTTGATTGATGAATTAAAATTTCATGTAGATATGCCTTTACTTGATTCACAAAGCTTAAATTTACTTTTGAGATCATTTATCTAGAATTTCTAAATTTTGGGAAGCAAGAAGAACTTGATTCTACAACTAGTATATGCTTACACTTGTTACATTTTCTATTGGAGACTCATTCTTATTCACATTCCATCATGATGCAGGACCATCCTTGAGGTCATGGAAATCTTGCTTCACTCAAAAATACTTGATGGGTGGTAAGTTTAGTGCCTAGAACATGTGTAAACAACATCAACTACATATATAACAACTGCTCCTAGCAAAAAGGGGGAATTTGCCATGTTTTCTGATAAAGTGCATGAAGGTCGAGCATTACAGAGTCATGGTTTGGTGGACCATAGCCATAGGCCATGATAGGAATTTGTTTATGTTGGGTATCTATTTTCATTCTGATGAATCAGCTTTCTAGTGCCCATGAAAGAGTTTTTAAGGATATATTTTCAAACAACACTTAACATGTGATGAGTTTTTTTGTCATGTGTTTAAGTTTTAAACCAAAATCCTATAAAATTTGGGTTTAAGGAGGGAAATTTTTTATTTTCAGAAGATCATTTACTGCAAATAACAACACAAAATTCTCACCAACACCAACTGAGATATTTCAGGTGCAGGTGTTCCATGTGCTGGAAATTTTAAACACAAGCTCTACATAAACTAATTTTACCTGGCTTGTTTCAAAGAGAAATCTTTGAAAATGACTCAATCATCACGGTTATGAGGAGAAGGCTTCTATTGTAGAGTGTAGACTATTAGAAGGCTGAAATTATGCAAATTTAGGCCATTTTTGGGCAAATTGTCCATTGGAAATGTGAGGGAAGTCTCGGAAAAATAATGATTGACTTTTGATGGATTTTAATTCCTATTGAAGGAGAAATAATAGTTTTCACCGAGTAATTGATGATCAAGATATATGGGCAAGAGTTCGACTGTAAAATGACTTGTTTTGGGAATGGTGAGGTCATTGGTATACATCCAGGCAATCTCTGAGAAATTGGAGACCTGATTTGATGTGGGGTTTTCAAGTAGATAGATGATTGTGCCTCAGAATCAGCCCAGATGCTAGGAGTTGACAACATAAAGATACAAACTAATGTTTGACTGAGAAAACTTTGCAAAAAGAGGCAGCTTGAGGTGATTTAAATGTTTAGATAACTTACAAAATTTTGAGCATAGATTTGACATGGGAACATCTGCAAATGAATTAAAGAGCCATTCTCCTACACGAATGGCATTTTTTAAGCATAATGTCAGTTTGAAGTGTCTGGGAAGTTTTTGTTGAAACTAATGCTTGTCAACTTGATATTTTTTTTGTTTTATCTTTTGTTGAAAGTCCAACCATCAGATACTTAAATTTTCATCTTCAGACATTAACTGTGAGTGGGTCTTGACTCTTTATCATGTAGAATGTATGGTGAGTTTGAATTGTATTGATGTAAGCAAGAACCAGTAAAGAAGCTCTTGTGTATGTTAGTGTGATCATAAATAGATGAACTCCTTGTGCTTTATACAAATTGCTATTGGCCCTTGACGAGTAAGGGTAAGGGTGAGAGTCGTGTTTGTTGTATTGAACCCATGGTTTGTTACTAAATGATGCAAAGAGTTTAGTCTGGCCATGAAGTTAAGGTATTCCTTTATTGGAAATTCATACCTTGACTACATCACAACATAGTGGCAGAGTTTATGAATGCTAATAGGTGTGAGGCACATGACTGATGCTTGAAACTTTGATGACAGTGAAGGTAGATACATCTATTATAGTCGTTAATGCCTTGAGGGGCCTATAACCATGGTTTATCATCTCAAATAGTTGGTTTAACTTTAGAGAGAAATGGAATTACACTTAGGATGTTTTTTTGGTTTAAAATTATGAATGAGTGGGGAGGGTTTACAATTCTTTGCTTTGGAACAAGTGTTGCATTTCATGTTGTGTATACATAAATAGTGTTATGGCATTTCTGCTACAAGACAACAATATTACAGAGTTGTTGGCTTTGATTCCCCAAACCTTGATTTTTCTTAGCATTGAATACCTGAAAATATCAACCTTCTATGATGTATGTACTGTTTTGATCATGTTGCGACCTTTTGCAGTAATGCCATAGGGTTTTCTAGGAATAGTTTAGTCATAGTGCACAACCGCTACTTTGTGTTATAGTCCCAAAAGACTTGAGGAGCATCTCATACTATTAACATATTGGTGCCATTACATGGTCCTCGCTACCCTAAACACATTGTTAAACTTGTTAGTAGCAAAGGCACTTGACTCGATCTCCCTATAGGATGTTGAATAGTAAGAGTGTGACTTGTACTCTGCAAAAACTCAGGAAAATCTCAAGAAAACTTCACAAATGAAACAAATTGAATACTGTTGAAAAATTAATGGTAAAAATTAAAAAGGATGTCTCATTCCATGATATACTGTGGAATGTTGATTCAGAGGCCAGTGGATACATGGTTTTAATTTCATGTTAGGAGATAGAAAATTCAAATCAGAAGCAAATTTTTCTACAAAAGATGTTTTCCCTTTACCTCATGGCCTATAGAAAATATTTTTGGGGGGACAATCTCTCTTTTCAACATTGCATTCTTAAGAGATTTCCTTACAATTTTCTACCTAATGAACTCCTTAATGGATTTATGTTTATTCTTTTGGCTGAAACCCAAATGATTTTCTTCACTCTCTCTCATACTTTGATCAAGATCACCTTGTAATTCATTGTATTCTTGTTTTCAATGAATGAAGTGGGTGTTGTTCCTGGTTCTTCTATCTTTACATAATTCCCCCTATTTTTATAGTTTTTATTTCTAGATACATGTAATGAGTCCATTATAAGTCATTTGTGTTTATCACAAGATTCATGGTATGGAAAATTGCAGCTTTGTTTATATCTTCAGTACAACTTTCATGGCATGAGGAATATGAGGAGCCAGTCTTAGACCCTTAGTAAAATTTATATGATAAGCTTAAAGGTGATGCAATTTTACAATTCATTCTATCGGTTAATATTCACGTGGGTTCTTACTGAGGAGAGTACCGCTCTTCTTGCTAGACGACTTCTTCTTATATCAAATATCCATCTGAGACCCTGAGATCTTAATGTTTTTTATGCCATGATACATTTTGAAGCCTTTTTTTGCATCCAAATCCATGGCTGATTTTGAATGGGTTTTATTTTATCAATTAGACATCAAATTTTGTTTTCCATTAAGTGTTGATTTCCTCCATGGTTTATCCACAAATTTATCCTTGACATGTTCTTCACAGATTTACAGGTTCATTTGCTATGCATTTTACCTTTGTTCCACTCATCCTTATTTTATCTTTTAAAACCTAATAATTCTCACTTAAATGTCCTCAAATTATTGTGGCTTGATTTCTAAAATTGAAAAATTAAGAGACTCCTTCAAGAAAGAGTGGTACTAAAAATAAGATTTAATTCAGCTAAAATCTATCTCAGGACTTGTTTGTTGGTCATGTCACAATTTTTGAAGATCAGCTTTTGAGTGTGCCCAAAATTTATGAAGATCAACTTTTTTTTTTTGTATAGTGTTCTTATAGACTTGACATTTTTGACTGCATATCAACACGCTAATCAAAGTGCAAATACTTACAATACTAAACCCTTAATGTCACGGGATGCTTGTCATATGGAATCCCTGCTACACTAACCTTCGCTATATTTATTAGCTTCATGAAATATTAGTGCATTATATTGCACGGTCAATATTTTTATTCATTAATTTATTTTGAGAGTTCACTCACAAATGAATCACGTATTTTTGGGTAAAGATTAATTACTGAAACTGCTATTTTTTTATATCATAGGTTTCCTTTTTGATCTTCAAGACAAGCCAAAATAAGAAGATTTGAGAATAGAAGTTGAATTCATTATATTTATTTATGATATTATCAATGACCTGAAATCATTTTAAAGCATTGATGGAAATGTTTCACTTCAAAACCATTCACATTTAAGGGAATGGATTTTTTTCCATGTTCATACTTTTGTGGATTTTGTTCTACAAATTTTCATCCTTAAAGGACACATTAGATTTTAAAAATGACTTGATTATGCATTTCAAAAAGAAAAACTTGTAGATATGATGAAAATTTGTGAACGAGGCTTCTCTTTTGAAGAAAAAAATGACACACACAAAAATGATCCAACTCATAAAACTGCATTAAATCACATTCATTCCAATCATATGATTTGGTATTATCTCTATAATTTGGAGGAAAATAAGAAACTCTAAACTCATTAATGAAAATAGTGACGCCAATTCATGTATTTGACCATGCCATTTGGAAGAAGCTTGTGATTTTATAATTCCTCACATGTACTACTAATTGTTAAAACATTAGTGTTGCTTTTTGTATTGGAGCATGTTTACACATTCTTGAATTTTTCGGTCCAACAATCAAATTAAAATAAAGTGTGTAAAACACACACACACACATGTTCAAAAAAATGTTTGTTGATTTCTATTGGTAAAATTTATTTGTTATCAACTCTTGGTTTAGATGTTATTATAAGGATTTACTTCTTTGATGTGACATTTTAAAAATAAAAATATTTTTTACTTAAATTTAATATTAAAAGGATTATAATTTGATTGGGAATTCGAGGTTGTGTAAATTTGAAAGGGACTTTTCAAACGTAGCTCTTTTATGATAATGATGAAAATTAAAAAACACATCATTCATTTATTTTAACAGTTTACAATATTTATTTATATGTATCAATATAAATAATATAGATCTATATAAATTGACGGTTATATTTTTTATTTGAGTTGGGAGTAGTATTTAAATTTGACAACCATTTATGGTTGTCAAACAATTTTCATGTTTTTAGTTATTTTCCAAATGTGTTGTCTTTCAAAGTATTATATTTTTAATTCACATTTTCAACTAAAAATAAAAGACAAAATTATATTTATTTTAAGGAATTTTATGTATATCAATATAATTTACATATGAATCTTTAAATTTCTTTTAACAATTTTTACGTATATCAATATTATTTATATGAGAATCTATATAAAAACGATATTAGATTTTTAAAAACATTTATGTCAAATATTCTTCTCTTCCTCCACTCGCAAATTTTCTTTACTTCAAATATTTTATGTGAGTGGTTGAGGGAATATATGATTATTTAAATAGACGCATCCTAATATGGATGAAATTTGATTTTTATTTTAAACATATAACCAATCTCTAATTGAATACAATTACATACTTTGACGCATATTGATTATGTTCTAAATTTTTTCTTCATTTTAATCTCCTCACATATTCATGCCGAAATTACGAATGTAATAAAGATACACTCTTATGCTTATTACGCCAAATTTCTTTGGGAGCCTTTCCAACACGTGAGACTGTTGAAAACACTACAATTGAGATTTTTTTAATATCTAGTAGAATTACTATTGACAGGTACTACATCGTCACCTTAAAGTTGAGAAACGACATTATTGTTGTTAAAGCGTCGTCTTTCTTCTTTTCCCTTGCTCCTTTCCATCCACTTTCATTTCTTCACTATATCTCTTTTGGTGTTCACATCGTACATTTCACGTACGATTTATAGTTGATTATTTATTTGACACTATTTTCATATGCATACGCGTAAAGACACAAATTATAAGAGACACCCAATTTTTGTAGGGGAACCATTTATTACTTGATTATTGACTGAGATTAGAATCCCATTACCATGTTTTCTCATTTTATAATTTACACTTGTATTCTCATAATTAGAATTTGTATGCATGATGAACAAAAATACAACTAATGAAGTCTTTTTTTAATGAATCAATATTTTAATTAAAATGAAAACTAAAACTAGCAATCACGTGTGTACAATGCAATGTGAACACTTAAGGGTATATGTTATTTGATTTAGAGGGATAGTTATTACTTTTGTAATCAAGTTGATAAGGGGTGCGATTGATTTTGTAAGTGTAGGAATATAGATGAAGCATTACATTTAAAGGTTTTATCTCTACATTTCAAACTTGTTACAAATTTGTACATATACATTTACAAATCTTATATCATGAGTGGTAGCATTTTTTTGAGTAGTTTCTTTAAACTAAACCTAAATACATGAAGACAAGCGGGGTGTTATGTTGGAGTGGATGGTGGATTGTAAGGTGGAAAGCAATTAGAAGGAGATCAGAGGAACCATTGTACATATACGAGGAACCAAAGTAAGGTTGACATGTGAGAGTGTTGCAAATTTTAGAAAATGGAAAGTAGAGTGTTGCAAAATTTCGGGATTTGCTAGAGAAATTGTTATGAAACATGAAAACATTTCCATTATTTCAAACATAACCTATATTCTTATGGTGCTTATTGGTGTTTGACAAAATGCCTCGATGAATTGTGTTTCATGGATTGTAATAATTCATAGCTTGTTTATGAGAATTTTTATGCAATCAGCTGGTGTAAAGAGAGAAGCCTTTCCTAATATGATCCTAGCTAGTGCCAAATTTGAAGCCTTGCAAAAAGAACAAAAAAGGAGTAAAAAATGGTCTTATTGTTTTGTGTATATTTGAGTAGTTTTGAGTGCATGTAATTGCACTTTCGTTCGAGTACTAACAAATTTACAAAATTGGTTACAAATTTCACTTCAATCTCATACACACGATGCTCTCCGTCTAATGTAGCAAAAATTATATCAATACGAGCTTACTTGATGTTAATTCAAGATAGTTGGCTAGCATGTGAACATAGATTCTATCAAAAGTAGAACAATAATAGTCTTGGGATTATAAGAAAAATCTTCCACTGGCCTTGCTTTGCACCAAGAAATGACCCTCTGGTCAATCCACCATGCATGAAGTTTCCAGTGTTTTAAAGTTGATGTTGCAAATGCTTGCTCTAAAACAAGTTCCTAGTATCCAAACAAACCGATTGACCCCTAATAATAATTGCATGAAGTATTTGGATGAATATACAGATGGTAAGAACAAAGATGTTACAGGGAGCACAAACATCACTTCTAATGGGAATTTGTTTGTGTGACTTGGTGAGGTGATTTCACAAAACACTGTTTTATTGGACTGAGACTGGGATGGTGTTGTGATTTAATTTTGGTACAATACATGATTGGGATTGAAAAGGATTTTAACTTCTTAAACGTTCGATTTAAATGTTGATTCCTTATTCATAATGATGTAGTTGGAGCCCTTTCCTTCTTTGTAGATCCATTGTTCCTTCTCTGACATGTCTCCAAATGAAAGATACATATGAGAATGCATATAATTTTCCATCTGAGGGGGACGATCGAGCCCACACACACATTTTTTATCTAAGAAGCAATCAAAAGTTTCATTTTTCGTATCCCAAAGACAGTAAACCAATCAAAACATGAATAGCAAAAAATAAACTTGAAAGCATCAAAAATTTCTTTCTTACTTCAACCAATCTACTTTGAGTTTTAGTTTTGAACCGCTTTGCAGGATATGATCGATGTTCCCAAATTCTTCGAGAGTGCATGCATTGGCCCATCTTCAAGCGAATAAAGTTGTAAATGCAAGTTGTTTATTTATAATATTACTGCATTAGTTTTCATTTCCTCTGGACAAGAATAGATTCAAATTCATTTCAGCAAATAAAGAACTATCATATGATCCTTGTTCCCAAAAACAACCCACTTTTTATTAACTATCACATTGTTTCTACAAAAGACATGAGAAAATGATCTTTACATGCATAAGTTGTCTTGATGTTTATATTTCTTAGATCAAGATCAGTGTTATCTATGCTCTACAGTTAATTTTTCCTTTTTTACTAAAAGAAGTGAAGTCGGTACCTCTTGGCACAACTATACGTCAAGGTCATATCCAAGAGCTTGTAGACCAATTGCAACAGTAAACAACAAAAGAAGGTCAGGGCCTCTTGAAAGATCAGAGCATACTATGTTATTTGATTTAGAGGGGTAGCTTATGTCTTTGAATTCCATAGATATTGTAGGATGGAGTAAAAATGTTGTATGCATCAATATTTCCTTGTTCCATATCAACCTGATTCAAGGCTATTTGGCATGGATTAGAAGGATGTTGATGACGATGTGAAATCATATGTGTCTTTGAACAACTTATACATAGAATCGAATATCAAGGCATGAGACCACTAATACTCAAAAGTCCATATATAGTCATTATAGTCATCGAATCGTATTCCCAACCTCGCAAAATGCAAGGTTTTCCCACCGACACTAATAAGTTTCTTATCAGACTAATTTCTTGTTCATATTCTAATTGGTACATGGAAGAAAATCTTCATTTGAATACACCCAGTAGTACATGAAAGAGACATTAATGCATGCGCAAAAAGAGTGGTATTCAAATGGTTGGGTTTCAAACCTAAAACCTATTGGATTTTCCCCATTTTTTGGACCCCTTTAACCAAAATTACACTTAAGTGAAAAATACACCTCCCTCAAACCCCTTCTTTAACACCTCTCTTCTCCTCACATTTCTTTTGTGCTTGTAGAAAATTAGTAGGTTTTTTATCGATTCATTAGATTTGGGCAAGTATTTTTTTCTTCAAATCTCTAAATTTTGGGAGAGAGGAGAATATTGCTTAAGATTAGTGTTCTCAAAAATTCATTCTCAAAGTAGGGATGATTTCAGGGGCCAATATTTGTCAATGGACTATTTTAGTCATTTTCCTCCCAAAAAAATTTGTAAATTGACAATATTTAGAAAACGCATTCGTCCCATTATCCACTAAACCAATTCTTTTTCTTTGATAATTAGTTGGGTTTGTATATAAAATATATGGAATATTAAGTAAATAGAAGAATATTATTAGATTAATACTAATTTAGGAATTCAATATTGATAAAGATTCACCATAATTTATTTACTTCAAAAAGTGTAGGTCTCCCAATAATTATTCCTTCAGACTCAAAGGAATTTCAAATTTTCTTTTGATGTTGGTTCAGCGCCAACGTCTTTGTGAAATTAATTGTTTTAGTATTGCAAACAATAAGCATAAAATTATTAAAAAATACATCTAAAAATAAAAATGTTAGATTTTTCAGATTTCTTTAGGTGGATATCATTGTGTAATATAAGGAAAGGGCACAATGATATTCAGAAAGAGAAAACAATACATAAATATTAGATTTTCATATTTCCACACATGGACTCTTTCCTTGAAAGTTCTTATTTTATAGTGTGTTTTTGCCAACCACATTTATTGCCTATAAAAGCAATTCACTCATTTGTTATTTGACAAGCAATTGCATTCATTCATATAGCATTGTAATATGTCCATGTCCATTCATTGCAATGTTCGTTTATTTTCTATGAACATATCCAACAAGAAACTTGTATGAGAATCTTTCATATCATTAATTTTTCAGGAAATAGAGGAGTAATCAAAATCTAATGGGACAATATTAACTTGCATCAGAAATTGAAATGTGAACACATACGGTTTGCCATATTGCTTCTTACAACTATGTAGATTAGGAAGTTAAATTTAATCTATTGGCTTATATTTGTAGATTAGTAGCCTCCGACCAAATCAGTCTGCCCACATTGCACCCATTCGCTACCCGCTCACTAAATTGATAATCTACAAACTCTTTAGACCATACCCATTTTAGAATCCACATAACCAAGTTCCAAAAACATCTGATGCAAAGAATTACCTTGTCTAAAGACTGAATCAAGAAACTACTGAAATTCTAACAATTTAGACAGACATAGTTCTAACAATTATTATAATGTCATTTGCTAAATTGGATTAAAAACAATTAACCACAATGCAACTTCAGTTCACTAAAATTGAGAATGAAAATGTGGCATAAGAAGGATGGCAATTACCATAGACACTTATAATAGGATTGGGAAGGAAAAACATCAAGACTACCAGTAAAACCCAACAAATTATCTTCACGATCCATCCACCATGATGCCAACCATCTCGAATATCCTTTTGGGTCTTAATTCCAATCATCACAAGGGAAAATATTGCGAAAAAAGCTTCCCAGACTCACACACAATACAACATATGTCTGAAACCATTCTTTTGTAGGGGTATGAGAAAAATGGTTGATCCTTGCAATATTCAAAGGAGTGGATTTTGTCAATTAAGCACTCCTTTACTTTTAGTGGAAGTGCTCACCAAAGCAACCTCAAAATCCTAGGCAACGAGCCAATTTACAATAGTCATGATTAAATATATTAGGATTGTAATAAACAAGGCATATTTTGATTGTTGCGTAGTTAAAAATACAATGAATAACCTCACAAATAATATTAGAACTTGAACACAAAATTGTCAACAAAAATAAATTGCTCTATATTATTGTTGCTTTGTAGAAGGGAGGATTCAATTTTGCCTCCTTGAAAAAACTACCAATTGTTTAATACTCAAGTTAAGACTGACTAATCTAGATACTACATGCTTCATAACACTCTCATCATAGAAATCACCCATAAACAACAACAACACACTTGTGTTAGAGAAGATGACATATAAACATAAAAAAATAAGTGCCAAGTACAATATATATACCTCTTGAATCTACAATGTACAAATCCATTTTTCTTCATAACATAATCATTTTACTCACTTTGTGTAGGATGTCCCATAGACTTTCGTTTACCATATAATCATAAAACAATAGGTTTCCATGTGGAGAAAGTAAATATCCATGCAGACTCGTAAGATTTTGATGCTTGATGCTTCCAATTGTTTCACTTCGCTTTCAAATTCACGCAAGCTTTGTGGGTAGTGACTGTACAATCTTTTTATAACAATTGGCTTACAATTCTTTAGAACACATTTATAAACAATGCTTGTAGCACCATAGCCAATTACCCATCCAATCTCATACAAGTTTGTTTAACGTGTCATCAGAGGAATATTCAGAAATGCAATATTGCAATATTTTTCATTTCTGCCTCCTCTTTCATTCAAATACAATTAAAAAATCTCTAGCTAAAATTTCTGTTGTTTTGAATCCAAAATCTCTGGCAACATTCTTCCTCCTCTATTCTCCAAATTCTGTAACACCCATGATTGATGACCTTTACAAAGAGCAACTTTATAGCAAATTTTGCATGCAACAGAGCAGACTGAATCAGTAAATGGAACAATGTCTTCCTAGCCTTATGTTAGATGGTATTAAGATTTGGGTACAAACTGTGAAAAGAATTTGAATCCTTGACATGAACAAGATGTTATCCATATAATCAAGCCACTAGATATTCTTAATAAAAGGGTCGTGTAGTGCATGAATACATGAGCACATATATGCTGCAAAATACATGATGCTCTGCAACTTCAAGCTCTTGTGTCTTCTGCTCTCTCCACTAAAGTCAAATCCACTATCAGTCTCTCATACAAGGGCACCTTTTCTAATAGGTTTCCAGACAAGGCATTCAAAGACTATCATGTCCTCCAAATTTGACTGCAAAAAGTTTGCCTCATAGAATATGATAATTGCAAGCTAACAAAAGACATTGGAAGCCATTAAAACTTTTATCTTAACTAATACCACAATCACTAAAACAATTTTTTTATACAAAATACTCACCCAAATAATTTCTACCAATAATTTAATTTCATATCCCTGAGTTAAGACGGTCCAACATATATATGTAGCCAAAGGGCAATGCCTCAAGTTTTGTAGTCATGAATCGATACCAATCAATCGTAATCAAGACAAACCCACCTTTCATAACCATGCCACAATTTGTTTAGAGCCATAACTTAAAACCAGAAATGCAAAGAGATGCATGGTATCCACTGTTTAAAATTTCTCTAAATAGATTTGATTTATTCATCCTAAAGCTTAAAGGATCCATTTGGGTATAAGAAAAAGATGGAAAAGGATCCATGTGGGTATAGGCAAAAGATAAAAAGGGTATTACTGTAATTCCCTTTTGCTTCAATCTATTATACTTCTAGACATTTTTCTTTTCCAACCGAAAAAAAAACTTATTCTTCCAAATCTATACTCACATGAATATGGTGAAACAGGAGGGCTGGAAGCTGAAGGAGAAGAAGGGACATCAGAGTTATCCACATATAAATTGCAAAGATAAGGAGGCTTGACTATGGTGATACTCCATGTTACTTGTGTTGCCTCCTCACTTGATCTCTCTATTTTTGCACTTGATCTTACACTCCCTGAGCCTTCTTACAGCCTCATCAGCCTCTGTTCAACCACATCACCAAACCACAGGCTTAACATCTCATATTTCCTCATAATCTCTTTAATCATTCTAGATTACCTGTCTTTGAAAATACCCACAAGATTACACAGTTTTAAAATTGCAGATAACTGAATACCCTTTACAAACAGTGGTAGATTTGGATCAAAATTAGAAACATCCTGAAAATACACATAATCATTTGTTCTATTTAATGGGATTAACTGGCAATAGAAAGATCAGAGCCCACCAAAAACATTGTACATGATGGATCTTCTGAAAAAGAAAACAAAACATTTGTAACAAACTTGACAAGGCCAAATGTGCAGGTATGTTAATGGTGGCAGCCTTCCTGAGTTTGCCAAGGCCATTATCAGGATGAGGTCCTGCCACTGTATCATCCCAAAGTTTATCCAAAAGCCCCATGAACTCCTTCTTCTAAGCATAATCACTACCCAAAAAATTAAGAGCAGAAAAAAAAACCAATGCAACGTCTGATTAAACCCTTAAGACAAATAAACAAGGTATGGCCATTACCAAAAGCCTCTTTTGTGGAAGTTATTCTAGGTGTTAGTTCACATGAAAATGCATCTGCAATGATAGAACAGGAAGAGGAAGAGCATAAAAAATAACTGGAAATGCATAGATCAAATTAGACCAATTAAGATAATGTATATTGATTGCAAATACTCTGTGCAATTGTGCATAGTACCATTATGTTGTGTTAGAAAATCAAAAGTTCATCCTCTATAAGGTGAAAGTATTCCGGAAGATTTGCTATTAATTTTCAAGGGTTAATGTTCATCTGCAAAGCAAATTGGTTGGTGTTTGATGAGGTGAAATCATTCTGGAAGGTTTGTAATTAATTTTCAAAGGTTATATCTGGACATGTTGATTTTGCATCTAATAAATGGTCAAAAACCATAAACATCTTCGAAGGTTATAGCTGGACATGTTGATTTTGCATCTGATAAATGATCAAAAACCATAAACATCTTATGATGGTCATGGTAATTTAAATCCAGAGAAATTACACAAGTTGCTGCCCTGTTTTCTGCAATGCTTTTTTTAGATTCAACTACCAAGAAAATGATATTTATACAAAAAAATTTCAACATAACTTATACATCAAAAACATGGTTCTTTAGCAGCTAGGAGCCATGCATAGTCATAATTGTTAGCAATTTGTCATAAAATACAATCTTTGTGTCCCTTATTTATGTTGTCATATTGTTCATATTCTCCATATAACCTCTATTATGGAGCAGACAATATTTCTTAGGCACTTCAGAAGCATAAAGTTTACTTTGAAATGTTTTTTCTGCTAAACCTTGCAAGTTTATACATCCATTTGATATCCTACCATGAATGTTAAAACAAGTATAAGGGATTGTGCTACCAGTTTGGTAATGAGTGTGGGATTATTATAAATCAACAAGTTTCATTTTTTTTCTCGGTTAGTGTAGTCAAAAGAAGATGGAATCTCAAGTTATGCAAACCAATCATAGAGTTCATGTTTAGTGTTTTCTATTCAACATCAGATATTTTGAATTTCATGATTCTTGCCTTCTAATACACTTGGATTCACAATATCTATTCTTAAAAGAAAATCTTTTAGATGGAATTGGTGAAGGGAAATAAGCTCAGACTCATTTGGGTATGCCTTTTATAGCTTGAAGCTCTCAACTTTTGGTTAGATAAATGTTGTTACCATATAGAACCTATCTGTAAACTACTTAACAGTTGTGCTATTGTTTAACGTTGACACATCCATGCTCTAAATGTATTTAGGTTGGAAGGATGACATGTTTTGTTCTTTGGCTTGTAGTTCAAAATGTGTCTACTCATGAGGTTCATTGACATCTCAAAGTTTTTAGACTCTGTATCAGTGTTGGTTCTTGATATGATACAATAATATGATCTTATTGCCGTGTCAAAGAACATATTGATTACACCCCAACAATAACTAAAATTGGGACTCATTATTTTTGTATTTGATCAATAATTCTATATCCTTATAAGTTACAAATGAGAGTAAATGGAGTCTCATACACAAAAGCTTTAGGGGTAACACTAGTATGCATGATAATTAATATTGTGGAAAGTTTGGACAAAATACTCCGAACTATTGATGCATTGTATAATTACTGTGATTGATGTTAGTTTCACACAACATAAAAAGTATTATGGAAAACAATTCCACCAAAATGAGGATACCTAGTATACCACTACTATGTCTATAATTATCAATGGACACATCTATATGGAAGACTTTTAATTGAAAAAAGTCTCGCAATAGTATTTTTTAAAATTTTGAAATAGAAATTATTTTCACCCTATTTTGAATGACCTTTCGAATTTATAAAATATCTAGATTCTATGATGGAAAAAATCATCATAAAGCAAGTGAATTTATAACCATTGAAAATAGACTTATGTTGGTTTCACTAAATCTATATAAATTAATGAACTCAACAATTCAAGCTATGGAAGAACCAGTCGACAATAGTGAGTTAACTCAAGTTCTACACTAAAATGAATCTTTTTTGTTATGAGATGGGGTCCATTACTTCCTTCTTTTGAGAAAACATTATTAAATATTGTCAAACATGGGTTGGGGTAGATCCTTATCCGACAACAATGACTGTCATAATAGGAAGTGAGAGGAGTAGATAACCATTTACAATATGATTCCAAGGATTAAGGAAGATAATTGCTCGACCTCTTTTAGTAACTTTGTGACCCCCATAATGATGACAAATCAATGATTGAGGACCCTTACAAAGAGAAACTTTATAGCAAATTTTGCATGTAACAGAGCATACTGAATCGGTAAATGGAACAATGTCTTCCTAGCCTTATGTTAGATGGTATTAAGATTTGGGTACAAACTATGAAAAGAATTTGAATCCTTGGCATGAACAAGATGTTATCCATATAATCAAGCCACTGGATATTCTTAATAAAAGGGTCGTATAGTGCATGAATACATGAGCATATATATGCTGCAAAATACATGATGCTCTGCTGAACTTCAAGTTGTTGTTCTTCGCTTCTCCACTAAAGTCAAATCCACTATCAGTCTCTCATACAAGGGCACCTTTTCTAATAGGTTTCTAGACAAGGAATTCAAAGACTATCAGATGTCCTCCAAATTTGATTGCAAAAAGTTTGCCTCGCATAATATGATAATTGTAAGCTAACATAAGACATTGGAATTCATTAAAACTTTTGTCTTAACTAATACCACAATCACTAAAACAATTTTTTTATACAAAACACTCACCCAAATAATTTCTACCAGTAATTTAATTTCATATTCCCCAGAGTTAAGATGGTCCAACATATATATGTAGCCAAAGGGCAACACCTCAAGTTTTGTAGTCATGAATCTAATACCAGCAATCTGTAATCAAGACAGACCCACCTTTCATAACCATGCCACAATTTGTTTAGAGCCATAACTTAAAACCAGAAATGCAAAGAGATGCACAATATCAACTGTTTAAAATTTCTCTGAATAGATTTGATTTATTCATCCTAAAGCTTAAAGGATCCATATGGGTATGAGAAAAAGATGGAAAAGGATCCATGTGGGTATAGGCAGAAGATAAAAAGGTATTACTTTAATTCCCTTTTGCTTCAATCTATTATACTTCTAGACATTTTTCTTTTCCAACCGAAAAAAAAAAACTTATTCTTCCAAATCTATACTCACATGAATATGGTGAAACAGAAGGCTTGGAAGCTGAAGGAGAAGAAGGGACATCAGAGTTATCCACATATAATTTGTAAAGATAAGGAGGCTTGACTATGGTGATACTTTGTGTTACTTATGTTGTCTCCTCACTTGATCTCTCTATTTTTGCACTTGATTTACACTCCCTGAGCCTTCTTACAGCCTCATCAACCTCTATTCAACCACATCCCCAAACCACAAGCTCAACATCTCATATTTCCTCATATTCTCTTTAATCATTCTAGATTACCTGTCTTTGAAAATACCCACAAGATTACACAGTTTTAAAATTGCAGATAACTGAATACCCTTTACAAACAATGGTAGATTTGGATCAAAATTAGAAACATCCTGAAAATACACATAATCGTTTGTTCTATTTAGTGGGATTAATCGTAATAGAAATATCGTGAGCCCACCAAAACATTGTACATGATGGATCTTCTGAAAAAGAAAACAAAACATTTGTAACAAACTGCAAGGCCGAATGTGCAGGAATGTTAATGGTGGCACCTTCCCGAGTTTGCAAGGCCATTATCGGGTCCGAGGTCCCGCGTTGTATCATCCCAAAATTTATCCAAAATCGCTATGAATTCCTCGCTTCCAAGCATAATCACTACCCAAAAAATTAAGAGCAAAAAAAAAAACCAATGCAACGTCTAATTAAACCCTTAAGGCATTGAAAAAACTATAAGTATACCGTGACTCCCTTAATATTGTTTAAGGATAGATTCCTGTAAAAACAATAACATAATATTGCTAGACTACTCCCAACAAACCCATAACCATCATTCGCAAGCCAAAGCACAGTGAACCATCAACATCCTGCACAGAGAACAATTTCAAGGGTGGATCAAATTTAGATCAAACCCTCAAATTTGACAAAAAAATCAAAGAAAGATAAAGAGATTTAGAAAGGCATACATTCAAAAGGGCCAACATTCTTGAATCACCCAATGACATAGTCTTGGAAGAGTTCAATATTTCATCATCAAATGACAATCGCAAGCCAGTTGAAACAGGTACATTGGGCTGAGACAACGCAATCTGAGTATTGCCTTGAGTCTGCAAAAATCAATGGATGAAATCTGCGAATTTTCCAAAACCTCTTGATTTCTCGGTTCTCTTCCTAGGGGCCATTAAGTTCCAGGAAGGCTCATTCTCAGACGCATGTAAAGTCAGGCCTACCACTTGTTGTCCTAGATTACAAGAACCCCTCACTCTTTCGAGCTCCTCACTCTTTCGATTGCCAAGCCACTGGAAGTAGTTTGAGCAACTTTGGTCTTATCGAACCCATCATGCAACTGCCGCATTCGAATGCAACTGCCAAAACACGCAAAACAGGAAAAATGTCAAAACATGCACGTCAAATTTAAGCACTTGTCAAAAACGTCAAATGGCCGTCAAATTTAACATAGTTACGAACGACCACAAAGGCCTTTCCCATAGGGGGAACGCCTTCGGCGTAATTAAGCACTTGTCAAAAACATCCAAATGGCCGTCAAATTTAACATAGTTACGGAAATGACCGCAAAGGCCTTTCCCATAGGGGGACGCCTTCGGCGTAATTAAAAAAAGACAGTGTCCAAATTGTGAAGAGACATAATCAGAATCGCTATCGAGAATACAATAAAATCTAGTTTTTGACTCAACATAAATCTGGTTTCTTTATTAAGCAAGATTAGTCACAAATGCTTTCAAAAATGCAAGTTGGAACTCTCAAAGCATTTCATGATTTAGAAATCCATTTTCCCCTGACCCAATCTTGAGTTGGGCGCAATTGTGAGCGGGGATATGCTTTGATAGTCGCAGTATCGGGAAAATGAATTTCGAAAAGCTCCTCGTCTGTGAATGCCTGTTTCAGTTGAGCGATGACGACGCCTCTCCACCAACAATCGGTGTCATACGCTTCGACGGCATCCCCAATTGAGAAATGGGTGTGGGTGTATGAAGAAGAAGGATACTTGGGTCTCATGTTCTTCAAACAGACTTCCTCCACCAACGGCTTCGACTCCTCTGTTACAAATTTGTCCAATTGAACCAAGAAAATTGTGTTTACCATTACCAAAACCAAAGAGGGTTCCTTCAGACCAGGCTCCGCCATATCCTTCCTCGTCACTGCGCACCTCCACTTTCATTCCCATGCTCACCTCCATTCTTTTCACAACACTACACCTTAAAACTCCTCTCTCTCTGAATAATTTTTGGTTCTCTGCAACTATTCCAACTCCCAACTTAAACTCGCACTGACTTTGTAATTCTTAGACCACTCTTCGGTTTTTATTTATATTCTGAATTTGCTTTTTTGAAGTCTAAATATAGAAGAGCGCTTTTTAGTCCTCTCCCTTTATTACGCCAAAGGTTTTTCCCCTATGGGAAAGGCCCTTCTGGATGTTTCAGCAACTATGTTAAATTTGACACCTTGTTGACGTTCGTGTTAGGTACTTAAATTTCACGTTTTCACTTTTGTCGAGCAAGGCGAAATACAGGATCGCATTTATGTGTAGAGCCAAGTTATCCCGCACTACGGGCTCCACCGCCAATGCATTTTGCATCGCCTCTCCCGAAGCATATGTATATTATTATTTTTTTGTAAATTTTGTAGATGTTGGACCATGAAGACAATGCATTTCAGCGAATTTGAAGGGGTCAGTTTCTATCTCCCAGTGATTCTGGTTGGCAAATCTGAAAATAGGTCCTGGATAGAGGAGAACATTTGTCTCTTGTTAGAAAACAAAATTGAAGATACCACTGGTAAATTTGAAAGAATGATCCTCAAGAGCTTGCACTAATCATTTCCTCTTTTTTATTTTTTGAACTCAAATTTATATCATGATGGCAATTGCACATGTAAACTAAAGGAAGGTAGGTAAATTACAATTTATGTCAAGTTGTGAAGGTCAATGTTTCTTCTCTTTCCTTTAGCTAACATGAATTTTTAATTTTCTACCGTTGCATTAATGCATAGCCATCAGTTAGGGTGAACTTTGGAAGAATGAAGTCGAATAATAGATGATACATATACGGAATACTTGATGTCCTATAATAAAGAAGCATTTACTCTTGAAGTAATACTACATACTCTTACCAGGTTATGCCTCAGGCCAGAAATATGTGATTGATTATTTTGCAGCAAAAAAGCTACCAGACCAAAGATGACATTTAAAATAGAGTGGAGGATGGTCATAAAGTGTTTGATGATATTTCTGAAAAAGGTGCCATTTCCTGGACACCAATGATTGCAGGCTACATCGTAAATGGATATGCAAGAAAGCCCTGACATCATTTTACCAAATGCAAGAGGGTGAGAAAATTCAAGCTTATGCAGTCAAAAGTGCTCTAATTGAAATGTATGCTAGATATGGATGAGTGATTTCTTGTACAACAATGATTGTAGCAGATTGACTTAATAGTTTTTAGGTTTTAGCCCTTGATTCAATTGTGTAGGTATGGATTTTCCATGGATTTTTGCTTTGTTTTTTTATCTTATCCACAGATAATTCTGCGGGAAGAAAGTCATGACCTTGCCCTTGAATTATCAGACAATAGTGTTCGAAATTGCAGCCAGACCCAGGAAAAAATTGAGATTCTACTCCTGAATTGTCATCTTAATAAGCGCATTGAAAGAAGACCACAACATACTTGTGATGCGCAATGAACACCAAAATTTGTGAAGCCTGGTCATGATACAAGAGATTTAAGTAAAGGGGTAAGTACTATGTAGGTAGCTCTTGTTGCCAACATTTAATGAAAAATTGATTTGGGATTGTTGGGAGTCGGGACACACATTCAAGGCATGGTCATGTACGATCAGTCTGAGTGATTTACATCTACAGGATCCTCCTGATATCCTCACAGTTCCCCCTGGTCAATACTTATAGCTTATAGTCCTGACAAGAGTGTTTTTTGTTTTCTTGTGATGTGTGGGTTTAACAAGCTTTTCTTCTAGAACAATATCTTATTCTTATGCCTCCATCTGTTGTTGAACCCTATATTGTTTGTTGTTCCTTACCACAGGGTTCTCGGATTCATCATTGGGATCCACAGACATGGTTTACTTTAAGTCTTCTTTATTTATTTGATCCGCATTTCATAGTTTACTTCCTTGGGGCCTTCTTATTGGAGGTTAATGTGGTCTTCTCATCCTTTCCTTTAGCGTCTTCATCTATCAAGGTGGCTTTTAAGATGTTCTCAACCCAATTTGCAAGTCATCTTGGGCTCGTGTTCTTTTTCTTTTGATTCTCTGTAAGTCCTCATGGATTGGAGGAAAAACCAGATTCTTCCCAACCTCTTCTTTATGAGCTTTCTCTATTTGTTTTTTTACCAAATGTCCAAGTTATGACCAGGTTTACCTCAACTGAATGCACTCACTGGCACTTAGCTTTCATTTTTATCCACTACATAATTATATTATGACATAATCTGTAAATCATTCTTAGCTACTCTGCACATTGGCTTTTTCCCCAGTTTTGTGCAATCAACAAATCTAAGTAGCTAAAACACAATATTTGTGAACATTCTATGTTCTGGAAAATGCCCTCTGAGAATGCCCCTAGATTGTCTGGTAGCAAAAAGACGTCAGATGGTCTGATTGGATGCTTGCAATTTAATTTACTTTGTGGATTCAACAAAGATATTACGTTCTTAAGAGGTAAGTCCAATAAATGTTGTTGTGACAGACATTGAAAAAATTGTGGTGGCAATACAATTACAGTGCACGATGTTTAGCTCAGTGCGAATCCATTATGGTTCTATTGTGGGTGTTCATGGGTTTGTTTGTTGGCTACTCTTCAGCTCGTATATATAAGATGTTCAAGGGCACAAAATGGAAAAAAATACACTAAAGACAAACTTCTTTTGTTTTTCCTGGCACTATTTTCTGCATGTTTTTCATTCTGACTTCTATATGGCTGAACCAATTTTACTATATCTTTGGGTTCCCGTTCATTGTATTTGTTATCCTTCTTGGTCACTTGTGCCGAGATCACTATTGTTCTTTGCTACTTCCAGTTGTGCAGTGAAGATTACCATTGGTGGTGGAGAGTATATTTGACTTTAGGCTCATCTGCACTCTATTTGTTTTTATATGCGATATTCTACTTCTTCGCCAAACTGGAGATTACTAAGCTTGTTTCAGGAATTATCTACTTTGGCTACATGACGATCATATCATATGCTTTCTTTGTATTGACTGGTACAACCGGCTTCTATGCATGCTTCTGGTTTGTGCGTAAATATATTCATCAGTGAAGATTGACTGAAGTTGCTCAACATGGTTAGATTTTTTTGCCATATCATTAAGTATATGGCGAAGGAGAGTGAAAATCAAGGTTTGGATGCACGTGATCTACGTTATTTGTTGTTATTATTTGTTGTTGTCGGGTATAAAGAGAAATCATGGCTTCTAAGAGTGTCTATGGTGAATGTTCATGGTGCCTTAAATATGATGAACATCATAGCTCTTTGTTTGGAGGCTACCAATTTATTGAAGCCTTTACGAACATTTCTATTGATTTTGCATTGTATTTAAAAAATTATGTGCCCTTCAAAAATATTTTCAAAACATGTGTTTAAACATCATTTTGATCAAGGACCATCTAACCTTTGTGTTTTTTATATTATGAATGATAACATGTGCTAGACTTCCATCTTTTCTTTCAGAATTTTGTTTAGTAATTTAATGGCTATCTTTTTTGCCTGCCAGTATATACATAATATCTAAAGTTTTCCCACAAACTTAATATGTGAAATTCACATTTGATTTGAAGTTGTAATCTCTCAAGCAATACTTGTGTGGTAACCATAGAAATTATGTTATTCTTTTGAATTCAGACAAGAGTGTATGCCTATGGTATGGTTATTAATAGTCACATAACAAGTTTTTCATAATATTATGTTTACTCTTTTGAATTCAGACAAGAGTGTATGCCTATGGTATGTTTATTAATAGTCACATAACCAAGTTTTCATAATATTATTTACAACTATAGTTACAAACTACATAAAACATTTGCATATTAATGGTTGCAATGTTTAGTTAATATGCAACAATCAAGCAAGAGTGGCCGAATATGTCAAATGTATGCCATCTACCAACGAAAATTGACACAAACCCTGCAAATATACGGAAGTCTTCATGTATAAATGTTTATTTCAAAAAAACTACTCTGAAAAACACTACCACTCATGATATAAGATTTGCAAATATATTTGTACGAATTTGTAACAAATCTGAAATGTAGAGATAAAACCTTTAAATTAAATAGTTCATCTATATTTCTACACTTACAAAATCAATCACACTCATTATCAACATCAACTACAAAAATAATAACTATCCCTCTAAAACAAATAACATATACCGTTCGGCATTCACATTGCATTGTACACATGCAATTGCTAGTTTGTAACAATTTTAGAGCCCACCGCATTATCCACATCAATATTTTCTTCTTCCTCAAAACATGGTTCTCATTTTCTTTTATATCAAAATGCAACCCCAATGTGTCTTCACTAATGTCATTCACATTCTTCTCGAGTATCACCATGTGGTCCAAACTAGAAATATAAAGTCTTTGGTGCAGAAGTTCACCTTTATACCAATATCCACTTATGTTGTCCTACCATCCAAACTTATATCATTCCAAATAAGCAAGTTTTTGCAAAGAAAATATCATTGCAAATGCGGCGAGCCACTTAGCTAAAATTAGGGCCGTTGTTATCATTGTTAATACTGTTCACATCATTCAAAGGATCTCATGCATGTGAAGGAGCAAAGATCATGAGAGAAGATGTTGAAGCCATTGAGGGTATGGACGGTTGCTTGCGGTAATCCCTTCTTCCCTTGAAAAATAAAAACCACACGGTCATCCAAGTTCTTAGGCCTTACCTCCTCTGGATTATGGTCGGAATACCCTTCTTATAGAAAATAAGTTATTCTAGGGATGGTTGATTCAGAATATAGTTGGAAAGCAAAAGCTTCAATGATGAAGGACATGTAGAGAACCATATATTGTCGGCATGTTCCCATTGAATTCAATAGTCAAACATTAATATCGTTGCATCTTTAACACTTTATAGTGTGGTAGAGAGTTAAATCCATGTTAGTTAATGGGAAAATTCTTGGACGGTTAGTTACTTTCAACGGACTTGGACCTTCTCCTTGAAATGGAAGGCGACATATGAAGGCGGGTGTATTTTTAACTCCTTGTGCTACAACAATTAAATCATCGGAACTTGATACTTCTTCAAAGGCTACCAAGGGCATCATAACATCACCCTTAACAAAACTTCTCCCTGAGGCATTTTTGGCCATGGCACACATACATCCTCTACTATTGTTGGAGTTATGGTGCCCAATATCACTTTCTTTAACATTGCCAATGAAATGCCCGGAGGGATGGTTACGTAAGGCGGTGGCCATCTATAAAACATATTGCAATGGACCAAGCCATTATTGATGGTGGCGATATCAATTCCATCTCGATTAGCTCAATAGACATGCCCTTTTAAACGAGTAACAAAGCAATTGCAACATATAGGACCATAAAGAAGGGTGTTTCGTTTTTGTTGTGGCGAGGAACAAAGGGTTTTTTTGTCTAGTTTGAGTAACACAACACTCTAGATTTAACTATAGGCACCAACAAAGATTGAAAGGGACTACCTTGCTTACATTGCGCTTAACCAAGAAATCTCCAAAGGTTTGTCTATGTACAACGTATTGAATGAAATTTGAAAAAAATACATAATAATAATAATAAACACTCAACATGGCATCGACATGATAATCTTTTTGTAGAGTCAAAAATAATTACATAAGAAGACAAAATCACAAGACCACTTATCATTGACATCATAATAAAGTTTATATATGAGGTCGATTGCCTAAGATTTCTATGTATGTGAATTATATAACACATTCTACCATAAATATAATAAACAAAGACGCTCATACTAGAAGCTTATCAAACAACTTGTTCAGTTTTGGATATAATAATCATAATGGAAAATTGTATTTTAGTGCCATAACCATAGAAAATACCAAGCAACAACCTAACAAAAATTGTGAAATAAATAAAAAGCAACAAAATTTAAAAGTTCCTTTTTCTACTATCAATTGTACATTTGTTGACTGTAGAATGTGAATACAATGAACACCAAATTTGATCTAGGTGGCTTTTTTCAACTTCAATGACCCTTTTGAAATCTTGTTTTCCTTACAAATGCAAAGAGAAACAACAATTAAACACCCTTCATTGAATGATAAAAATCTAAAAAAGAAAAAAACTAATACACTTAATAATTAAACAATTCTTTAATTATATCTCATGGAATTCCTTGATACAAACATTCATATTTCACTCAAACATTTTGTATTTATGTGAAATGAAGTATTTCCCAACCAATTAAAGGGGAGAATGGTAAAGAAAATTTGAAAAAGAGTAAAAGAATAAAATATGAAGGGAGACTATAATAGTAAGGGTGGCGGTTGCAAAGAAAGTTAACTATTTAGCCTATATCAACAAAAGATTTTTTTGTAGTTTTATAGTTGTGTAGATTTATATTTATAATTATAACTTTCCACTACACCCTTGTGCATATGCCTTTTGTTCTTCCTCTACCTTTCTACTTTGTCTTCCACTCAATCTTGTTCTTTCGAATGTTACAAAGAAAAAATATCTTTTGAAGAGTGAATGATAAATATCTTGGAGTTACTAAATTATTTCTAGTTATGCTAGTTGTTTTGCACATATTTTTTATTATTCATTTCCTCCACTTTCATCTTTGTAATAGTTATGAAATAGACTCTTTATTCTCCTTGATTCTTGTGTAATTATGAAAATACTAAATTTTACTTGAACAACTCATCCATTATTCCCACTATAACATCAATTACCCATTTCTTTCATACATAATTATATAAAACTATAAAAAAGTCAAAAATTACAATAAAAATGTTAACTAAAACGATGAAATCAAGAATCAATTGTAACATTTTCCTCCTATACTGCCCTACTGGCCAAATTAACAATAAACTACAACTATCCGCGTATAAATCATATCTAAACAAATATAATTTAATGAAATTAAAAATTAGATTGAAATGTTAATAATTGACAAGGGATTCTAAAAGAATAAATGACTAGTTAGAATTCCAAAGATGGTCGTTAGAAATAGACAATGCCATGTAGGACTAAATTGTGAGACAAAGAAGACTCGACGACATCAATGTCCGCGAACGATATAACTTGCCCAAAGCCATATAATATATTTCTTACTATTGTCAAAAGATACAAATTTAACTTGTAGCCTTGTTCGACAACCCCTGAGCTCAAAACCCCTACCCACTTTTCTAAAATTGTGTATGAATCTTTGAAAAACCGATCTCCTTCCTTATAAACTTGACAAGGTAGCACCACCTTGCAAAAATGCAATTAAAAATTAAGCATATTTTGAGGGTCATGTGTCGTCCCCTTGTTATTAGTAGAGCCCTTGACAAGAACAATTATTTGAAGACACGACAAGTATAATTGAATTCAACAAGCAACCTAGCTTAATGCAAGTGCCCAATACTTATCACATTCAATGACCACACTTGGATGCTCTCGTAATAAAATCGCTTTTGTTTATCATCATTGTTTTAAATGCATTAAAACACCTATGTATTTATACATTGTTTAAATTCAAATTAGGGCCCTATTGATGATACGCCAACACACAACTGACAAAGAGGCAAACACAAAAGGGTCAAAAATCCCAAAATCCAAAATAAGGTTTTTAAAGCCCTCACAAAACAAGTCGTCAAAGCCGTAGGATACGTTCTCGGATGCCCAAACTATATGGTATGGTTGTAGTAAAAGAACTAGAAGCTCTAAAAAATAAGGTAGTGTGGAGAGACAAAACACCAAAAAGAGAAAATAACCAAAAAAAAAAAACCACAAGGAAAGAGAACAAAGAAAATCAAGACAATACATCATCAAATGTTAAAAGACATATAACATGTGTCAATAAGAACCTAAATTGGACCAATAATCAACATAAACACAAATACACTAAAATATTTCAAAATTTTAACAAATAACTAGTTCGATACCAAAATTAAATGTCTATGTCAAAGGTGTTATTTTACAAAGAACACAAGGCAACTACTACTATACCCTTTCATCAACAATCGACAACCCACCATATCCTCTTGCATGTGCATCAAGCGAGATGGCATTCACTTGACAAAGGTGGATACCGGCTACATATGTTGGGCATATGAACTATTTCACCATACACTACAAACAAGTCTCCAACCCAATGAATTTACTTTTGTCAACATACTCCCACCCCATGCCATGTTAGAGCTTTGCAACAAGGTAAGGCCATCCACCAAGGGACAATGACAACAGATTTGTAGTTGATGTTATATCCAACCAAATACCTAGGAGAAAGGTAGCCTCGTGGACATCAATGATTGTAGATATGCACAAAATGGGTCTCATTGAAAAGGCCATGCAAACTTTTAAGCAAATGTCATTAGTAGGCTTAAAGCCCAACCCCAAAACATTTGCCAACATATTCACAGCCATGGCAAATAAGAACTTTGGAACAAGGTATGGGCATTCTGAGGCATAATGGAAAGGGTTTCTTCAACAATGCAATCGTCAAGGGCCTTATTAGAAATATGTGCAAATATATGGAAGCATGCATAAGGCCTATTTACTAGTTGACAAAACACTTGAGAGAAATGTGGTCATATGAAATGCAATATTTACAAGAAAATGGTGTTCTAAATAGGTCTCCAAGGTCTTGCAAGGAAATATTTAAAAATATATATTAAGTTCATCCTTGGAGTTATGAAAGTTGTGCCTAAACATCATATATGTTTACATGGTCAATTTTTTGCCTATAAAGTCAAATTTTCAAAATAACTTTTTAAAAATTATTATAGTGCAATGGTTTGTTGTGCAACTTGCAAGCCACTAGTCTAGAGTTCAAGTTTTGTTGTCTTTGGTTATAGTACTTGTAAACATGCATAATATATAGGCTCTTTCGTGAATGTGTACACACATTTTTCTTTTGAATCTTTACACCTCCTACGAACCTTATTTTATTAACAATATATAGAATTATCAAATATCTAAGTTTGTGATGGCACAATATCAACCTTCTTAAAAATTCGTTACATGTTTAATCGTAGAAGGTTTGCCGCTTACATTAGATGCGGTGCCATGGACAACCATGGCAAACACATAACGACCTTGCAAGGAATGTTGAGAAAGGATGCCAACGAGGTCAACATCATTCCAATAACCCCAATCACCCAACAATTGTCTGCGCCTCACAAGCGAATACCTCACCAAGAACATTCACATAGGGGTTTGGGTTCATACCACAGGCCATGCACAATGATGCCATGTCTCGTACAAACTCAAGACTAGGGACACCACTTATTGATCATGCCCTTTGTCACATCCGAATTCCGTCGAAAAATAACAAATGCCACAAACAGAATGCTTTTGTCTACAATTCTCCTCCCTCTATCCCCTTCTTCATCTCCCCTTGTCTCCCTGTAATGTTTTCCCTTCAGTGCTTCAGCTTGACTTATTCGACAGCCAACTCAATAAAGTACCCTGCATAGCAAGGCCTAAAAAGTAGTTTGGTAGAGTCAAGTAGAACCTAGTTTTTCCATTGTTTACTTAGAAATCATCCTTATTTAATAACATGTTGCATTAATTTATTTCTTTTTTTTATAACAGCCTAGATTAATTGCATAGATAGTAATCAACAATTGGTTATTCAGATTCTAAGCACAAGTTTAAGATTGAGCCATCCAAACTATATATAATCACAATTGCAGAGGAAGCCAGGTGATCATCCATAAGCAAGCATTTGTATCAGTTTTTCTTTTTTCACTCATTATCATTTGAAACTCCACGGCAAAGAAGAGATGAGAGGTAAGCTCATCAAACAAAACACAAAGGAAATGATCTCCCATCCTTCTGTTAAATATGAAATTGAATTGTGTTTGTTTGCAGACCACCACCATAGCATCTCTACTGAGGATAGCTTGGTTTCCACAAAAGATGAGAAACAAATTTCCTTAACTCGGACTTGAGTTTAGCATAGGAAACTACACACATTTTAACATATAATACTACGCTATTTCAGGTTACTTAATACCGACTCCACTTTCAAGATGTAATTGTGTTTGTTTGCAGACAACCGCCACAGCATCTCCACTAAGGATGGCTTGGGTCTTTACAAAACATAAAAACCGATTTCCTTACCTCTTGGACTTAAGTTTAGCAGAGGAAACTACACAAATTACCATGCTATTTCAGTTTACTTAATACTGACTACACTTTCAAGACATCAGAACCATCACCTACAAATATCAGCTCGCTCTGATGCTCCCTCTTTACTTTAACCATTAATCTTTGGCGCCCAGTCAGCAACCTTAGGTGCCCAGCCTGCAATAACATATTCCTCTGCAACCTGTGTACGGAGAAATGATTCACGAGAGAAAAGGGCCTGCAGAAGAAAATATAGCCCCATTACTGAACAATCAAAATAAAGTACCAATGCAATCACTAACTACAGCCAAGTTGCCAACATTGCCTAATATAAGAACATAATCGCTACTCCAATGTAGCTATACACGTAAGTAAAAATTTCAGTTGGCAGAAAGAGAGGGAAACAACATGTCCAAACAAATGGTAAATACATGCAGGTTTTGCAATGTTCAAATACCAAACCAGCACATTTGTCACATGCTAAGCCCGCTAAAGAGCTAATAATTTTGCCTCTCTATAAACAAGACCAATCAGAATACTAATAATAGCATGAAAGACTATACCCCCTTGGATTTCAGAAATCAGTACTCTAAAATCAATTTATACAGTCTCCGTAGCTCACAGTTTCCATAACTTACTGGTCAATTAGAACACTCGCATGTAATAATTGTTAGACAAGCATCAAAAAACCCTCCATCGAATAGCACATCCAAGCCCCACCTTGTAAACCGTCAGTTTGATACATTTCAAAACAGTCTCTGAATCAATACTTGTGAGCTGCCTGCTGCCAAGTCAAAAACCATGCCCATTCAAGGAATTGAATATCTGAATGACAATTGAGCTATCCAAAGGCTTCGCATACTTCATTTTTTAAAACAGACACGTGATATAAGTTGAAGAGATTAAAATGAGATGACTATGGTATAATATCTACAAATATTAAACTAAACCAACAACCCTAAACAGAAAATCCAAATGGAGGGATTAGAGTCCCTAAATTATAAGCTTTAGATTTACTGAAAACGAAAAACGATTTTGTAGTTGTAGTACGTTTTAAGTAATTGGAGCTTTAATAGTCAATTTAATTAGATCTTTTTATTTTTTGTGGGGTTATTTTTCATGACAATTGGAGCTTTAATAGTCAATTTAATTAGATCTTTGTATTTTTGTGGGGTTATTTTTCATGACCTCTTTCTTATGTACGCCCATAATAATCACAAGACAAGAGGACCCACAAATCGCACAAGCACCTTTACACAGATGTTAGCAGCAGAGAGAAGGAAGATGTGAACACAAACCCAAAGACTTTCACCCCAAACCCTGTTCTCGATTGGCAAAGCTTATAATGTATTATAAGCCTCCTTTATCTCACAATTATTATCAATGTCAGACAACCATAACCCCTATTTAGAATGCACACTAAATAATATGCAGAGAAATTTTGATAAACTGGAATAGAACTAATACATCCCTTCCAAGACCACTGCATCACAGACTTTTGTGGATTGAACGAATGTAACTGAGAGAAAGATATTGACACAGGTCACCGAAAAAGGAAAGACAATACGAAACTTTTGGAATTGATTATATAAATGAATCTATACATGAGACTACTGCCTCCTCCTTTTCCTCCTATTGGCTATAGTACATCCTGCCCTCATCAAGCTCCACTCAATAATTTTACATTTGCAGGGATTAATCTATATTGAGTACAGCTTAAATGCTGACAGTGATCTTTTGGCTTCAGATAGGTGCTAAGAAAAAGAAAACAGGAAAAAGACTTCCTCATTACTGTGGATTACTAACTACTGTGGCAGAATATGGTCACGGATGCCTAGAACTTTACAGAGAATCAGAACAAAAGAAAAACTCCAGCTGATCAGAATGGTAATGGCAGGGCCAAATGGGAGGAGCTCAAATGGTAAACCATAAAAGTTTGGGACTTCCATAGAGGAGCCCCAAGTTCAAATCTCCAGGAGACATGATGAAGTATTGAAATTGGGTAAAATACCACAATCATACTAGCACAAGTCCCAGGTGAATTTGATGGAAGAGATATCCCCCAGTCATGGCATCTAAGCCAAAGGTCGCCCCGCAAAGGAATTTACCAAATCAAATAAATGAGTAGTACTTACAAGTTACAGGAATGGTGCCCAACAGATAAACAGGAGAATGCACCCCCAAGAGCTTCATTGAGGAAAGGGTTTACAGGCAGAGAAACACAATTCTAGAAAGAACATTGTGGCAGCTATTTGAATCTAGGCGACCTTATGGACAGAAATATGATAGCTTCCATAGAAGAAAGTACAAAGTTGTAGGTTTCACATTCTTAACATAATTTAGGTGTCGAAGAAAATCCTGGAAGCTGAAAAAGTTTTACCAAAAGAAGGGCATGGCCATAGTTCACAGATGTGACGGATTAGTCTGAAATTTTTATTTACTTTGTTTTGGCAATTGTCGTCTTCAGGTGGTATGTATAGTCATAGATAAGAATATCCCACCATTCTGGTCTTTTGTCTTGAAGATAGTATCCAAATACAAAGATAATAACTTATAAGCTGTATCATGTATGTAGCCAGAGATTTTAACCTTCTTTGGTTAATTGAAAAAATAAATCCACCAAAAAAACCTATTAACATAGAAGCCCATCTACATAAAGACTATAATACAAATCCAAACGAATCCAGAAGAAAAATATTTGATCCAATAACAATGGACCATAGAAGCTTAAAATCTCTAATTCCAAAGTAGTCAATTTTCAATTTACAAGAACAAGCCACATGCATATAATTGACCATTAACGTCACTAATGATAAAAAGAAATTTACACATACCTTCATGTAGTTACGGACATAAGAAAGCTCTTCGGGAATAGACCACTTTTTGAAGTGACCCAACACAATCTTCAAATGATAAAGCTTTGGTGCCAGACTCAGGTCCACTGCAGAGATTTTCTCCCCATTAATGAAAGGGCCCTTCACAAAGAATTGAAAATTACTTTTAGGCATGTTGAGGGCAGAATGAAGTCATAATCTGAGAAGAATTTTTATTGCAAATAAAGAAGGGAAAATGTAATAAGATTTTATACCGATTTCTTTGGAAATTACTGTAATCACATATTCTACATTCTTCAAGTAGAAATATACTAGCCGGAAATGATTCTAATTCGTCCTCTCTTTCAAATAATAACATAACAATTCTTAAGGTAAGTTGAGTCATATCTTGTAGACTATCAAACCTAGAAGATATGGTGAGTGCTTTCCACCTATAATTTCTTTGCCATAACAAGGACAATAATAATTAAGACTCAAGAGTTCTAAAATGTGGGAATCCTTGTGGTTATCAATCATTAGTGCCTAATAGACATGTCTTGATTAATATTAAATAAAAAGAACAAAGGAATCGCCTTATTCTTTCACCTAGAAGAACCTGGAGAGGATACAATATGATAAGAAAAGTAGCCTACGCCTATACAAATCTCAAAGAGTACCAACCATAAATGACAATGCAATACAATATAGCTTTACTCGGATAATTTTATGTTTCAAAATCTCAGTCAACTATTGCTACATTTTTGTATCAATCAAGACTTTACTTGTGTGCGCATTAAAAATGTATTCATGATTATCTTTTTGTCATTTCTCACTTACATAGGCTTTCAGGGGTTCATCCAAGGTACGCAAATCAACTATTTCTACATTTTCAAATCAATCAAAAACTTCAATTGCATGCACATTATAAATGTATTCATGATTTATCTTCTGTGTCACTTTTCACTTACATTGGCTTTCAGGTGTTCATCCAAGGCACGCAACTCATTCAATAGGGCCTGCTCTGTGCCATCATTAGGGTCGTAGCTTTTTAAGAAGCCAACAAATGCTGAGAAAAGCTTTGACCCTCTACATCAACACAAACATTCAGGAGTCTTGTTAAAGCAACAACACAAAACTTGATCAGGCATAAATTTGATTTGCATGAAATCTATGTTTCCTCCAAACAAGATATGACAGCAAATTGCAACTAAGCATACTGGTACAATTGCACCACATTACAAAACCCATATGTGAATGTCATGCTAGATTGGCCAGTAAAATAGATTACAAATATGCCTTCATTTTAAGCCCACCAAACCAAGTAGCCCATTCATTTCCAAAATTTACTACCCATAAAACAAGAAGTTAACCATTTATACTGCACAAAGGAAAAAATGAATTACAATTAGAGTAAATTGCACGACAGAGCTCTGATATGATTTACCATGAATGGATACATTCTGTCTCTACATTCTAAGTTTGATTTGCTTGTAGTAGAATGTCACAATCTTAATAATATTCTAGACGGAGTTGCATGGATACGGATGGGGAAACAAATACGTATATGATTAATTTTTAAGACCTCTTGACATGGATACAGTTGGACACAACATATATATTCACCTCCACATCCTCAGTTGGTGCCGCTAAAATGCATTTAGAGGAAAGATTGTCTGCAGTTCTCTAATTGTCTTTTTAGTCTTTTGAGGGATTTAATTTCAAGTTCTTTTTCTTTTTAATTTTGAATCAGATAAGGCTACAAATAGCCCACATACTGTATCACGCCATATCCAATTCAGTCCAGTTACATAGCTGTATGTTGAAATGGCCAGGTACAGCATCCAGGTCATATCCGAGCGGCACCGTACTTGTATCAATATCTGGCACACAGATACAAATGCCAAAGCTGTAGTGGTGACATATTAAGTAACCCTGATTCCAGGATTCAAAAATCAGTCTAAAACCTGATATTCATATTTTCAAAAAGTAAACATCCTCTTGTAAAGAAATTTTAGTTCATCTGGATTTGCTCGAGTTATACAAGAATATTTTTCAAACACTAAGATTCATCTCAGGCCCTAAATTATTTGTCACTTTAGTAGGGAAACAGCTCCTTATTTGTAGCAGCTACCCTTACCAGTCATCTGTATGGAAACAACATAGGGAAAAATCTAACCCTGGCCCTGGACAAATCATCCATGTTATGGAGTGAGATCTCAAAGGGGTCATCATGTTGGAGAGTGATGAAGATCAACAATTAATGGAATGATAATATTGCAAATGATGGGAAGCGCCACTCGGTGCATGTTCGTAGAGAAACCTCTGAAATAGATACCATTGATAATGATGATGATGACAATGGCGATGATTGATTTTTACTGCCACTAAGTGACAGTTAATCATGTGTTTTAGTGTGCCACTTCTATACATGTGCATATAGAAAATAAAATTTCCCAATTTCTTTTTAATTCTGATAAGTCGACAGATCAGATAAGTATCCTTGTAAGAATTTGTTAAGAGTTTTTGCTAACAGAAGTAACAGCAATACAAAGTAGCAAAGAATGATATTTATCTTCAATAGTTCTTGTATCACAAATTTGGAAAATTTGATGTTCCAAGGGCTTTCTACTATTTGTCCAATTCCCACTTTAATTATGTAAATCGCGTGAATTAGTCTCTTTCCAATATTGTTATTCTCATTTTTAAGGCTAAAGTATTTGAGAAATAACTGTGGTCTAACAAATCAGTCTTGATAACTTCTTTAAAGTAACCTCAGCTTCTTGGCTAATAATTTCACTGGTTTTCCATGTCTTTTCTTCTAATTTTCTAGCAATCTAGTAACCCCAATACATCCCCCTGCAGGCCAGGGTACCATATGTATCTGATACCCATTCAGAATGGGAGCATCTGGAGATATGTTGTGAACCATCTGGATACACCCAGATGTGTCTGCAATCCAGGTTATGGAGCATTTGTGGATATGCCATGCACCTTTTGGATCTGCAATCCAGGATTCTGATACATCCCCCTGCAGGCCTGGAAACGGGTACCGTGCATATCCAATATGGATTTGGTACAGAAGCATCTGCAGATGCATCTACAGATACATTCAAGACCATCCGGATATGGCCAGATACATCTGCAGACATATCTGGGTGTATCTGGACCGTCAGGCACGTATCCTACACAAAAGATCATCCTTTTTGTTTTCAACATTCAAACATTAAGTGACCAATTAAATAAAATTTAAAAACAGTGAAAACCTTAAAAGTCAAAAAACAACCCAAAAGCAAAAAAATTCTCTCATTGCATACTGACATCTCTTTGCTCATTTAGGTTTGATACTTGATTAAGAAGCATTATCATCATCTTCATATGCTAGTAAGGTGATTGATTCCTAGAATTTATATTTCTTTTATGCCTGATTCCGGGGAAAAATCGTCATATTTGCATGTCAAGTTCTTCCTCCCCGTACCAGAAACATGCCAGCAACTTAAGTAATAATAAATATTCTAGTATTCTCGATATATATTCCATGCATTTTCTTCAAACTTTGTAGTAATATTCCCAATATAGGTTCTCAATTATCCATGCTTCAAAGACCCTTTAAATCCCACCAAACATAGATCCTTTGAATCCTAATTTCACACTAACTCTAAATTTAGACATGATTTTTATCAGAAACGTTTAGTTTGACACTGGGTACTATTAAATGCATTTCTATTAATACCAGTCCTCAAATGTAAATTTCATTTGAGGGATCTAAAATACCATGCAAAAATTATGTTATATTCAAATAGAGTCTAGACAAAATTTTCAGAAGAAATAAGACAGAAAGAAGTTACTCATGCATGCTCATGGAGTGGTAAGTTGCAGTGATTATATATGGCAACGCATCTTCTAGACCTGTAATTCAAACACCAGCAGGTGGAAGCGGATCCAGGATGTAGATAAATTTGGTACAAAGATGATAATTAAGCCCTTCAACGAGGGGTGAGTAAAAGCCCTTGATCTCAAATATGTACTTCACTTAACAGTTTTATATCCAGCTGGACATGGTCCAGTGTCAAAGCAGAGCAATTATATTGATGATGACCCATTTTAAAGCCCCACCAACCATGTTCATACTCCTCAGACATTTCTTGTAAGCCAAATGGTGTCCTAGGCTTGATCCAAATTGGAAAGTGTTAGCAAAGTGAGATAATTATTCCACTATTCTCAAGGAGATGAAACATGTAGCTGGAAAAGCTTCCTAGTAGCCAATTTCCAAGGAATTTTCAGCATAGTTACCAAGTTCAGAAATCTGGATCTGTTTGAGAGAGGAAAAACACCAAAAATCCAGATTTCTTGAAAAAGTTTTGGAAAAATCCAATCAGAAACATACAAATTATATATGAGCATAATTTTATAAATATGCATATTTGACAAATACAATGAAAAAACTAATAATTCTAAAATAAAAAGTTTAACATATTCAATAATAACTATATATAAGGTTCGCTGGGTATCCTCTTTTTGTTCCCTAAAGGAAATATGTATATTTTTTTGAAAAACCAATCCCAATTCAGCCAGATTTTGTGTTGATCTGGCTGGATTTGGAACTACGGTTTTCATTCAAAAAAGAAGATCAGATGGTACAGGTCCCTACTAAAAGTCCCTCTAAGGTGATCTGAACACCATAGATGAGGAGACGAACAGAGTTAATCTCAAGTAATCTGAACACCTTAGATGAGAGGACCGTCAATGGGATTTTATTCCAAAAAAAGAGTTATATGTATGGTTACAAAAATGCTGGGTTTGCAGGCCGTGGTTGCATAAACCACCAGTGTTTGCAAATGGCGGTTGTGCAACCACCAGTATATGCAGGCAATTCAATAACCGCCCAGACAATTTAGTAACCACTAGTCTTCATTAAGCAGTGGTTTTATACAAAGACGAGAAACAAGCAAAGCAATGGTAAGCAACAGTTGATAAGATGGAACCCTATACATATTTCTTGCAGATCTGCAACATTCATCTCTCAAAATCTTCCTCTAAAACTTTCTTAAAGGTTAATTACAAATAGTGTTATTGTAAATTATGGAATAGCATACTTAATAACAATGTAAATGCAAGGGGTTGTAAGCACATACACTGATGCCTTCTCTGGTGGGGTTGCCAAAGATGGCTCTGGGTATTTCTCCTCCAATATCTGGGTGATAACATCAGAATCTGGAATCCACTTGTCATCGATCTTCAGGAGCGGAACTTTTCCTTCTGGACTTAACTGTAAAAACCTTTTCACCATCAACCTTGAATTAGCTCCTATAATTCTCTCGCGTGTTCACAAATATTGCTTGACAAGTATAATTCTCCTTGAATCTATAAAATGGAAAGCCAATAACCACAGGGTAGAAAAAGACAATATAAACAGAGTTGGGCATTAAAACCAGGGAAGTACCAGTCTGGCTTATCACTGAGATTTACCATCTTCAGGTTGTATGGGATATGCTTTTCCTCCAAAGTAAGCAAGACCCTATGGGTAAAGGGACCTGCATTCAGAGAGGTTTAATAGATTAAACTTCAAGTTTGTATTTTCCAAATACCCTAAGCCTGAAGTACACAAGTCCTTATCATGTACAAGAGAAATAATTGGGAAATATGCCACCAACACACCATCAACAATGCCTGTCTTTCTGAACAATATTCTTTTGTTTTTTAAATTAGCTTATAGAATAAATAATTGCATCAATCTAGCAGCAGAGTTACAATGAAGTTTCTCACTAAATAGGTCAGGAAAAGCTAACATCTGCGCATGTGCCCCAATAGGCAATGGCCCAACATCTATCAAAAATTGTTTAATTTTGACTTTAACAAGCAAAGCCAATTCTGCCTGAATTGTCTCGACTCCCTTAAGCTCAGCTGCACCCTTGTTTTGAATTGAAATAAGTTACAGACAAAAACTTTATGTCCAAAAGGGTTGTGGCGAACGCCAATTTTGCTTTAAAAACAGCTGCAAAGAAGAAAACACCCTAATGTCTAAAGGGTTGTGATGTAATGTGAATGAGGGACACTCTTAGCCTGGCCCCTACTGACGACAGGGTTTAACCATGACCCAAGTTTTAATGCAATACAATCTAATGTGACCCATCTTTAAACCTTAAGAATGTGCCTGAAACTTATAGCAGAATGACTTCCAAGCTTACACCACATCTTCCAACAGAGAGTGTTAAAAGGCTGATCCAACTGCACCCATTATTTCCTTTTTACCCCTTTTTAGTATATGCAAAGGGGTTGTGGAAGATTTGACACTAAACAAAAGCTTGTAAAAAAAGAAAAGGAAAAGAAAAAAGAAAAAACCTCCAAGCTAGCAAAATTATCCCTTTCTAATTTCTGCTTTGCAGCCCCCATGAGAGAAAAATATTGGCTGTATTGGGGATTCATTAGGGATGATCCTAACAGCCCAGGTTCAAATCCTCTCACCACAATAAGGTTGTTGGTAACTTAAGAGACATGTAGCCACATAGGATGTGGTGTATCGATTATGGGGTTTTTTACATATGCATTCTAGCATAAGCCATCTATGCCATATTAAAAGAGGCCAGAACCCTTCCAACAGACATGGGGTCTGTAGGCTATGGTGTACTAATGGTTACATTCTGGCATAAACCATCTACACGACATTGAAGGAGATCATAACCTCTTTAGTAGATATGTGGCCCATTAGGCTGTGGTCTAGCAATTATAGGGTACATTTTGGCATGAGCGATTCCATCTTCTTATAAAGGTTACATTCTGGCATGAGCCGTCCACGCCATATTATAAGAGGGTAGATTCTGGCATGAGCCATCCACACCATATTATAAAAGCGTACATTCCAGCATATAAGCCATCCACAACATATTATAAGAGGGTACATTCTGGCGTGAGCCATCCACACTATATTATAAAAACCCATGATCTTCCCCAATTTTTCTTTATCAGTTGCATGGATAATCAGTCTCTTTCTGCTCAGAGCCAAGGTTTGAGGGACATCTCATAACCAACTTTACCAGACTGACTAGCTCAAAAATTACTAGACATAAAACCCATATATTTATTTTTTAATAAGTGAAAAGAGAAACAACCTTCTTCGTGGGTTTCACGTTAGGGTGCAGAACCTCACGGAAGATTCACTCAACAGAAATTTAACTTTCAAAAACAAATATGATCTTTAAATTAATACTTCAAGACTTTCATAGTAAATAGGAAAAATAAAAATAGAGAAGAAGCTTCTTCTTAGGTTTCAGAGTAGGTTCCATGTATCCTCGGTGGGATTTGAACATATGAGGGTTTCATGAAAACAAAATATCCCCAAAAACATAGAGAGCGGGGGTAAGAGAAAAAGAACTTACAGTCCCCAAGCTTATCAGGTGCACCCGTTGCAGACTTAACGCAGACATCCAAAGCCCCTGCCATTCTCACAACCAAAGTTCGAAACCCTCTCTCGTCACCCAAATTGCTGGCCAAACTCAAATTAAACGCTCTCCTCGACAACCCAATGCGAGGTGTAACAGGAAAACCTTTGCGAAACTAACAGCCGATGTAGCCGCTAAGATCACCATATGAGACCGATTGATTGCGAGCCCAATTTATAGACTCCAAACTTCGTTTTAATTACGCAATATTTTAATGGATTTCGCGTTACGGCGAGAGAAAATGCGGTAAGTAAAGTATAGCTATGTTTGATTTGGCTTAAAATTTACAGGTTATGTGTCAGGGGTGTTTCATACATGTAAGGATAATATAATATAGTCCCACATGCGGCGTGCTTTGGAAAACTTGAGGCTGATAATATTGATATGTGTGAATGACATATGGAGGTGCTTTATACACAAGATATAGACAAGATACATGTGGCGGATGTATGCCAATTACCTCTGTTTTTTGACGTCACGACATACGTCATAACAAAACATTTGTTCCATTTTGGAGGGAATTTGGAAAGCGTGTCTACTTGTAGACCAAGTCCCAACGATATGTTATTTTGTCGACCACTTTCTAGAGGTAGCTAATGAATTTGGACAATATTTACTCTTGAATGCATTCTCTTCCTAAAATTATTTCAATAACAATTTCTATGAAACATTCTCTTCCCTAAATGTTACAAAAGACAATTACTTTAATAATTTCTATCTCCTTAGTCAACCTTTACTTCTACAAATATTCTTCCCTAATTTTTGGAAAAGACGAGAGGTAGTATATTTTTGGGACTTTGTAAGGCCATCATATTCATGATTTTTTTGGTGTGAAGGTCAATTTTCTAAATGTATAAATATTGAGTTTAACACATTTAAAATATTAAAAATATATGTATAATTATTTTTGTTATTAGTATCGCCATGGCAAAGTGTAACTATAGGTTTCACAATTGCATAACCAGTTATTATTATTCACACTTTTCAACCAATCAAGGATTGTTATTATTTTCATTAAAAAAATACAATTTTGACATTAATAAATATTACCAAACCTGCACAATTTTTAACAAACTAATTACAAAATTTCATTTATCTTCAATTTGATTGGCTTCCAAATTGAGATGTTATTACATGCTTCAGCAATTTCGAGAAAATGATGATGTCATGATATTTAATACAATTTATTTAAAGACTTCTGGCAGAGCTTTACACAAATCAATGACGACATAACGCATAACATTTCACAAACTGGAAACGTTACCTACATTGACATAGATAATCAAATTTGTTGTTTTAGTACTGAACCGAGGCATTCTAACCGTATTCGAGATGGATTTGAATTATGTTACGCGTGTTCTGACATAAAACGTTGACGTTAAATGCCATTAGCGATGGGTATATGTCAACACAGCTCACGGAATAAGAAGAGAAAGAATTCGTAGAAGATTTGTTGAGGAATTAATTTCAGGCTTCGTGCTCGCTTTCTTCTTTCAAGAATTGTGTTTCCAGTATTTTTTGTTGTTTTAGTAATGGGGTGTTGCAACATCACGCGTCGTCATCCTTGACGTCATAATGGTGATGAGAGCGTGGGAAATTTGTTTGAGAATGAGAGTGATGGTGATGGTGATGGTAATGCAGTGAAAGAAGCCGAGGGCGAGGAGTTAGAGCTCATTGCATCTCCCTCTGTCATTTGCAGGTCATCTCCATTCTTGTTCATGTCCGCTCTGTGGAGGTGGCTCTGCTATGCATTCAACATTTGGGACGATTGGGTGTTTGCAAAGTTGGTAGGGCGTGATGGCGAGCATAAGTTTTATGCCTTGAATATTGAGGCAAACATGTTTTTGCCCTTTCCTTATCTGAAAGACGGCCCAGTGGAAGGGTCGGCCATGGCAATCATGGACAGAAAGTCAGTATGTCATAGGCGGCGTACTGCGCGACGGCGTGGTTTCCAACTGTGCTTATGTGTGCGACCTGGTGAATTTACGGGGATGGACGCCTATTGCTTCCATGACATCACCCAGGTGAAATGTCGTTGCCATTGCCATGGTTAATGACTGGTTGCTCGTCTTTGGAGGTTGCCAGGAAAGTAGTATTACACCACTGGTCGAGCTTTTCGATCCAGATCGGCAACACTGGAGTTCCCTGCCGGTGGATGGTAGTCACCGGCGAGGGGGCTTGACCCGCCATTCCAGTTTGTTGTAGGGAAGGGCTTCGCGTACGTACGCAATGCAGGGAGGGGAATTGTTTTCGATTACACAAATCGCCTCGACCATCAATTCCAGCAAAGTTCTTGAAGGTACCACCAGCGTCCATCAAGGGTTATTCCAGCACTGGTGTATGGACTGCAATGCGGCAGCCGCCGGGCCTGACTTGGAGCTCTTGATCACTTGTTATGTTGAGACGAGGAGTAGGGGAATATATCAAGATCAAGAAGAGGCAGTGTACAGCGTGAGGGCATATGATCCACGAACACGCTCCTGGCTCACTATTGGCGGGCTTCCTCAGATTATACAGGAGAACGCACAGAGGTGCCAGTTTATATCATTAGACCACAGAGGGATGCAGGGCATAGGGCTTATGTTGGATGGAGATCTCACAATCTTAACGTTTGATTTAATGAATGGCACACCAAACGTAGATGAAGAAATCACCGAGTTAGTGGTCCGCACATACTCATGGTGTCGCCCTCGTCCTCGCATAAAAAAGAAATGGCTCCTCCGAACGTAAGTACCTATAACCACCTAATCTCTCTCTCTCTCTCTCATCTCAGGGCCTTCCAGTACTCATTGAATATGGTTGTGTGTGTGTTTTTGTGTAAATTCAGACCTCATTGTTGTCCTCCTCCTCCACCCACCACAGGCATCTACTGCGGGTTCATGGGGCCCAGACGCCAGCGAATGCTAATATAGCCAAATTCTGCTTCGTTAATCATTGATCATCTTTACCGTGTATAAGCAACTCCTCCTTTCTACTCTGGACTGTAATTTGGATGGAATATTTGATGTTGCTCTGTGTTTTCCAGATTTACCTTGCAATGATGGTACTACCATTATTCACTGTAATGCGGTGATCCTTTTCTCAGAGTTTATCCTCCTCTTGCAATTCAATATACGCAAGTTTCTAAGTCTCGATTGAATTTATCATATTTTACGTGATGCTAAATCGAAGTCTATGTTCCAGTGGTTTAAAAAATACACCAGGCTATTGTCAAATTTTTGCACATTCTCATTTTCATTCCTGTCTTAAATCTAATGCACAGGGAATGGCAGTCCACAAAAACTGTGGAGATCAAAGTGAAAAGACTAGTTATATGGGATGAACATCCGACGTTCAACGCATAATCGAAATTTCATTCTCAGCGACAATTCTACTATGATTTCACACTTTCAATTTCTTTTCATTTCAGAGGGTCAAAAAACTGTAATTCTTTGTTAATAAATACAATAACGATTGTTGTTAATTTAATTCAAAAACTATGATATTCCTTGCCAATCAACTGACCGCCTAAGTGGACCAGGAGCTCCTCTTTTCATTTAGATCATTTAAACCAAGAGTTCCACGTAAGTGTTGTGGCAGTACTAAGCAACATTGCTGCTCTAAACTAATAAACACTTTTGAAATCCATAATAAATATTACTAAACTTGCACATTTCTTAACAAAATAATTACAAAATGTCATTTATCTACAATTTGATTGGCCTACACATTAAGATGTTATTGTGGCCTTCAGTAGTAGTTGCAATGGATGGCTATGATTACGATACTTTAAGACTGTATGGCCTGGATTCCTATTTTTTAGTTCTTGCATGGAGATTCGATAAGCCAACATTCATGGTCACAACCTAGAAGCCTTTAGTCAATTATGGGTTTTTTCTTAAAAATAATATGCGTCACAAATAACATGGACGTCAACAACAATGGCCTCACTAAATGCATGGCGCTGCTAGCATCATATCCCCTGATGCATTTGATAACGAGGAGGTCTGTAACAACAACAAAAATCTGTTTGAGCTCTTCTGCACCATTGACAGGGACAAGAATGCATACACAGGCATCATCATGAAGCATTGATCAGTTGACCTTTGCTGCCACTATGGCGGATTTCAGCAACATTGTTGGTCTTGTTTTTATTGTGGCAATGTAAAGATTTGACCCTTTTTTAAGTTTTTTTCCTATACATTTTTTTCTTTTTTAACAAAACAAATATTTATTACCATCACTCTTAACATTTATTGACATAACATAACATTTTTTTCTTTTTCAAAGGACAAGTGACATAACATTTATCACCATCACTCTTAACATTTATTGTTACTTATTCCACCTATATTTCAATGCATAGAAATAAAATAAAAAGTCATGTCGACATGAGGTACTAGTAAAAGTGAGCAAATACTTTAATCAAAAATACAATATTGAAAAGTTTATGATAAACGTAAGAATGAGAGGTGATCGTTGAGTCAATAAATATTACTCCTTAAAAATCTATTAATTTATAGGTTGTGCAAAACTCTATAAACATCGGTTTTATATTCATTTATTGTTGTGTTGTAATATGCCTAATACCTCTGTCATGTTAGCATAGTAAGTAAGTTGTTTCACCTTCAAAACATTTGTTTACAAAAAAATCACGTTTTTTCATGTTGATAAATTTATTTCTCGTTGATATTTTGTTTCAATATGTTTTTATTTAAATTAAATACAATTAGTAATTGTGCTTTTAAAAGATTGAGTTCATACACCATCAACAAAGCATCAACGAAATAAGAAAAACACTTTATTTTTAGCCTTTTCGCACTCATTGGAGTGTAAGAGTGAAATTATTTGTCTTGCATGATTCAATGTCCAGACAAAGGCCTCGATCGCATAAAATAAAGACAAGCACATATCATGGTTCCACAGGATCGTGAAAATCATATTCGTTTTTAACTCCACTAGACTTGTAGCAAAATTGTACCTTACCACTATTCTTCACCAAACTGGATACAAAATCATGTGTACAAGCCTTACTGCAACCTTTCTTTTTAATTTTTGTAAATATAGTAATCTTCCTCTCTTTTTAATATTCTTTTGGAGCAAGTTAGCTGCCACCAATAACCCTCCACCTCACATAGATGGTCCTCCAAATTCACTTTGTAGTTTGGAACATATCGCCCTTAAGTAGCTCTCAAAAGCACCACAAAAATTAGCCCTATCTCATTGCACAAGGAGGTTTACAATTGTATTCCAATCCCACTACTATGTTTCCACCGTAGATGTTTATGGCCCTACCTTACTCACCGGCCCACTAACCCGATCTATCCTCCTTGCCTACAACCTTTTAGCTCACATATCACCTACCCTCAAGTTAACTCATGGCCCATCCAGCACAACTTCACCCCTCGGTTCTAATAATGTTGTAGTCCTTATGTTAGTTGTAGAAATTATACACCCAAGAGCACCGAATTTGGGATTAGTGCCTCAACAACAATAACGAGAATGCTTTAAAGGTATGGGACCTTTTCTCCTTAACGTAGACCTCCGAGAGAAAGTTGACTCTTATCTTAACTACTCTAATGCACTACCACTAATTTACTCTAAGCTAACACTTTTTGGGGAAAAGGAGAAGAAAATATGGAAATAAACATGGTGGTGCACTAAATATTAAAGGGGATCATTCTCCATCTTCCTTTCAACAACATAGTGAATAAAAAAACTACAAATATAAACCACATATATTCAAAAGAAGAAACAAAAGGGAAGAAAACAAGAACACGGTGTCAAAGGGTATATATAAACCACACTCAACTTTATAATAATGTCTAAGTGTGCACAACATGTTACAAAATAAGAGAGAGGCACTAAAAGCCTTGCAAAAATCCAAAACAGGGGTTTGAGACATAAAGGGATGATTGACACTCAAAAGGAGCATAAGAACCTTGCATTTGAAGGAAATGAACTATTTACAAACTATTATTTATGGAAGGGGATAAGAGAGAAGGGGGAGGAGAGAAGGGAATATTTTGAAATATTTACATTTCTCGTGCCCAACTCCTTACAAAAACCATTTGGGGTTTTGAAATTGATTATTGGGATTGTCCCTGTTTACACCCATATTATATTATGTGAAATCTAAGAATTAGTGAATTAGGTACACTAAAGGATGTAAGGGGGCTATAAGAGGTTATTTTGATTAATTAACTTTCAACATTAATTATGTAATATCATAACAACACATTAATACTTATTACTAAAGTATGAAATTTAATATATGAACTTAAAAAAACAAGAGGATGAGTGCACTTAGTTGTGTACATATAGATTCGGCAAGTTTTGGGAGTGTGCACTATTGCAACATGGAGATCTAAAATCGTGATGCTTTGTTTTGGGAACTATGATTGGAAACTGACCTAGTGCAAGACCGTACACTTTTGTTAGGACCATTTGTATGGTCTTGTACCTACTTAGTTCCCGGAGTTGGGACTTTCACCTTCTCGGAAATGCTTGTTGTTGTTAAACCCTAGTTATTGGTCGTGTTGTGAAGCTCTTTGAACAAGATCTCAAACTCTAACCATGGATGGGAAACCCTACAAAATAAACATTAGTTAGGTTGTGGGCACCCTCGTGCACCGTTGACATCGACACTACTCTAACGAGTCCTCAAACCACATGTTGTTCTCCACCTAACATGTGATATCTGAATGAATGCAACTAGATTTGAATGAGAGATATTGATGCCTTGACACAGTGAGAAACTTAAGACCTATCAATATTGTTACCCTAATAATTGTATATGTTTTTTTGTGATATTTAATGAGCCTTAGGTGCCTTTTGAAAGTGTTGGAAGCAAGTGTATCAATGTAGTGTCATAGGATTTCTAGGTTAGCAAATGAGGTAGTGTTGGCTTGTTATATAGGGTTATGAAGGTGAATTATCGAAAAAGGCCACCCAAAGGGAGTAAAGGACCCATCGGTGAATTTGGAAATGAAAGTAAAGATAGAGGATATGTCGGTGTAAAATCGTACAAATAGGTCAAGACCAAATATAAATTTATGACCAAATTGTATGGCCTTAACCAAGGATGAAAAACATGTCAAATGAAGTTTGTATCCTCTTAGATTGACTCAAGATATATATTTTTATGCATTGTAATCTTTAAAAATGTCATCATATTAGTATGCAAGGATAAACAAACAAGACAAGAGACCTCAAAATGTACTAAACGAGAATCAAAAGCTTATATTTATCTTGCTAGAATGCATTGTCAAAACTAGCATTATCAAAGAGTAAATTGTCAAATTTTAGTGTCTATATTTTCCTCCTTATGTATGAAATGAAAATTACATGTTTGAATGGAATTATACATGGGTGTGTGGACAAAAATTTTCTTCACTCAAATTTTGTTTTGTAGATTCCTATTGTTTTGGTGTTAGCATGTTCCATGATGAAACCTGCAACACATAGTGTAGTCAATGTCCATAGTAAAGAATTGAACTTTAACTCAAATGTAAAATGTAACATGAAAGATTTGTGTTTGCATAAAAATGAAATGCATAGATGTAAAAAAGGAATGAATGTACGTGTTTTTTTCGCAAAGGGAGAATCTCATGTGATTTACTTGTACTTGAAGATTTACATTGCTTACTTTTTGAAGGATTGGGGGTGATTAATTATCAATTGTGTCGAGGATAACCAAAGTGTAAGGTGCATGTAACCAAACATGAAAATGGAGAATAATGAACTACCAAATCACTCGCATGCAACCAAACATGAAAATGGAGGATAATGAAGTACCAAATCACCCTCAAGGAAGAATACTACATATCAAATTCATTCAACAAATTTGATATCTTCCCTTTAAATGTAATGGGAACGGAATATTTTCTATGAAGAACTTAGCTTCTTCGATACCTTTCATAACCCCATGGATCACACCACTGCAAACAAATTTAGGCCCAATTTTGTAAATTAGGACACAATAGAAAAGAGAACGAATGCCCCATGCCCTTCCCATGTGCCACACAACTGAATAGAGTTAGTAATGAATTGCAATATAGATAAAGAAAGGAGACTCGTGCCCCGAGATTCCCGAAAATTTAATAGAAACTAAGTGTTGTAGTGAAGGAGAGAAATATTCTATGCCCGTATAACGAATCAATTGAGTTAAGTAGATCTAATAATGTACCAAAAACTTGTACCTACAGGTGAAAATCTAAAATTGTTGAGAAAGTTAATATAGTTGCCCCATAGGCAAATCCGTGTGAAAGGGTTAGGACCGTACATATAATCTTTACCAAACTATATGGTTTTCAACGTGTGTAGTTTTTCTTATTTTTTTGTGTTTAAATATGGTTTTGAGTACTTGTACCTCGCTTATACTTGTATGTTTTCCAAAAGTTCTATTTGTATCTGTTGTGGGTGTAGAATATGCTTGGATGAATGCCCCTTTTTAGACATGTGCAAAAACCATATTGATAACGTAGCTCAACATAATAGATGTGTTCCCATGCACTAGATTTATGAGAATTTATAGGAGAGTATAAGATGCTAAAGACGTGGCCACCTTGAAGAATGTTTACCTGCAAAATGAAGGTTTTACGCATGTTGGTAATCATGGTGCACAAAAAGAGCAATACTAGTAAAAATAAAAGTGCTAGATACAATAGTAATTGTAGTAGTAAAGCATGTATCATGTATAAGAAAGCAAGAGCAACAATTTTTAATTCAAAGTTAATGGTATACAAATCTTGTCACACAAAGGTGTAGAGCCTACTAGTATCCATATTTCACCCCAAGCTAAATATTGGATCGAACCACTACCACGTATAAAAGGAACCCAGTACGTCGAAAAAGCAACAAAGCGGCGTGAGAATCAACAAGTGACTCTTCGCGTGCACCCGACCTCCCGAGTCGTGCCGAGACAAATGTGGGGGTAGAATATGCGACAAACTAGTTAGGAGTCTAATGTCTTCGACACACACTAGTGGAATTTGCGAATCTAAGGAAAAGAAGGCCCTTCTAACTTGGGTGGTGTGATAGATCGATCAGCGAGGATGACTGCTCAAGGCTCCAATCAATATCGAGCTCTGGCGTGATTCGATCTATGGGTTGCGGAATACGTGGGAAATGACACAGGGATTGTTTCGTATATATCTCTGATAAGGTCATATGGCGACGATGAAAATAGTCGACTCATGGGCGATTTTCTCGGCTAGTCCGAAATTCCCTAGCTTCGTTAGCCGCTATATCTAGTAAGGGCAGGTTGTTCGACGATGATAGGTGGAAGTGGAGTGGACTGAAATACTAGTGTGCGTAGGCCAGTGTCTATATCTAACTGACTTGTGGATTCGTTGGGCTGTGGGACCTGTGGATCGCAACCATAGACTCTTGGTTGTTGCGGTCCTGTTATGGTCATATGCGAGATCAAGTTCTAATCCCTAGTATCCGATGAATCGTACGCCTTTTCAACCTACGTTTAGAACTGACCAACGGTTGTGCGATCTTCTCGGAATACCTTACGGGCGTTCTTGCAACTGGATTCTTAAGTTGGTATCTATATCTACGAGGTGTCTCCGTAATCGTCATGTGGAACTAAAGGATCACACCCGAATGTTTGTTCTCTTTCGAGCCCTTCTACAGTCATGTGGATATTTTCTAGGGTAATCTGTAGTTTGGCTGACTTGACCAAAACGCATGTGCTTGGTCGTCTTCTATGTTTAATCCTCTTAACTGTGAGCTGATCAGTTGTAGATCTGCGGTTGTTCGGAATACTTGTATCCTGAGATTTTGGTCTATGTCAACTATTATTGTGGCTAGGTTTGGTTGAGGCACGATTGGCTCAAATATATATTCCCTGGGCTCTTGAGGTCCCGTGATTGTCATACAAAACGAAATGTAATCTAACTGTAATGAAATAAATTCTAACTATGTGAAATAAACCTAACATATATAACCTTTATCTTTCTAAGAAATATTCTAACAATTCTAAGGAAAACAAACTATTTTAAGCGTATCTAGAAATAATAACTAAACAATAATTTAAAACAGACAAGATAACCGAGTGTGGTTATTTGCCTGTGCAATTTGTAGAATTATTCTAAATAAATAAGATAGCCTGTCTAATCTACCTACAAGATTCTCGATCCTTCCTCAGAAGTGAGGAGTGAATCATAGTTTCTCAGAAACTATCAATCCCCACAGCTTCCCTGGCAATATCGAGAATAGAATGAAATAAAATAAAGCGATTAACTACTCTATTTGATATAAATCTGACTAGAACTTTGAAATTTAAAACCTGGACTTCGCAGAACAGTGGCGAATCCGATGGTGTATGTGATCTCGTCCCTCAGTATGATCTTCTCGTTCTTTCGTGTTCACTTGGATCCAGAAAAGCGTGTAATGCTAGCACCGATAGGAGTAGATTTTGGGACAAGGACAACTCAGAATGCAGACCGAGAATGCGAGTAGGAGAGGGATAGCGCAAGAGTACAGAGCTTGGCTTATGCGATTCCTAGCGGGATTTTACTGCGAGTCATGCAACGTGAAGCGACCAGAACCTTTGACTATCCTATACGAAGAGCAAAACCTGCAACTTTAATGGCTTCCTAAGCTATTTTGTTCCAAAATAAAGACACTTTGCTTGCCTGAAGTTGGATATGTGGCTTCTAACAAGCTGAATAAAGCTAACCGGGTATACTGATGATTTGAACTAAGAACTCTAAGTCACGGTAAAACAAATTTACAGCAAAAGGAATTGGAGGCAAGCTTCTAACCGGATTGAATGGAGCAACAACACTTTGCACACAGATGATGGAGTGGCTGTGGCTTACCAACAAGTGAAGCAATGCTAAACCAAGTACTAAAAACCAGAAAGACTCTAACAAGGAAAAATGGTGATCAAAACTCCAGGCTCAAATTCTTCACACAAACTCACCAAAATTTAGACCAAAATCGGACCAAAATCGAAGCCATTTACATGTACAAAAACCATGCACTTATAGGAATTCCAACACTCAAAAAACCAAAATCAAATTGAACTCCTAAACAATAAACAAAGGAAAAACACTGTTCCAGGGGACCAAAAACATTAATGCATGCTCAAGTCGGCAAGAAAAGCTGGTGAGTCGTGATATTTCACGCGGGTCGCGTCAAAAGCGTTACGGAAAAGCGCGCAGGGACCGCGCTACTCGGCGGGCGGCGGTTCGAGGCCGCCGCCGCCGGGCGGGCGGCGGTTGCGGCGGCACTCAAAGAAGTCAAGAGGCGAAGGAAAGAGGGAAAAAGGGGAAAACAAAGGGCGGGGGCTAAGCGGGGCATGCGGGATGTTAACGCATACTCCGAGGGCTTTTTCGGATCCCGAACACCTTGCGAGAGACTGTATCATCATTGGGGCATTTATTACACCGTTCGCGATCACGATACCTTACAATTTTGGATACGTACATATTGCCCCCTCGGAGAAGCGTTTTAGCCATGAAAGGGCATAAAGCGGTGGATCAGTATGCGATCCCGAAATGGGGAGTTAGAAGTTATACCTTACACGTCAGGTGTGTCGAAATGGCGCCATCAAAATTCCCGCTACTGCGAAAATGAAAAGAGATCTCAAGTGCGAGATAGATCTGATAATTTGAAAATAAACGCTAAAATAACAGGGAAAGAGGACGTACCATTTGTGCGGGGATAGGAACTTACCTCCGTCAGCGCTCCAAACCTGCGAAAAAGTCATTTTATGACGAAATAGAACAATATATATATGAAAGTGGGCCCATTTTCCTATTCATTTGCGCGAGTTGATTTGATAGATTTTGAGCTCTGGGACCCACGGTGACGGTTTCTTGCGCGAATAGAGTCGAAACGTCCGGAGTGAGATAGCGATCATGCCCCCACGTGCGGAACGCCACCCCGCGAGATCACAGGTTGGTTTTCTTTAATTTTGCATTTTTCCCCCTTTAAATTTGAAATGGCAAATTGCTTGTAATGGGGGGGTTATTTTCAAAAATGTTTGGTTCAAAAGGTCCGTCTAGGGGGGGCGCCTACTGGGTAGGCTCTTTTTTTAGCTAAAATGGTCTATTTTTGCGTTTTTTGGACTTTTTAGGGTTAAAAACCCGCGGGTTTCGGACCGCGACCGCCGCCCTGGCCAGGGCGGCGGTTACACGACCGCCGCCCTGATCAGGGCGGCGGTTACGCGACCGCCGCCTTTAAGGCGGCGGTTACAAAACCGCCTCCCTGCTCAGGGCGGCGGTTTTGCACAGAATGCAAAAGAGCTTGTTTTGGAGACTTATACTTATATTTTCTTGCATTTCTGTACGTTTTTATGACTCTCCCTGCATTGATTAGATACTAACTTGCTCTGTTTGGTGTGTTTTTGGGTGTATGCAGGCGAGGGAGGAGTACATTAGATGGAGCCGGGAGAGAGAGTGTGATTGGTTGCCCGGGGTATTGGATGCCCTTTCGCCAGACGAGGAGGACACGTTACAGAGGGCCGGTATATTGCGCATATCGCGCGTGCCCCATGTTACGCCATCTTGTAGAGTGCCAGTGACCCATTACGATCCATCTTAGGCAGGTGCGGAAGTTTATCTCCCTCTTTTAGTGTTAGTTTGAAGCTTTAGAGTCACATCCTTTGTGACTTATTTTCTTATTGGGATGCAGATCGGAACACTTTCCATTGCCGCCAGGGGTCCGCGGTGAGTGGACTATTACTCTAGAGGACGTTTACCGTATCTTGGGGGTCCCGATCATCGGGAGGAGACTCACACCCCAGAGACAGTGGGTCCAGAGCACGAGTTGCAGTGGGCGAGTTATATGGGGATGCGGCTATTTCCACGGGGCCGAAGAAGGGAGTGAGAGTTAGATCCATTCCTTCTTTGCCCATCCCCATATTTCGACAGAGCCATCATGGGGATCCTTGCCTCGAGGCCCGATCGGGGACAAGGGAGGGGATACATTGTTATCTTCTTTGGGCCCCCATCATTGCACGAGATAGAGGGCATGGCCGGATATACTCACAGGGCGCGAGATATTTTGGGGACCACTTATCACGACTTATACGGGGTGGTCCGTTTACGGGGGATCTTTGAGCCACCCTACTCTAGTTATGAGTTGGGTGTATGAGCGCTTCATTCCCTATGGCGAGGCGTGGAGGTGGCGAGATCCGGGGCTGTGAGGGCAGCCGATGATGGTCGAGACATGTCGGTCTTAGAGCACCTCACCGGCCCGATAGCTTCCCTCACTACAAGAGATATGGAGGCCATACCATACCGGCTCATGGCCGGCATTTGGGGAGAGGAGGCTCTCACATTGATCTCTTGCTCCACCACGGGCAGCTTATTGGCCGTGTGGGGCGGGTGGAGTACATCCTTTCGGCGGGGTTCCTCGGCGATTCGGCCTCCCATATGTGGGCATGCTTCCTCCAGTGGCACCGATCTATAGATCGATCAGGAGGCTAGAGGGGGCCTAGAGGCCGTGGTTGGGCAGTGGTCACTCACAGTATTCCTATTGCAGCCGGGGATTGTTCGGGCCGGAGGGAGAGCTGGTGCGCCTCGGGCACCTTTACTTGGATTCTGCGGGTCCTCATAGTAGCGATGACCACCTATAGATATTGACTCCGATTACGAGGAGTCCCACGCGAGAGGAGGAGTCGGAGGAGCAGACGGATGAGAGTGATCCTGAGTGGCATGATACTCAGGATATCATGCAGGCGGAGAGGGAGGAGCAGAGTGCAGAGAGAGAGACTCTAGCTTCAGAGGAGCCACTCTCCCAGGGCCATGGTGGAGAGGATGAGTCAGTTGTGGGGCGACATGTTGCCCCTGCTACAGGAGCAGCTCCACAGTCGGCAGCGGCATCCGCAGCGGGTGCCGGCCCCATCGATCCATCTTGGAGGCCCGGCGATCCGAGTAAGTTATCCTCTCCTCTTTTAGTGTTAGTTTGATTTAGGACTTGTTTTAACTGCTATCTCTCCTTATATTTGTATCTTGTATATTTTAGCCTCTTGCCTAGTTTCTAATTCGTCTTTCTTCTTTGTTTTGCAGAGACTGTTGACGAGTGGCGGGATCTAATCCGTAGGGTATGTACTGATTCTCTGATGATCCCTATGGATAAGACCCGTGCGGAGCTATCTCTGTAGATGCCGGGAGCCCTCGGCCGGGCCGGCCGAGCACACCACGTCTTCGCTCCCGTTTGGCATGTGGCCAAGATGGTGTCGACTCTCCGTACAGAGTTGGCAGGCTATAGGACAGCCGAGCGTCTTATGAGGAGCCACTCTCATGGCGAGACCACGGCTGCTCCTCGGGACCCTGAGCCCTCCGTCCATTCAGAGCGCCAGCGTAGCCGGAGTCCTAGGCGAGGGCGCGCACCTTCGGCGGGATCGCGCAGGGGTTGAGAGGCCACTTGGCTCCTATGTATATATATTTTTTTGTATTATAGATTCTTTTGTGTATTACGGGCTCTTTGAGCGTTTTGACCATGCCTAGTGCATGATGGCATTGTATACAAACATTGATTATTTATATATATGCGTCCGTTTTGGATCAAAACTTGTCACTTGTGTGTGTCCTTTCTATTTCCAACTGCTTTGTGTATACTACGATGTATGTTTATATGCTTTCTAGAATGTATGCAATGGAAAACAGATGATGCAAATGTTTGCTTTCTTTTTGTGTTTCATGATGCTGATACATGATATTGTAGATATATTGTGATCTTAAATCTTAGTTTCTGTGAGCAATTTGGATACCTCATGATTTGTTTTGGCAAAGTGATGAGAATAACCAGTATGATGAACAGATTAACTTGCCCCACTCCTAACTCCACGCAACCTGTAAGATGCGAGGGCTCATCACCAAGAGCCAAGAAGGGCGCAAGTTTATGAAATATGGTGAAACGATAGTGATGAAAGATAGACGAAGCTTTGGTGGAACCAAAGTGAAAGCTACAAGCTTACTCTACCTGAATGACTTCATAGTTTTGGATGTAACTTGCTTTGCGGTTTATCCAGACTTAGACCCGTAGATGGCCACATAGTAGACAAAATCTGGGTTTTTAGGATTTTTAACTCTTTTTGGAATTTTGAATATCTGATTCATTCGTTTTTGACTCAAAGTTTGAATTGTTTGTTTATGACCTTTTAATATTTACTTTGTCTAGAGGACCCCCTACACTTTGCCCCATGCTACCTGTAAGAAGTATGGGTTTATCACCGTGGGCAAGGCATGGCGAGTAAGGGCATTTCCATCCTTTCCCAACCCTACGTCACTAGTAAGAGACCTTGAAGCTCATCACCGAAGGTTGGTGGGGCAGGAAATGTGTAAAAATAAAATTTTCAGTTTAATCACTTCTTGACTTGTCTTTTTGAGTAAAATGTCAGTATACGCTTATTTCCAAAGAGATGTGTATATGGGATAGATGTGACACCATGAAGCTTCTAGAACAGACCATAGGCAAGACACCTATCCTAAGAAGAAATCAAAGCGAGAACAAACTTGCAGATCTTGGTATGGTTACCGTTAAGACTTCGTCATGTCTGATTTTGTTTGATAAAAGATTCCAAGATGATTTGATAATATACGAAGATGGAGAGGTATGATTAAAGAACTTTATGCCAGAAACATCACGAGTTTGTAATGAATTGCTTTGAGAATAGATTCTTTGATCACAATTTATGTAAGAACAAGTGGACAAAATGATCCTAATTTATATGAAAATGCGATGTAGATAGTTATATAGGCAGCGCTTGCTGCTTATGCATAGAAACGTTTGAGGTGGAGGGAATTGACTGTTTCGCCAAACTCCTCACCTTCTAACGTACATAAGAGATAAGCACCATTCCCGTAGTCCTTCATGACTCGGTATGGGCCCAACCATTTGGGCCGGAATTTCCTTCCTTCGCCGGTCTTCTTATCGATCCGGCTGTCTAGTCTTAGAACTAGATCACCTTCATATATGTCGCGTTCATAGACCTTCTTGTTATACTGCCGGCACATCCGGTCAGCATACGCTCTATGCCGCTGTTCAGCATCTAACCTAGTTTCATCTAGGCTTTCTAGTTGGGAGAGACGTGCTTCTCTGTAAGCGTCTTCATCCAGAATCCCTTGTAGCGAAATGCGGAGGCCCAGGTATTTCGACTTCAAGGGGAGAAGCTACTTCCCCCAAATACTAGCGAGAAAGGAGTTGCTCCCGTTGGTGTTCTTATTGAGGTTCGGTGGGCCTGGCCGGGTATAACTTCAAGTGCCAATCTCGCTTGTTTTCTTTCACCGTTTTAAGGAGAATGGCTTTCAGCGTTTTGTTTGTTGCTTCAGCCTGCCCATTGGCTTGGGGATAATACAAGGAAGCCGTATGATGGCTTATTTTAAATTTGTTGCATAGTTCACGAACTTCTTCATTCTTGAAAGAAGTTCCATTATCTGAGATAATGATTTGTGGGATACCATACCTGCAAATGATTTGATTTAAAATGAACTTAGCGATTACAGAACCAGGTACGGTAGTAAGAGGCATGGCCTCCACCCATTTGGTAAAATATTCAGTGGCCGTAATTATAAAATTGTGGCCGTCTGTGGATGAGGGAGAGAATTTCCCTATTAAGTCTAGGCCCCATGTAGAAAAGGGCCATGGAGTAGCGATTGGTTGCAGAGCCTGTGCTGGCATGTGGATCTCGTGAGAGAATTCTTGGCACTTATGACACCTGCGTGCAAACTCTATCGCGTCATGTTCCAGAGTGGGCCAGAAATAGCCCATTCGATGTATTTTTTGAGCGGTGGCATGGCCACCGAAGTGGCCTCCACATATACCACTGTGGGATTCATGGAGAATCCTCTTGGACTCCTCTGTGTCGACACACCTTAGAAGCATTCCATCGAATGCTTTTCGATAGAGTACCTGCTCTATGATGACATATTTAGACACGATTATGCGTAACCGCCTTCTTTGTTGCGGTGTAACTGCCTCTGGGTACGTATGGTGCATGATATAATTAATGATATCAGTGTACCAAGGGCACTCAGAGATAGCAGGTCGAGTTTCGATGTAGTATACGCATTCATCTGGAAAGTCTAAATCTACTAAATCACCTCCGTCTAATGGGTTGTCAGCTAACCAATCTGCGATGATTTGTCCTTTAACTGACTTCTGGTTTACAAATGTTAATTCGAACTCTCCCATTAAGGTTATAAAGCGTCCAGCTTTTTTGGACAAGGACCCTTGTGTGAGAAAAGTCCGTAAATGGTCTGTCTTTACCATGACCTTTGTTTCTTGATTCAGCATGTAATGTCTTAGACGTTTAGTAGCAAAGACTATGGCAAGACATTCTCGCTCTGCTTGTGTATAGCGTGTTTCATAGTCGAGCAATGTTCGGCTAATGAAATAAATTGCACGCTCTCTCTTGTCATCGTCTTCTGGGCCAACATACAGGCCAGCGAGACATCGGTAGCCCGTGAGTATAGAATTAACGGGCGATCTAGCTTAGGTGGCATTAGCGTGGGTGGTGATAACAGGAAACGCTTAACTGCGTCAAAAGCCTTATTGCAATCTTCAGTCCAATCAATGCTATAGTCCTTCTTGAGTAAATTGTTGATTGGATGAACGGCGAAGCTTAGATCCGGGATAAATCTCCGGATTGCACCCAGCTTCCCGAGAAATGATCTGATTCCAGATTCACTCGAAGGTGGGACCATTTCGAGGACAACCCGAATTTTGGTTGGATCAACATCGATCCCTCGTGAGGATATGATGTAACCTAGGAGTTTTCCTCCTGTTACACCAAAGACGCATTTCTCTGGATTTAGCGTAACTCCGTATTCTATTAGGCGTGAAAGAATGACGGAGTACTTCGGGATGGTCACAACGCTTCTTGGCCTTAGCCAACAAGTCATCTACGTAGGATTCCACGATTTTATGAATTAAATCGTGAAATATATAAGTCATAGCCCGCTGGTACGTAGCACCGGCGTTCTTGAGACCGAATGGCATAACAACGTAGCAATAGGTTCCCCAAGGAGTTATAAAGGTGGTTTTAGCTTGATCTTGCTCGGATATTCTGATTTGATTGTATCCCGAGAATCCATCCATGAGAGACAAGAGTTCAAAACCAGCTGTTGCATCAACAATAACGTCTATGGATGGTAATGGGAAATCGTCTTTAGGACACGCTTTGTTGATGTCTCGAAAATCTATGCAGATGCGTATCTTTCCATTCTTTTTGAGAACGGGAACGATATTAGATACCCATTGGGAGTAGTCAACTGGCTTGATGAATCCTACCTGAAGGAGTTTTATTACCTCCTCTTTTACCATGAGAGCTACTTTGGGCTTCATGGGTCTTGATTTTTGTTTAATTGGCTTTGCATCTGATCTAGTGACGAGGTTGTGCACCGCAATGTGGGGTGCGACTCCTGTCATCTCTTTGTAATTAAATGCAAATGCCTTCTGATGTTCTTTGAGAACTTGAGTATGTATTTCCACTTCTTCTAGGGTTAACGAAGATCCTAGTTTCAAGATTCTCGGCTCGTCTTCCGTTCCGATGTTGACATCGATTGTTTCTTCGATTAAAGAGGCGTTACCCTCTTCGAACTCAGGTGGTGCTGGTGGTAAATCTATATCATCCCCATTTTCTATTGCGTATATGTTAGGTTCCCTTTGTGAGGGAAGATCAGTTACGGGATTTCCAGTAGGAAGATGAATGCGGGATCAGAGATAAATCTAGCGTGTGATAGGAGAGATGTAGTGCTGCATAGGCATTTAAGTAATCCAAAGTAGCCGCATCATTTCCAACATGGTCTAGGACGGTAGATTCACTTCCGCTTGAAAGAGGATTTGTCATTGTTTTTATCAATGGTTCGTTACGAATGGATACTGTGAAGTGAGTATCTTCTAGCTCATTGCTTGGAGTGAAGCGTGATGCCGAAGTTGCTATTGAATCGGCGAGAAGATTTTTCTCTCGCGGGATTGCTTCAATGGATATGAAGTTGAACGCCTTGCTTAAATCTAATACAACGTTTTTGTAGAGTTGTAAATGTTCGGCTTTAGTTTCATATATTTGAAACTTGGTTTGTTACTAATTGCGAGTCTCAGGGACTCGATGTTATCAATACCAATTCTTTTGGCTAAGGTAAGGCCAGGAGGAGAGCTTCGTACTCAGCGCCGTTGTTTGTGCATTCAAAGTTCAACTTGAAAGAGAATGGGAGGACCTTTTCCTCGGGCGAGGTAAGAATTATACCTGCCCCCGCTCCATAGCGGCATTTAGCTCCATCGAAATGGAGAGTCCAATACTTAGCCGGGAGCATAGATGTAGGGGTATCTGCTGCGTTTGCACACTCTAATTCTACCATACAGAGATCTTCTGCTGGCAAGGAACCAACACCTAGGGAAAATCCGATACCTACTGAATCGAATGGTAAGAACATTGGTGAATCTTGTTCTATCAACTCAACGATCTTCGCAGTAGTCCCTAATGATATTGTTTCTTTAGTTTTACCTTTAGGGGTTGGAGTTGTTTTGGCTATGCTGGTAGTTTCGAGATCCGTCGTAGGTATCAACTTTTCCTCTGGCTTTGGGTCAGAGGGTTTATTAAGTTGGTTTGTTGGAAGTTCGAATTCTGAGTGCACCCCTGGTCTTTTCTTTAAATCAGCTAGGTGCAAATCGAAAGGTTTTGGATCACCTTTGGCTACAAATACCTTTCCCAGATGCAAGAATCTTACTTCTTGAAATAGCGTGGAAGGGATTGCCTTCATTCGATGTATCCAAGGTCGGCCGAGGATCATATTATAGTTAGTTTCCCGATCTATAATATAAAATTCAGTCAGGATTGTTTTAGGTCCCAAGGTGACCGGTAATATTATAGTTCCTATTGAAGTGGCTTTAAGGCTATCATAGCCTCTCAAGGTGTTTCATGTAGTGGAACAGTTCGTTTCTCCATATCCAAGTTTTTGGAGGAAAGAGAAAGGGACTATGTTAACTGCAGCCCCGTCGTCAACCATTGCCCTTTTTACATAGTTATTATAAACCCACACTTGCAAGTGTAAGGCTGGGTCACCTCGGCGTGCGATCTCAGCATCTGTGGGCATTTTACTTATTTCGAAGATGAATTCGACATCCTTGTCCGGCTGCCCCGGAGGATGGATATCAAAATCTACGTGATTTACTTGTGTCTCAGGAGGTGGAGTGATGTTAATTAGATGGCCTAGACCTAATGCTTCTAAAAGAGCAGCTCTGTGAGGGGGAGAGTTCTTTAGCAAGTCCAAGAATGAAATGTGTGAAAAGGTCTTTGTTAGGTCACTAATTAAATCATAGGCACCGATGGGTTTTTCAATTATTTGTTGACTCCTATCTATCTCTGGCAGATGACTTGGGCTTGGTTGAGAGAAATACTCTCGTGTTCTTGTTATAGCTTCGATAGGTAGTTCAGCGTCTAATTCTACCAAACTAACTATCTTAGGTCTTGGTTGAGCTCCCAACTGTGGCGCAACTGACGGATTTAATGAAGTCGAAGCTTCATGGTCATTGTTTCCCGTTATTGTACCTTTGTTTGTTCCGGTTGGATTCAGCCTATTGCTATCATGATTTGGGAGCGGATCGTTAAAGATCCTGAGGGGAGCATTCTGAGGGGAAACTGCCCCTGTGAGAGTATTTGGTGATGATGAGACGGGATCTGCCAAAAACAAGTCTGTGAAGAACTGTCTTTGTTCTTCTGGCAAACGTTGCATAAATTTATTGTAGTCACGACATGTTCTAGTGTCGTGACCATGAATTTTATGGAAACCACAATAAGAATTGGGATTATAATTCCCGTTTTGTTGGTTTGGTGTGTATTGTGGCCTAAAATTCCGATCAAACTGTTGCCTATTAGGACCAAAGTTTTGGAATTGTTGTTTTTGGTTTTGACTTTGGTTTTGGTAACCAAATGAGTTTTGGCTTGGCCCTTGTATGGGATTTCGCCGTTGTTGTTGTTGTTGTTGTTGTGGATGGTTAAAATCCACTGTATTGATCGCCGGGGTAAAGGTGTTGTTTCGCTGGTTGTTTGTTTGCGACGGAGTATTAACAACATTTACCCTCTTGGGCTGGTCGGTTACCCCATCCGTTGTTACCCCACGATTTTTGTTAAGGATTTTGGGTCCTTGATTGACATTTGTGGTAGTTGTAGTATTTTGAGTGGAGGTGATTAACCTCCCATTTGCTCCGTAAGTCTTACGACCACTATCTATTGCTGCTTGATCAATTCGCAGAGCGCTCTCAAGTACCTCATCATAAGTCCTTAGTGGGAACTTCTGGACTTCTTCCTTCACTTCTCTACTGAGAGAATGAAGGAATAAATCGCATAGTTCCATCTGATCCATGTTTGGAGCACTTGCTGATGAATAAAGAACTGTACGCCACCTCTGGATGAAATGGGTGACAGATTCGTTATGTTCTTGCTTGATGTGTAAGAATTCCCTGATTCCTGTTCTCAGTAGTTTGTTCATGTCGAAGGCTTTGATGAACTCTGACACGAGTTGTTTAAATGAATGTATGGAAGCCTCAGGTATTCTATAATACCAATCGAGAGCAATGCCTTCCAGTGTTTTGGGGAATATTTTAGCAACACCCCATCCCATGGGAGTAATTCTCGAATGGCTGTAGCGTAAGCTTTGATATGCGCGTTTGGATCTCCCTCGCCCTTGAACTTGGGCAAATCAGGGAGGGGTCTTGGAAGCATGACGCTTCGTATGGTGAAATCTAAGGGTTCCTTTAGATATTCTGAATATGTCCCTATTGCATAGCTTTCGACCATTGATGGTGGTTGCTGCGGGAGCAATGGCGGAATGGGTTGTTGATATGGCATAACGTACGCGTTGGCAGGGGCATAAGGAAGTCCCTGCGTTGGAGCAAACATGCCGGGAGAGGAGAACACATCTCCTTGTGGTGATTTAGAGTACATGTTTAAATAGGACGGGGTATTGTCGAGGAATGGACTGTTCGACACTAGACCGGGAGGAGTAGTGTTAGAGATGATAGGCCTTGTTGGCGTTTGCTGTGGATATTGAGGAGGCATGCCTAACGTGCCTACTCCCGTAAGGAGATCTACCTGACCAGAGTGGTATGGAGGATTGGAACTTCCTGTTTGTATGAACGGAGAATTTTGACTTGCTTGAGCCAGTTCTAACCCTCTCACTCTTTCTACTAACGTTGAAATGACTTCATTTGGTGAAGTCACGGTACTTTTTGCTGAGCGGCGTTTGTTGTGTACCCTGGTGTTGTATAGGCATGTGATAGCCTGTCATGAACTGATTGCTATCTTGCCAAGTTTCTCCAAGAATATTTCCTGTAGAGGTATTTTCTTGAAAATGGGTCTCGGGTTGTACTTGTAAACCTCCTATAGGTGGGTACATACCCCGGGAGCGTTGTTCACTCCTAGGATAAGGTATTGATTGTCCATCGTCTAAGACCAGGTATGGATCTGATTGTCTACTAATATGTGGTCTGAGTAGTATTTGAGGAGACGAACCAGATTCTCCGGTAAACGTCATATTGTTGGAACCTGAAGGTTCTGTTTGTTGGGTTCGAGGGAGTTGATCTAACTCCTCGGTTTGAAGAGACAAACTATATCTGGTTCTTGGGGTTTGAGTTGACAACTGATTAGTTGAATAGTTGTCACCCCATCGAGAGCGAGGTGATGATTCCCTATTACATTGGGCGTAGTATGCCTCAAGACCCGGGAGGGGTCTGCCATATGCATCGAATCCCGACATATTCGGGGGGTATATGAATACCCGCAGAATAATGGGAAAGAGCGAAGGTGAAAGAGAGAAGATGAAACTTCTCAAAGAGAAGGTGAAATAATTGTTTGATTCACGTCGGGTTCACCAATTTTGTACGTCGGAAAAGCAACAGGCGAGCGTGAGAATCAACAAGTGACTCTTCCGCGTGCAGGCCTCCCGAGTCGTGCTTGAGACACCGGTGGGGGTAGAATATGCAGACAAACTAGTTAGGGAGTCTAATGTCTTCGACACGCACTAGTGGAATTTGTGAATCTAAGGCAAAGAAGGCCCTTCTAACTTGGACTGGTGTGATAGATCGATCAGCGAGGATGACTGCTCGAAGGCTCCAATCAATATCGAGCTCTGGCGTGATTCGATCTATGGGTTGCGGAATACGTGGGAAATGACCTGGGATTGTTTCGTATATATCTCCTGATAAGGTCATATGGCGGACGATGAAAATAGTCGACTCTATGGATGATTTTCTGGCCTAGTCCAGAATTCCCTAGCTTCGTTAGCCGCTATATCTAGTAAGGACAGTTGTTCGACGATGATAGGTGGAAGTGGAGTGGACTGAAATACTAGTGTGCGTAGGCCAGTGTCTATATCTAACTGACTTGTGGATTCGTTGGGCTGTGGGACCTGTGGATCACAACCATAGACTCTTGGTTGTTGCGGTCCTGTTATGGTCATACGCGAGATCAAGTTCTAATCCCTAGTATCCAGTAATCGTACGCCTTTTCAGCTTCTACGTTTAGAACCAACAGTTGTGCGATCTTCTCAGAATACCTTACAGGCGTTCTTGCAACCTGGATTCTTAAGCTGGTATCTATATCTACGAGGGTGTCTCCAGCGTCTGGCTGTGGAACTAAAGGATCACACTCGAATGTTTGTTCTCTTTCGAGCCCTTCTACAGTCATGTGGATATTTTCTAGGGTAATCTGTAGTTTGGCTGACTTGACCAAAACGCATGTGCTTGGTCGTCTTCTATGTTTAATCCTCTTAGCTGTGGTGATCGGTTGTAGATCTGGTTGTTCGGAATACTTGTATCCTGAGATTTTGGTCTATGTCAACTATTGCTGTGGCTAGGTTTGGTTGAGGCACGATTGGCTCAAATATATATTCCCTGGGCTCTTGAGGTCCCGTGATTGTCATACAAAATGAAATGTAATCTAACTGTAATGAAATAAATTCTAACTATGTGAAATAAACCTAACATATATAACCTTTATCTTTCTAAGAAATATTCTAACAATTCTAAGGAAAACAAACTATTTTAAGCGTATCTAGAAATAATAACTAAACAATAATTTAAAACAGACAAGATAACCGAGTGTGGTTATTTGCCTGTGCAATTTGTAGAATTATTCTAAATAAATAAGATAGCCTGTCTAATCTACCTGCAAGATTCTCGATCCTTCCTCAGAAGTGAGGAGTGAATCATAGTTTCTCAGAAACTATCAATCCCCACAGCTTCCCTGGCAATATCGAGAATAGAATGAAATAAAATAAAGCGATTAACTACTCTATTTGATATAAATCTGACTAGAACTTTGAAATTTAAAACCTGGACTTCGCAGAACAGTGGCGAATCCGATGGTGTATGTGATCTCGTCCCTCAGTATGATCTTCTCGTTCTTTCGTGTTCACTTGGATCCAGAAAAGCGTGTAATGCTAGCACCGATAGGAGTAGATTTTGGGACAAGGACAACTCAGAATGCAGACCGAGAATGCGAGTAGGAGAGGGATAGCGCAAGAGTCCGAGCTTGGCTTATGCGATTCCTAGCGGGATTTTACTGCGAGTCATGCAACGTGAAGCGACCAGAACCTTTGACTATCCTATACGAAGAGCAAAACCTGCAATTTTAATGGCTTCCCAAGCTATTTTGTTCCAAAATAAAGACACTGCTTGCACAAGTTGGATATGTGGCTTACTAACAACTGAATAAAGCTAACCAGGTATACAATGATTTGAACTAAGAACTCTAAGTCACAGTAAAACAAATTTACAGCAAAAGGAATTCAGAGGCAAGCTTCTAACCGGATTGAATGGAGCAACAACACTGCCTGCACAAGATGGGTCTGTGGCTTACCAACAGCTGAGCAATGCTAAACCAAGTACTAAAAACCAGAAGACTCTAACAAGGAAAAATGGTGATCAAAACTCCAGCTCAAATTCTTCACACAAACTCAGCCAAAATTTAGACCAAAATCAGACCAAAAATCAGAAGCCATTTACATGTACAAAAACCATGCACTTATAGGAATTCCAACACTCAAAAACCAAAATCAAATTGAACTCCTAAACAATAAACAAAGGAAAAACACTATTCCAGGGGACCAAAAACATTAATGCATGCTCAAGTCGGCAAGGAAAGCTGGTGAGTCGTGATATTTCACGCGGGTCACGTCAAAAGAGCGTTTTGGAAAATGCGCCGCCCCGCTCTGCCGCGGCGCTCGAGCGGGCGGCGGTTTCGTCACTTTGAAGGTCAAGAGGCCAAGGAAAGAGGGAAAAAGGGGAAAACAAAGGGCGCGGGGGCTAAGTGGGGCATGCGGGATGTTAACGCATACTCCGAGGGCTTTTCCGGATCCCGAACACCTTGCGAGGAGACCTGTATCATCATTGGGGCATTTATTACACTGTTCAAAGATGCGATTTTCTGAATTTTGGTACGTACAAAACCCGAGAGAACTCATTTAAATCCTTCAAATTGGTTGCAAAAAGATTCAAAGAATGAAGTGGCAGAGATGATGAAGAAAGAGCAAAGGATCTCAGTATAGAAAGAAACGACTCATCGGGCGTTTCTATGCCTTAAATTCATTATGCAAGTTACAGTAGACTCAACAATGGAATTATAGGGTCGAGAGGAGAAGGGCGGTGCCACAGAGAGACCAAGAGCGAGAAAGGGAAAAAATGGTGAGGATTCAAAGTTTTTGGGCTCAAAAAAATAGTTCGGGAAAGGTCCAAAAATGACTAAGTATGGAAGAGGCAGCGGAAGGAGCCATGTGTCCTAACGACGCTTCTCCAAGGGTGAATCCAAAAGAGGGAGCCAAACTTGCGTCGAGGCTTCCATGCATTCAAAACCTCAAAGAAATTACAGGCGTTGAAAAGTCTTCAACTAAAAACAAAGTGCCGTGTTAGCTTGCACAAAACTACAAAGGAGGTCCAGGGAGACTCAAACTTGCATCATCCCTCCATGTAGCAAATGGTCAAAATAGAGTCAAAGTTGAGCTTCAAAATTGGTTAAGTATAAAAGTGTAAGTGGAGAATGCCAAGTGTCAGCATGGCGCATCTCCAAGAGTTGGTCTTAGGGCAGAAACCCAAATGAGCGCGAGCTTGCCACATGGCCCAAAGCCTAAAAATAAAAGGGACCATTGAAAATTCCATAGAGCAACGGAGGCCAACAAGTGTCAACTTGATGCTCCTCCAAAGGTAAACTTTGGGCCGGGTTTTCAAGAAAGCGCGTGCCTCCACGTGTTATTCCAACGGGGCAAATTCATTGAATAGTCAATGCACAAATAAACCAGCGGAGGTTTCCAATTGTCTTAATGGTGCTGATTTAAAGATTGAATAAAGAAAAGGTTTCCAAATGAGCGCCCGAGATCGACACGTGTCCTAGAGGAAAGCGGGGCATCGGGAAAAAGTTAGTTTTGCCCTTTGCCCCAAAAGGTGTAAAAGTTACAAAATGGCCCGCAACTCTCCAGGGAAAAAGTCAGCATTTAGACTCGAGTCAAAGCCAAGGCGGGGAGTCGGGAAAAAAGTGAAAGTTTGCCTTTCGTTCAAAAGGCATAAAGGAAAAAGTTGGAGCGCATCTCCCAGCCAACCAAAGGGTGCCACGTGTCCAAGCGGAGCAGCGGGGCCACGAGAGTTTTCTGGATTTTGTGATTTTCGTGAAAAAGGAGAAAAGTCAAGTTTTGAGCCTGCAAACCTGATTTTGCGCTAATCTGGTTGCCACGTGTCCCATATTAAAGAGGGGGCCATTTTTCAAACTAGTTTTCCCGCCCATTTGTATGGATTCGATACAAACTTCGAAGGGGCATATCTTTCGACTCAAGGCTCGAAATATTGTGAATCTGACACCATTGGAAAGATCTCGGCCTTGCCCACGCCATGAAGGTTTGAAACTTTAATTTTGAGGAAGTTAGGTGAAGGAAAATGGAAAAACAACTTTGGGATTTCAATGCAGGATCTCTTTCTTCCAACTATCAAATCAGATTTGATCTGTTTCACCGCTTCCTCTTCCTTCAAGGTGCCGAACTAAGAATCCATGTAGTAAAGACAAATTTGGGGGCATATTTCATCAGAGGGATTAACATTAACGGCGGTGGTTGAGCTATAACCTATTTTCCCACTTCTCTTTCTCTTTCTTCCCTCGAGTCAAATCTATAAAGTCAAGGGCGGATCCATTGTAAAAGTTGGACATTCTTTGTTTTGTAGGCTCCCTCTCTACTTAGCAAAAGGATTTGTGGGGTTCGGGCCTTCCATAAAAAAATTGCAATACATTTATGCCTATTGGCTACTTTGTAATGGACTGTATCAATCTACAAAGCAATAAAACATGTTTATGATCGATTTTAGATCCTTTCTTGTCTCTTTTGCTTTCATCTGGTCTCCCATTATATATTTGGCTATCTATGCTTGTTTATTGCATGCATTTTGTTGGTTTGTGTCTATTAGCAAAACAAGTGTCCATCATTCCTTCGGTGCATCACCTCGTAGTTTAGCTTTGTCTTAATTTCGTATTCCTTCTATCCCTATCTCCTTGGCAAAGTTTAGATTAGGATTAAGAGCAGACCCTCTACAAGTTTCTACGTACGCACCTAAACAGAAGAATAAGGAACCAGCCTTCAATCTGGAGAGCTTTCCCATTTTTGTAAGGTCCCACACCTTGGGGAAAGTTCAATGTTATGCAATCACACCAAATGAGTCTCGCCTTAGAAAGCGGATCTTTTAGAGCTCATTTGGGGGTGCTTTGTGATTCTCGCACTAACACCTACAAACATGGGACACCCATGGCATCACAAGAAAATCAAGGCCTATATGCCAACAAACAAGAGCATACACGATAGGCATAGAGCCACAAACATGGGACACCTATAGTGTTACAAGACAAGAAAGACAAACATGACACAATTAATGAAACAAGCAACAACACACACAATAAACATGCATGAAAACTAAGAGTGTCGAATATGATGAAGTGATACAACAACTAATACAAAAAGAAACATGTGAAATAAAAGGTGTCAACACTACAAAAGACACATGTGTTATTCATGTTAGCTCAAAGGATAAAATGTACACATTATATGTAATTGAGTGTAATAGCTTCAACGTGTTGGAGATTGACGTATGATTATTTACCATTGACAAAAGGTAGTAGATCAATAATCATGCTTGTGAAGTGAAGGTACTATGGGTTTGATATTATTCTAACCATATCTCGCCAAAAATCTCCTATTGGTGTCCACGATCTATATATTCATCACCCAACAAGTATGACTCGAAGCCAAATAGAACATTATTTACTATTCGGATACTACAAAGTTGTTTGGTCTAATCCGTGATTTGATCCATTGACTCCATCATTTCCTACGTAAGCATGACACATATCCATATGGTGCATCATTTTGAAATCCTTGAGATTCTGGTATGAGTTATAACTCCCATGTTATATCTCGTATTCTTCTTGAAGTCGTGACCTTTTTTATCATTAAGTGTTAAAAGTCGAAATATCTTGTAAATGGTCCATTTTATAAATCTTTGGAGTACGTGTCAAAAGTGTCTTTGTTCAATATAGTATTACATCTCAAATATTTTGTCTCGTAAGTGTTCATGAGTCATTAAAAATGAACATTTGTGTTTCTTAGTCTACAATAGTATATTGTTAAAAAAAAATAGAGGTTCATTGTTTTATTCTCTAATAGTCATTCCACTAAAAAAGGGGTGTGTTAGTGTCAGGTGTCATTTCAATCCAAGTGTAAAATGCTTGTTTAGTCATAAGTCTATTGTAATTAGAGTTCTATGTGATGATAATCTTTAGTCGTCAAAGTGTCATCAAATGTCTTGTCATTTTTAAGAGTGTCGTATTTGTTAAATTTGTAAAAACTCCAAAAATAAAAAAATTGCCTCACTTTTCAATAATCGGAAGCATTTTCACTTGTACGCAGCGTCCATCTTTTGGGGATAAATTATACATTGAGAATCATGGTGACATTTTGCTGAGGTAACAACTTCATAATGGAGGATGGAGGCACATGAGGTTGGAGGTTGATCAATGACCTCTCGTTAGTTGCCAACAATGGGGCCACTTCAGTTGTGGTGACATTTGTGTAGTGCAAGTATGTGCTTATCAATTTTGCAGTGTGTTTCTTTGCAGTGTTCCTATTACATTATGTGTATTGTGTATACTGGAAAACAATTGTATAGGATGGCAGATAACTACAATGATCCTCTGATTGTGGTGATCCTCTGAATGTCATACTTCGTTGGAAGATGATCGGTTAGTGAATACGTTCATTGGAAATGGTGATCATGTGCAGTAAGATCTAGACAACAAGATCCGACAGTAGGATACAACACGATATAATTTTCCTTTTCTATCTTCCTATTTGGAATTTCACATTGTGGGGGGGAATAATAACCAATGTTCCATTCCCATTCTCGCCAAAACGACTAAAGTCAAGGGCAACTTCCGATGTGCGATGCTTGATTGTCTATGATGTTTGAGATCAAGTGGCAGCGATTGACAACAATGGCTGCAACTAAGAACATTGTGATTCTTAGAGGTGGAAATGTGAAATCTTTCTAGTATGTGTTCTATTGTTCAGTTTGGTGAGTTGTGTTTCCTATGTTATTCCCTGCAGTGTGATATTGATGAGGGCTAAAAATAGTACTTGGCACATCATGATGTGGTTTGTGGTAAACCACTTGAAAACCACCGATGCAGGTTTGTGGTCACCGTTGTAAAACCATCCTGTCGGGTTTGTGATTGTTTTGTGAAAATCAACTAATCATGAAAACAGTGCAAGTACAAAGATTAGTTTTCCCCATGTTCGCACTAAGGGGGGAAATATTAGGAATATTTTTGTTAGTGCTTACATTGTTTGTTACACCCGTATAATTATAAATGTGTCATTTGTTAGCTACTTTGTAGGAGGTAGTTTTCCTACCTCCATGGATATATAATAGCCAATGTATTACAAGAGAAAATATACAAGAAATATGATTATTGTGCTTTTTTTTCAATTCCGTTGTTGTACCTTCGATTCTTGCTAACATATTAAATTGTATAATTCAAAACTCCATCTTTTTGTCCGTAGACAACTCCAATAACATGATTTGATGCATCAGTGTGGATGTGGAAAGGCAAGTTCCAATCAGGTCCTCTTAATACATGAGCAATAGTTAACATTTGTTTCAAAGTTTGAAAATCATATTCACAACGTTTAGTCCAAACAAAATCAACATCCTTCCCTAGTAATGCAAAAAGTGGCACTGCAATCTTGTTAAAATCTTGTATGAACCTTCTGTAATATCCAACATGGCCTAGAAAGCTTCTAACATCCTTTTATTTCCTTGGTGTTGGAAGGTTGATTATAACAGATACCTTTATTGGATCAACTTGAATTTCATCAAAAGAAAGATAGTGTCCCAAAACTATACCTTTAAACATCATCATGTAACACTTCTCATTACTCAAGGACAAATTGTGCTCTTTGCATATTTTAAATACTTTATCCAAATTTTGCATAGCTTCTTCAAAATTGCTACCATGTATAGTGAAGTCATCCATGTAGACTTCCATGCAGTCATTTGTCAAATTTGAAAAGATACTCAAGACTTCCCTCTAGAATGTAGCAGGTGCATTACACAAGCCAAATAGAAGAATTGAATAGGCAAATGTTCCCCATGGGCATGTGAAGGTAGTTTTGTCTTGGTCCTCTAGTGCAATTTGAATTTGATTATAGCCACTATATCCATACAAAATGAGAAATACTTTTACCAAATTAAAGTGTCAAGCACTGATCAATGAAAGACAATGGGAAGTGATATTTATTTGTTGCTACATCTAGCTCCTTGTAATCTACACATATTCTCAATTTTTCATTCTTCTTTGGCACAATAACAAGGGGTGATACCCATTGGTCATCGATATGGGATATATAAATCCAACATCTAGTAACTTCTTCAATTATCCTTTTACAATCTCTCTTATTGTTGGGTTCATCCTCCTTTGTGGCTACCTGATTGGTTTACAATTTTCTTTTATATAAATTTTGTGCATACAAAGCTTAGGATGAATTCCATGCATATCACCATAATCCCAAGTAATCGTTGTCTTATGTTTTTGAAGAAGAACAATCAACAATTTCTCTTGTTGTCTATTTAGCAACTTGTTGACATTTGGTTTTCTTGATGTTATTTCCACTTATTTGGAGAGATACATCATTGAACATACATTGCTGCTAACATAATTTAGTATGTAGTCATGGGGAAGAAGTTGGTGAAGAATATAGTATTACGTGGAATATCCATGGTGCTTTGTTTTGGTAGAACTTGGGTTAAATGACAACTTAAGAACCTCAACTTCTTATCAACTTCTTCATTTCTTCCATCGTTATTCTGTAAGACGTTGGAGAGAGCAACTTATTCTTCTTGGTCTTCAATTGTATAAGACTTCTCCAACATCATGAGCTGTTATACAAAGCCATGATCTTCTTCTAGTTCTTCAACCCAATTTTTTTGATCTTCATCATTTAATGGTTGGGCAGGAGGATAGAGCATAAGCTTCTTAGTACCACTTCCATTAGAAATAATCATGTTTCTAGACCTATAACCTATGAATGCATCAACAATGGCTAACCATGCCTTCCTAGAATAATAGGATAACCTCCTAAAATTACTTTTGGTTAAAGGGAAATAAATTCAAGAGTGCATCCCAAGAGTCTACCACCATAACTATGTCCTCAAGGACTCCTTCAGTCTCACTTTGTTGATCTATCTGCAGTTGTAAGACTGTAGTTGTTGGCCTTAGTCCTTCCAACTTCAGGTCATCCATGATTTTCTTGGTCATAACGTTAATGGTTTCTCTTAAGTTAATCGAAGTTTTCTTTATTATTGTGCCATTATCTTTAATGTTCACCGAGGAATGCCTAGATCTATATACTTGGGTAGAACTAAATTTCCAAGCATGATATCAACCAACTGTCCAATAACTTGTATAGTGGATGGATCCTTCCTTCTTCTACCTAGGTTTTTTAATGCATAGATCCTTAACCAAATTGTTATAAATGGGCACATCCTTGATGGCTTGAATAAGTGGAATCTTGATACAAATATCCTTCACTAATTGAAAAAACTAGAATCATAATCTGATTTAAGATCAGTCTTTCTTTCTGTAATCTCTTTAGAAATGATGGTTCATTAACTTGCATTTTACCCTTGATAGAACTCTATCCAGGTTGTTACGGATCATCTTGCAGCGTGTTTTTGGTTTGTTGTGGATCAGTCTGCAACAACTATGGTTCATATGCAATCTCTGTAATGGTGGGTTTACTTGGTGGAGGAAGTGCAATTCCTGAGTGAAGATGTATGTCATTAACATCAACTGAATAAGAAAAGTATTGGGCTGATTCAGTGGTATAGGTTGGCTGAGAAACTTTATTATTGGGGTTAGGTGTTGGTTGAGCTGGTAGCTGAGTGGATTTTGGTTAAGATCTAGGTTGGGGTTTGACATCAAAGCTTGCTATTGTGGATAAGGAGGTTGTTGGTAGTTAGGAGGTGGGTTGTTCCATTGTTGTCCTCCTCTCTAAGGATGCTTCCATGAAGAAGGGGGTTATTTCCATTGTTGGCCTAAAAACTGAGGTTGTCATTATTGTTGGTATTGGCTAGGGTATGGATCCCAACCTTATTGAGTATTATCCCAAGGTGGGGGTTGCATATATGGATTACTAGCCCAATTTTGAAAAGATGACATAGGATCTTGTGACATACCTCCTTGTCTTGGTGGCCATGGATTCCTTTGAGAAACATAGAAGAATTTCCCATCCTTTGTTTCTATCATCTTGAATTCTAGTGAAGCCTCCTTCTCTTCTTCAATGTTGGCCAATCCTTGCATCTGCAATCAACTTTCTTTCTTCTGCATGCATGGAAAAACTCTGTAAGTGTTGCCTCTGCATCTTCTCTCTTCTTTTTAGCATGTAAAACATCAAGTTTGGTGGCCATGTCATTGAATATCTCATGTTTCATGTTCTTAAACATATTTACAATCTCTAATTTGGATATCTCCCAATCCCTTTGCATCTGATCCACCCTTTGATCTAACACTTCTTATTTTTTCATAGTTGCTTTGGAGTAATTCCTACAGGCTTCACAAATCTCCTCAAAGGTAGCTTTTGAGATATCTCTAGCTCCTATCAAGTCCAAAGCATCCATATCCTCTTCACTGATTCCTTTTAAGAAAATTAGCTTGAGGGAATCATTAGGTAACCTTGTGTGTTTTGACTTCTGAACACTGAATAAGAATTATTTCTAGGTATCTTCTAGTGGCTCATCTTCCTTTTGTACCATCCTGAAGAGCTCATCACCTCCTTTGCTACTTGGCCTACAGTATAATCTTCGTATTTTACCAGAAAATTTTCCTTCATCTGCGGCTAGGTTGTCAAAGCATCTCTTCCTAAACCCATGAATTATCTCAAGGTTACATCCTTAAGTGTAGCAGGGAACAAATTTAGCTTATGTGCATTTGTGGTGTAGTCATAACTCTTACATAAAATGTCAAACTCAAACAAGAAAGTGTCTGGGTCTTCAGTTATGGATCCATGAAAGTTAGGAAGGGCTGAAGGAGAAATGTTCTTCATTACAACAGGCTGATTGTTCTTTGGAGATCGGGAACTCAAAGGTAGTTGTCACATCTTCCACATTTTGGTTTACCTCTTCTGCCATGATTGGATGATTATGAAAAGCCTCAAAAACCTCACTTGGAGGGGGATATTATAATAACAAGCCTTGTAGAGAGGAATATATGTCTTCTTCAGAATCATATGAAGAAATCTATGTTATTTGAGGATTGGGTAAGAATCTACCATGGGCATCTCTTGGATGGTGCATGCATCAACTAACTCAACTTAATCAACTTACATTAGTGGGGGGTTGGAGGTGGAATTTCTTAAACCTAAATTGTTTCTAAGGAATGTAAAACCTCTCAAAACCCTATAACATAGCCTCGGCAAGATCCATGGAAATGGTGCCAAAAATAGTGGTGCAAATTAGCTTTCAACAATTAATATGTTGTTCATTAAATTATAGTCATTTAATAATCAAAACAGGGGACATAAAATTTAAATAATGTCTCGTTGTATGCATGGTTACTGAGATAATTTAGGAGGTATGGAAAGAAATAAATGTCACTACAATACTTGAAAGAACAATGCTTGAAAGTAAACAAAACTTAGAACTGAAAGCAAATGGTTTTAAACACTATGACTAATACAAATGTTGCAAATTCAAAAATGCGAGATAAAAAGGTAAATTACTTCTGGTCTAATCATGCAATGAAACAAAGTAACAAAACTATGGAGGGGTTTAGCATACCACAAGTGGGCCATGCCTTGGGTGTTAATCCCTCCTAATCCTTATAACTAAAAATAGTAAACAAAACTAATATCATTTATTGAATTTGCATGAACATTACATCCAGAACAAAACAATCTCTTCTCTTTCTATTTCTATCTCCTATATGTGTATTCCATGTTCTATATTCTCGTATTCTATATATGTTACCAGGAATAACCCTTTTCTTTTTTACTTCTCATTTACAACAATACGTGAGAAGAATATTTCAACTAGGAGTTTAACAAACTAAGTAAAATATATTTGATAGAACAAGTGGAAGATCTCAAACAAAACAACAAGAGATTCAAAACATGCAACTAAACTAATAACATGTGTTTAGTTAATCTCCAATTAATTGACTAGTTCCTTTAGTCACGTGTAAAATCGATCAATCAGTTCTTTACAATGAATAATTAGATCCATGGTTGAGTTATCTCCCAGTTCTTAATGTTCCAATTGTAACTACTCCTTCAACGACACGTAAAAATTTGAGTGTCGTTCTTCATGTTCCAAGAGATCTTCATAACATGGCTTCTTTGTTGTAGGTGATCCCCTTTGGTTATGGATGGGTTTCTGCAGATAGGTCCTTTGTTGCGAAGGGTTCCTTTGTTGCATATGAGTTGATGTATATAACAAGTTGCTTACAAACAAGAGTGGCATCACACATATCATCATTCAAACAACTTATTGCAATCATAATAATAAATGCATACTAAAAATACCATAAAATAAAGATAACTAGTTATAACTATATTAATCAATAATCATGCCATAAGTTCAAGTTGTGATGATAATGTTCATCAATGTAAATGGGAAATATAAGGACATAGTTACAATGACTTAACAAAAGTATAGAAGATGAGTTATTTCTAAGGAGAATTACACAACTCATAACACCCCATACTTAATTTATTGAAAGTCCTCATTCAAGTGGTTCATATCCATGTTGCCTCAAACCGCATTCACGCTTTGAAATCAATTGGGGTGTCTATCCCTTCTTTTCTGACAAGAAGTAGTCATCATTTATCATAAACCTATGATAATCTCTATTTTGTATCCTTTCACCGAGTGTGAAATATCCCTTGTGGGATACCACTTAAAAATGCACAAAATATTGAAAATTGTAGCCAAATAAAATACTTGATTTATGCAAATTTTTACAGTAAGGACAACAACTAAATAAAATCAATATCTCCCAAGATATCCACTCGAATCACTTGAAAATTTAAAGAGAGCTTGATATTATTATAGAGGACATAATAAAACTATTTTTGGGAATTTTACACAAATCAAACTGTTGCCAGAAAATTACAGAATGCCCTAGGCGACTGGAAAACTTCAGAGGTTTGTGACCCTCTAAATACAAGAGCAAAAATAAGGGTCTTTAGAAATAAAAATGACAAATATAGGAAATAGTATTTCCACCTTCAGATCTGCAAACGAACAACCGGAAAACCCCCAAATAAATGTTACAAGTCGCCTCGCTTGGAATGGGGTCAGAAAATGATGGAGGCACCTTCAACGTGTTGCCACGCCCAACTCAAATGGCTGCCGTAAGTTTGATCTGGAACCACTCTGATTATCTTCCCCAAATGCCCCCAAAAATCCTCAAAACCCTTCCTTTGAACCCTCTGGTAATATCTCTATAGCACAACCCAAAAAGTGGCTCCAAAATGAAAGACTAGGGTAGATCTCTCACTACCGAAGAATTCCCTGCTAGTTAGGACGAGTCTCTCGCCACCGAAGCTAGGGTCCATGTGGGATTTGACTCCACAAGCCGAAGATGTGCAATAACAAAGAAATGCACGAGGAGGTTAACAAGTATGCGACAAAAAGTGCCTTTTCTTCCTCCCCCAACTCCTTATATACTTCACCTCGACAAATGAGCCCCATAACCCTAGGCATATTTCATTCCATGGAGGGGCCAATTAAATAAGAGTAACTATAGTTACTTTTCTCCTTTTTGAGTCGTCATGTCTAAAAGTGACCCCCCAAACGCAAAATTGGGATATTAAAACCACGTGGCCCCTTCCCAAAAACTTCTGCATCCATAGCCCCTTCTCGACCACAATTTGGACTTGACTTGGCCCTTGGGCCATTTGGTGTAGGAAAAAGGGGACATTACAGAGTGGCCTGTCACTTGTCCATGACGGTATCATAAAGTGAAAGATTGGTGGGTGATAACTAATAGGAAACGAGTTCTCTACACATTTTGTAGCAATCTCAATGAATGTATTCACCCTTTTCAAAGTTGGCATTATATTAGGGTAAGAGTGCATCTCTTTCCTTTGTAGTTCACGAGATAGCTCATTCCATCACATCCTGCATGCTTGCACCACCTGAATCCCATGCTCTATAATCATTTCTCTAACCTCATCATGAGTTTATTTCCTCATCTACCACACTCTCCTTCTGATCACCTTCTTCTTTACATATTTTGCATACTGCTCTAAAATTTCATCTATTTTCTGGCCTTAGCCCCCGACAAATAGTGGTTGGACCTTATCTAAATGCCAATATACTCTTCCATTTTCCTTTCTCTCGACTCATTTGTAAAATAAGAGCATAAAGATTTAACTTAAAAATCTCCAATATATAGAATTGGAATCCAATCCCTTTCATATTCAAGGGCATAGTTATACATATAAAGTTCACATAATAAGAGTTGGAGCTCATGAGTGCTATTTGGATATAAAGTGAAGAAGCTCGTAGCTGAGCTGATATTAAAGGACATGTCGAATTAATACAGGTGAGTTTAAGTTGCAACGTATTTTCCTTCAAGAATATATCATAAACATTAGATGGAGGCCTGTATTTGAATATCTCATGGGCCACTTGGATTGTCTCTTCTTGCTTCTACTTCAGCCTTTTAATTTCTCTGTTCTTTTCTCCATTTCTTCCTTATGCTTGGAGATAAGGGCTTCTTTTATTTCTCCCATTTTCCTTTTAGCCTCTCGACATAGGTCTCAAATTGTAACATCAAATAGTCAATATCAGGAAGCATAGTTTGTGTGGCCATCTCCTTACAAGGTGGTTTTACAGTGTCTCTAACAACTTCATGAATAACAACTTGGGGGTTAACTGGTGTTACATTCATTTTTGTATCTTGGCACGTGGTGTTTACTCTAGCACTTGCTCAATTACATCACTCTCAACTATAGGAATGTGCTCTTGTTCTTGTTCTATGAATGATTCAATTACTATAGGCATTTGTATCTCGCTCAATTCTATGCACTTGTTGCTCAATAATTGATGGCATTTTCTCATGTCCACTTTGCTCAATACAAATAATTTAGGAGGTATGAAAGGAAATAATTGTCACTAGAATACTTGAAAGTAGATAAAACTTAGAATCTGAAAGCAAATGGTTTCTAAACACTATGAATAGTATAAAGCTTGTAGGTTCGAAATGCGAGATAAAGAAGGCAAATTGATTCCTAGTCTAATCATGTAATGAAACAAAGTAATATAACTATGGAGGGGTTTAGTAACCACAAGTGGGCCCCGCCTTGGTTGTTAATCCCTCCTAATCCTCTTGTAACAAAAGACTAGTAAACATAACTCGGATCTTTTATTGAATTTGCATGAACATTACATATAGGAACAAAGCAATCTCTTCTCTTTCTATTTCTATCTCCTATATGTGTATTCCATGTTCTATATTCTCGTATTCTCGTATTCTATGTATGTTACCAACATAAACCCTTTTCTTTTATAATTCTCATTTACAACAAGAGGTGATAAGAAGAGTTCAACTAGGAGTTTAATAAACTAAGCAAAAGACTTTTGATAGAACAAGTGGAAGATCTCAAACATAACAACAAGAGATTCAACACATGCAACAAAACTAATAACATGTGTTTAGTTCATCTCCAGATAATTGACTAGTTCCTTTAGTCACGTGTAAACTTGATCAATCAGTTATTTGCAACGAATAATTAGATCCATGGTTGAGTTATCTCTCGATTGTTAATGTTCCAGTTGTAACTACTCCTTCAACAACACATATAAATTTTAGTGTCATTTTTCACGATCCAAGAGATCTTCATAACGTAACTTCTTTACCGTAGGTGATCCCCTTTGGCTACGGATGGGTTGCTCGGATAAGTCTTTTTCTCGTGGATGGTTCCTTTGTTGCATATGAGTTGCTACATATAGCAAGTTTCTTACAAATAAGAGTGGCATCACACACATCATCATTCAAACAACTTATTGCAACCATAAGAATAAATGCATACTCAAAATACCACAAAATAAAGATAACTAGTTATAACTATATTAATCAGTAATTATGCCATAAGTTCAAGTTGTGATGATAATGTTCAACAGTGTGACTGGGAAATATAAGGACATAACTACAATGGCTTAAAAAAGTACAGAAGATGAGTTGTTTATAAGGAGATTTACATAACTTGTCGATCCAAGCTTTATGTCCTTGGAATGAGCTCAAAGCTCAATTCAACCTTTCCTCACATGATCGTGTTAGTATTATTGACATCATCTCTTTTGTTCCTGATCATATGAGTCACAATGTTTATGTGTTGCATTCATGTCTATGGTGGACAAAGTGGACATACTAGAAGTGGTTTATGGATACCCCCTTCCAAAATTACTCTACTAGTAAAGGTTATGCTTGCTATCTCCACATATGCCCATGGTTGAAAAACTCAACACTCGGTGGGGCTGCATTCTTCTCCTTCCAGTTGGAGAAAGAGATTTGACATTGTTTGGTCCGCTTGTGTGGAACCCAAAATTGCTCACTTTTTATGGTGTGTTCTCCACCAAGGCCTTCCGATTGGTGCCTATTTGGTTCAACTTGGTGTCTTGGCTCCCAAATGTCCTTTTTGTGACACTTGGAACCTTATCCCACTTATTTTGGTATTGTAGTAAAGCCCAAAAGGCTTGGAACTAGATTCACTCATTCTTTCTCCCATTCAGACTAGAATGTTTCACTTGACATCATATTCTTTTAGAGATAACCCTAGAATGCCTCACATGTTTTCCCAAATTTGGCATGCTTTTAGAGGGGAAATTCTCTTTTGGCTTTGGAAAAAAGGAATTCTTGTTTATTTTCTAATGTTGAAGTTGATCAACATTTCTCTATATATAATAAGTCGGTGGTTATCTCTAATGTGCTGTTGCAAATTCAAGTGCAAGCAAATAAGGTGGCCCTTGAGGTGGAACACCTCTGACCCTTCTTCGTTACTAGGGTGATGCCCTCGAATGTCTTTGAAGAGCCACCTTCTCACTCTCGGTTCTCCGCCCCATGGCGATCGTACCATAGGTCGTCGTTGTGAGCTACTCCTAGCACCGTTCATTCAATCGTGCTCGCTAGTCCTGCGTGAGTTAGCCACCGCCTAGGAGCTTCTCTCATCCACCCTCAAATTGCCACCCAGTGTGGGGCTACCCTCTGCCATCTTGTTAGCTCAATCTGGGCTTGTCACCGCTCTCGAGCCGCACATCAATGACGGGTGGAGTCTCCGCTCCACCGAGATGAGTTCCCCAAAATGGCTTTAGCCATCTTGCCCACTCGGGATACTGTGGAAGACAATGAAGAAGAGGGCCACCACAGCTCGGTTGTCGGGGACAATGCAAGGACCTTACTGAATCCGACTGGCTTGATGATCATGATCCGCTCTCTGCTGGTCAACTTTTTGCAGCAACAACATAATTTTATTGTCTCATTGTTTTTGTTATGTTGTTATAGTTGAATTTCTTAGGCATGCCCTAGTTTGATCATGGCTTTGGGGCGTGCTTTCATACCGCCCACTTTTTGTTGAATTATCTTGTATCATTTTACTTGTTATTATAATATAAGATCTTATTCATAATTTTTTTAAAACCAGGTTGTATATTAAAGACATACAATAATTTCAAGTTCTAGTCACTTTCAAATTCCATCGAACCCATTGCTACCGAGAGAACTTAGGTTGTTATGGACAATATGAATAGAGATTTTGTTCCTTACAATGACATCTTAGAGCTTGAGATGGATGTCTACTAAAGAAATAGAATACTAAACATGAAAATATTAAAGATGCAAGATTTCATTTTATATAAAATGATACTACCATGATACAAATATCTACCTCAAATTATTTTCAAATGATATCCTAGAGTGTATATATGTATATCTCAAGAAATTTAAAATTTAAGGGTTGGATAGAATCTTACAGCTTTATACAAAGCTAGATTTCGAAAGGCCATGGAGACATATTCAACTCTTCAACATTCACATTAACAGAGATCACCACAACGATACATTAGATAAATACAATCCCTATCAAAACAAACCACTCTATAAAACAATATAGTGTCCTCCATAGTTGATTGGATGATAAGTATTGAGATTTCTTGCTAAAGAGTATCTAAAAAGTAATATTGTCTCCAACTTCTCAGCAATAACACTTCCCATAAACAAATACATATAAATAAAAATCTCAAACAAGTTATTTAGCATTCAAATAATAAAAATGAAAAGAAAGCACATGTATTAAATAATAGAAACGATTATTTTGTAGATGCCATCGAAGCAACCACAAAATTGCATGCCATAAATCTTTGGCCACTTATTAAGGAGAGAACATTTGTTTCCATTAACGGTGGGAAGAGGCATCAAGCAGATGGATCTCCATCAACATACATATCACATTATTTATTTCATACGAATTGTTTCATGAAGAATATGTGTAATGTCAATACATGCAAGCAACACTTAGAATTTTTAAAGATAAAATAAAAAAATTCACGACAACCATGACAACTAATTTTTAGTTGTCCAAGAATCTCCAGATTAGATATGCCTATTGGCCAAAAATGAAATACCCAAAGTGTCCATAATAATTGGTGATTGTCCTTAAATATTAACATTTGTGAAAATGATAATATCATATGCCCGTGAAAAATTGCTAGAAATAATTGCTAAAAACTCATACAACGAGCAACACAATTCTAAACAACATTTTTTCAATGGTTTTAGAAATGCATTGATGAGCCCAAATTACAAATCCATAACTTATCTGAAAAGTCTAATTGAAAAGTTGCATAAAAACTTGACACTTTTCCATAAAGACTCCCACAATAAGAAACACCTTCGACAAAGTAATATGAATAAAGTTTATAACATGGGACCTCCCTTTAAATATGAATGTTTTTCTTTGAAATGCAATATCTCACTAAAATTTATAAGCAACGACACATTAAATTAGGATTGATACGTCTAAAATGGATTTTGATGCAAATAGATATTTAGATCTTGTTGTTGCGAGTTTCCTTGACTATGAGTCTATGACGATTTGTTATAGTTTATATATTAAAAAAATCTTTAGAATTCTTTTGTAATTTAGTTGGATACTTTCAAGAAAATATTGAGAATGTCAATGTAGTTTTACATGAATATATTTGATTTACTATAGCTTCTCTTGAGTAAATGTTTTAGAGGGAGGGAACATGGATATTTTCAGAGCTGGATTAAAGGTTAGGAGTGCCCTAGGCAATAATTTGAGTGGAGCTCTTCTTACAATTTCAATTAATAATTTTTCCCATCAAATAAATAAATAAAAATTGATTGCATTCTTGTATTTTAAAATTCACACTAGGGTCCTAATAAATCTAAAATTTAGATAAACTACTATACAAAAATAATAAAAAATATCCTATAAAATTATCATATAAGGATAAGAAATATTCTAGGGAAAGAGATAATTAATTGCAGGGGGTGCTTATAGTGCAAAAAATATAATTTTTTATACAAGGTTGTTTGCATGTCCGATTTACCAGGATCTCAGTAGGCGATATGATTCAAACTTGAGGAAAGCGCCATTTTTTTACAAAGCAATAAAAATGTTTATATAGCTCCCATGGTTTTGTGAAGAGTGGTATTTGGACCAGGCTTACGATTCCTCCATAAAATATAATAGACATTTCCCCTAAAAATTAGGGATAGAGATTTTATTTTTCCTTCAAACGGACTTGTCTCAATTCAGCTACAACAATGACATTATCAAAAATACATGAACCTTTTCCTAGAAAAAATTACACACTTGCATAATATAGAGCTACACCAAAAATGGGTAACAACGCCGACAAAAATCATGTGAGCTCAAAAATATGTCATACTTGTTTTCACTTGCAAAATTCAATAGTACCTTTTTATGTGTATACATGAAATTTATATTACTATATAATAATATCAATAAATGGATCAATTAATATTGAATCTTCATGTCATATGTTTTAATGTGAAATTCTAAAAATTACCGACAATAAAGAAACATTTTATATTTAAACGTCTCCAGGACTATTAATGCCTAAGGCAAGTGCTCCTTCCTCCTAAATATTTGCCTAGGGCTTAATCCCCTTAGATATTTTATTGATTTATTATGACCTTTCCTATATAAAATATTTAGGAGGGAAGGAGCATAAATATTTGGTAATGTACTCTAGACAATTTCAAGTAAATATTTTAGGAGAGAGGGAGTGTAGATAATCATGGATTAATGAGTTTGTGATATTCAATCTATATATAATTTTTAGAAAAATTTCCTTTAAAATAAAAGCATAAACCTTTTCTATTGCAACAACTTCAAGTACTTTAAGTTTTGTAGCTTGGTATTTTCATTCATAGGAACATGAAAAATATTTAGTTAGTCTTATGCTAAAAATATGTAGATGAGAAACCCAAATTAGTAAAAATGTAGTGTTGACCACTAAAGAAGATCATTTATATAAATATCTAAATATCTAAACATCTAAATATACTCGAGTAAAGATACTTGTCAAGAATGAGATTTTTTACGTCTATTTTCTCATATTTAGACAACAATTTATGTCAGTTTGCATATCAATAAGATCCTTATTTGAATTTAGTAACTTTTTAAATGAAAAAGAGAATATATTAACGATGCAAGGAATCTATCTATTTCTGAAACATCCTCGTGTCAAAAGGAGAGTTCAAACATATAAAAGAACATACAATATTTCCTACTTGTTTATATTCATTGAAAGATGAGGACTGCAACACTTAAAATTAGAGTAGACAACTTACACTTATTACCAACAACATATAAAACAATTATGAAATTCATATATAATAAAAAATGATTCTGTAAAACAATTGAATTCTATTAACAACAATATATAAAACAACTGTCAAGAATGGGATTTGAACCCATGCCCTTTCGGACCAGTACCTGAAACTGGCGCCTTAGACCAACTCGGCCATCTTGACTTCTGATAGATTATAGCGTAAATACAAAAACGTAAAACGGTATTGAGAGGAAAAAAATTAATACGCGAGATTCTCCTTTTTATGTAATATTTCTCCGTGTTGTCGGGGAGTGGGAACTGCTAAAGCTGAAGTTCGAGAAATTCTGGTAGATGAATCATATTAAGAGTGCAAAGTTCACTATGTTTAGTCAAGTAATTATTTCAAATCTCTTAGGCCAACATCGGTGCTGTGGTGTAGTCGGTTATCACGTCAGTCTTACACACTGAAGGTCCCCAGTTCGAGCCTGGGCAGCACCATTAACTGTGTACCGTTTTAGTTAGGCAGCAGTAGCAGACACTGATATATGAAACCAGAGCATGTCCATCAAAGAGAGAGTTTTGGACAACACAGTTTTTGCTAATTATTTTCTAGATGTTGGTTATCGTTTTCTACGCAGACCGAGCAACCCGGAGCAACTAATAAATTTATGCTGAAGAACTTAATAACTCACAAATTGCAATACAAGTAGGTGTGTGCATTTTACACAACATCATAATCTCTAGAGACGGATGTAACTCCAATTTGTATGCCATGTTGTCAATTCTTTGCAAAACTTTATACTATCCATAATACTTGGGTGATGTTATCCTTCCTTTGTTGTTTTAGGGGCATTTGTTTATACGGCTACAACTTCAAAAATTAAAACCCAAATCTCCTACATTAAAGTCTTTTTGACTTATAAGTTTCCCTTGAGACTCTCGTGTTGGTGTTCAATGTTTTCTTTAATTGTTCAAATTTGTGATTGATTCGTATTTTACTTAACATGTTGGTACAATATTATCCACTTGGTCTAAAGGTGGACGATGTGCAAGAATTCATTTTTATGTTCTTGTTTCAATTGTAGACACCTAAAAATGGCCATGTGGCATTATTAAGTTATATTTTATATCGATTTAGCACACTTAACTATGTAGAGGTAATTTAGTACAATTAGGGCACTATGAGCCTTGATGTTAACTTAGATTTTGTTAAAATTCTTCTATATGTACAACCCCTTATCTTATCATTATCTCACATTATGCTTTAACCCCTTTAAGTCAAGGACCTATATCCTCTCTTTTTATGTCCTAATGATTTTTAAGTCAACACGAGTGTTTGTATTATTTAGTTTGAATTAAAATATCACTTATAAATAAAAAAGTTTTGTAGTTTATTTGACAAAAGATCTTATTCACATAAAGAGAAAACATTTAAATACTTATGCAATTTAAATTTCTAAAAATATTTCCTTATTTGAAAATTACTATTTTTAATATCACATTTCTCATGTTCTCGAAGCATCACAAATTACAGGTTAGTTCATTGTATTCACTAGTTCCCTTACACGTGAGTTGGAAGTCACCAAGTTTTCCTTAAAACCTTCAAATGTCATCAATGCACTAAAGACATTTAAAAAAAAAAGAAAAGAAATCCGGCATTGTAGATACACATATTACTTTCTCATGGATTATAAACAAGGACATCAAGGAAAATCCATCACAAGGATTGAGATTTGAGTCTTCTATTTCCCTATTGTTTTACATGTTTTAATCTCCTCATAAATGGCTTAGTTAATTAGGAATAATTTACTATTCCCCCTCTACCGATCAATGGGCAGAGGTTAGAGGGGATAGCCGCCCCCTATATATAGATAAGATATGGCCGATCCCCTATCTAGACTCACTCAATCTCTATATGGGGTGGGGGATGGGGTGAATATTGGACCCCCCACCCACCACCACAGGGGGGTTGGCCAAAGAAACATAAACATATATCTGGTCTGGTCCAATCTGGTCCTATCTAACTCTATCTTTGTTGTTTTTTCGGTGTTTTGCCTGGCCCTCCCTCCTTCCCTTACCCGTGCTCGGTTGAACCGCCTCGCCTCACTTCCATTATGTCGTTTGTCCTTTGTCTTCCTTTCCTTCTTGCTGAGGTATACGGAACCCCTCTCGGGGGTACCAGACACTTAACTTGGAAATAAGTGGACCGTGGTAAATAGGGGGAGGAAGGGAGGGTTAGAGAGGGGTTTGAGGTCGCATGCATTTTAGATGCTAAATTGCATTCCATTTATCTTTGTTAGATTTTAGTGGGCCTATATTATCTTACACATCTTGATTTTTTTGGTGCATTGCTTTCATTTCACGGGGTTTAATTGGTCATATTTAATTTATGTATTTTAGGAAATAATATTGAGGTACATCTTAAATGACCAACAAGGTTTTTTTAAAGTACAATTATGAAAATTCTCAAAAAACAAAACTAACGTTATTTATATATTTGTGTTTTACATTTTTGAAGCCCTTTAATGCAAAATTGGACCCTAAAAATTCTACGTTCTTAAACATAGTTTCCAAAGGCATATATTTGGTGCATCTAAATTATTTTTTGATGAAATTTCCAACACATATTATGATTTCAAATTATAAACGACAAGCTAGGAGATATGGCCTTGACAGTGGCGATATTGAAATACTAACATCATCACCAAAATTTGGATAATTGGTCGAGTTTTCATACAATTTATTTCCACAACTAATGTTGATACATGTAATATCTATTTGATGTGATCCCTTTGTTCCCATTGAGAACCATGCACACATTAGTTATTGATAAATACACAATAATGGTGAGTAACTTAGATATGTGAGCCAATTGACATCATGGGAATATCTAGACATAAAGTAGAATGTGGAGCTACTTGAGGATGTGGATATTGAGGCTATGTGGTTGGGGAAGATATTTTGTTGAGAAATAATCCTTAGATTCAGGCCAAATCAATGGCTCATATAGCCTTTATGATTGGCCTCTTTCTTTCTTTTCAAACTTATGTTGCTATCATATAGTGTTCTTATCTTAGTCACTTGTCCTTAGCCAATGGTGTGAATTTGGAATGATATTATTCCATTTGATCCTGTAGAATTGTTCACCTCATGTCAAAGACTAATTTTTGATCGACCCAAGGGTCTTAGCGAGTAAATAAGATGCGTAAAATCTATGTTGGAGTTTGTAATATTAAGTGGGAAATCACTTAATTAAAAACCCGTCAAGACTGTTTAAAGGATTTGGTTAAAACTTATGTTTAAAACATAAGTTAGTTGATCCCCATGCTAACCAGTGTAAGGTGACTACTAATTCAAAGTTGAATTGTAAGAGTGAAGCACACATCACATGTTCTCAGATATAACATGGTGATCTCATTTGAGATTGATTGCACACATACATATACATTATGATGGATGATGCAAGCTATATGTGAGCGAATCAAGAAACATGAATGTGAAATATGCGAGCTAGTACTTTGCATTGTGTGAATGTTGTTTACAGTGTGTAATACCTTTGGTAAGGTGTAATTGTTTGCTATTAGTGAAAATACTAGGATCATCTGGGTGAAATTCAATTCTCAATAAAAATAAGTTATATTTTAGTGAGTTTTATGCCGAAAGGTTTTCCCACTTAAATATTGTGTTATGTGTTCATTATTATGTGTTATTGGTTATTTACTTTCATTCATATTCATGCAATCTATGGTTTAATTCTTTATAATTTGTTGTACAGTCATACTATAATCCTTGGCATATTTATAGTGGATATCTAATATGTGTTTATTATTTATCTTTGCTTTCCTAATATGGTATCAGAGTTAGGAGTTTGTGGTTATGTAGGATAAATTTGTTTTGTAGGGGCAAAATTCATCTGTAGATCGAGTTGGAAGAAGATTGCTTGAAAGATTTCAAAATCCACAAAACCATATTTTTGCTTCATGGCTTTTTCAAGGTCTATAGGTGAAAAACTCCAATTATCTATGAAAGAAATTGAATTTAGAAGTTTTGTAAGTTTGAAATAATTGTGGAAAATCAAAAATTAAGTTTGTGGTTTGTTCCTATCTTCCATAGCCTTATGAGTAATTAGAAATGTGTTTTTGGCCATCTACAACCTTTCTTAGTGTTTTCGGTGTTGCACGATTTACGCTTTTTGCCACGGACATTGCGTGTACTCTTTTCACTATGCAATATTCTTCTTTGTTTCACAAACTTGTCTTTGTTTCATGGATTTTATTATAAATTTCCGTAGAACACTAAAAGTTTAAAAATTCAATGGAACATTGTTTCTTTGTTCACGACTTCCAAACTTGAAAAAGTTTTATTTTCTTGCCTCTTACATCATGGCTTCTTGTAGATTGTTCTTTGTATTTTTCAACCTCCATTCTTGATTCTCATACTTTTTTGAGAGTGTTTATTGAGTTGCAAGTAATCCCCTTTGTTTCAACTCCACAGAAGTATGTTTTCCTTGTTATGTGGAATTTTATGTTCAATTAACACTACATAACTCAAATTTTCTCTAAATTGATAAGTTTTTTGAAGTATGACTAGTTCATCTAATTTATCCTTAGATAAATCTCAATTGTTAAATAGTACTAACTATAGTATTTGGAGAGTTGAAAGCTATGAGATTTAGTTAGTGGTGTTGAAAAATGACCCACTAGGAGACAAGTTAGCCCTGAAAGTTTGTGTTCCTTCTCCCAAAATCCTAAGAGGCCATGCCAATCTTATTACAAAGCATTAAAGATGAATTCTTGTTGCACATAGGACATATGGAGTCTTCAATTGATGCATGGAATCAATTGAAAACTATGCATGAAGGCAATCACATTTCTAAGATAATTAAGCTAATCATGGAATTGTTTACAACTCCAATGAAAGGAGATGAAAAGATAGTTAATTAATTAGATAAAATTAAGAATATTAAAGCACAATTAGATGGCTGCAATTGTGAGTTATTTCAAGATAAATTACTATATTTTATCATTTAGATTAACATTCATAAAAAATAAGAAATTATATCTCAATTTTGAACTCTAAATATCAAAATGAATTTGATTTACCTAATTTGGATACTTTGTCTTCTCTCCTAATTCAAGAAGAAAGAGTAATGAAAAACTTTGATTCAAAAGAGAATGCCTCTCAGGAATTATTCTCACAAAATCATAAATCATTTAAAAATCAGAATAATAGCAATCCAAATCCAAACTTTAAATCTAAATTTAAAACTAATCCTAAAATTAATTGGAATAGTCAAAAGTTCAAAGTTATGTTTGATGAAACTTGTACTAAATGTGAAAAATTCAAACATAAAGCATTTGAATGTTAATATAATACAAATAAACTTGATAAAAATATTAAAGGTATGAACTTCAACAATAAAAAGAAGAATCAAACCCAAAATCAAAATAAAAACCAAGCTAACAATGTTGAGCAAACTATTTCTCTTTATACTGCTCTCTCAACCTCTAATGATAACGAATGGATCCTAGATAGTGGTGCATCTAGGCATATGACATATATTCATGAAATTATTTTAGATGTTGTGGAATGCCACAAAAATATATATCTCTAGGTGATAATTCAATCATTAGGTTTGAAAGTTGTGGAAATGTTAAGTTAGAAAATGAAACTATTAGAAATGTTTTATTTGTTCCTAACTTAAAGAAGAACCTTTTATCTTGTTCACAATTAACTAGAGAAAACTGTAAAGTTGTGTTATTGAAAGATAAATGGTATGTGAAGAATGAGCTTGGTAATGTTATTATTGTTAGTATCTAGAAAAATGGTTTGTATATCTTTGATGGATTTGTGTCTAAAACCTATTTTTTATTTTTCTTATAATGATGTTCAATTGTGGCATGAAAGGCTTGGGCATGTGAAATTTAAGAGTTTGTATGAAATGTCTCACCTTAACCTTATGATAGGTCTCCCTAAGATGAAATCAAATCATGGATCTTGTGAAAGTTATTTGCGTGGTAAGCAACATGTTGAACCATTTCACAAACATCACGAGTCTAATTCCTCTAACTTGCTTGAGTTAATCCATAGTGATGTAAGAGGTCCTTTGGAAGTTCCCTCTCTTGGTGGAGCCTTGTATGCTGTAAGTTTCATTGATGAATTTTCTAGAATGACTTGGTCATACTATATTAAGAGAAAGTATGATGTTTTGTCTAAGTTTCAAGAGTTTAAATCCCTAGTTGAGAACATGGATAATCTAAAAATTAAAAGAATAAGAACTGATAATGGAGGTGAGTATGTGAATAATAAGTTTGATGAGTTTTTTTATGTCTTGTGGAATTTAGAGAGAGTTAACAACTCCATATTCCCCATAACAAAATGACATAGTTGAAAGGAAGAATAGAACCATAATAGAAATGGCTAGGACCATGCTTCATGCTTCTAAAGTGCCTAAGTTTATATGGGTTGAAGCCATGAACACTATTGTCCACATTATAAATAGGGTTCCTACTAAAGCCTTACATCAAACTACACCTCATGAAGTATGAACTAATATCTCTCATTTAAATATATTTGGTAGTCCTGCTTCCCTTCTCATTCCTAAAGCTAAGAGATAGAAACTTTATCCTACCTCCTACACTTGCATATTTGTTGGGTATGATCTTATGATCCATCCAAACATAAGATCATATAAAATAGGAATGTTCATGTTCTTGAGAAACTATGTTATGAAACTTCTTCTCTTCCCTCCTTTGTTTCCCTTGAGTCTGAAACCCTTAACCCATCTCTAGACAACTAATTTGAGAAAGATGAGCCACCATTAGCATACTTATCATGCCCTGCCAACTTTGTATGAGGTTGAACCTCAATCTTTTAAAGAAGTCATTGTACACACCCAAAATTACACGGTGCTATATTGTTGGAACGATAAAAATCTTCAATGATGATAAAAAATTCTTCCAAGGTAAAAATGAGGTCCAGATCCTTCCCCTATCCTTTGCATCCCTCCTTTGACTCAAATCAACCCTTCTATTTTGTCTACAAACTTTAATTTTTCTTGTAAGACCACTTTTTAGCTTTTCCTCATGACGTTCTGCACTTGCGTTGCTTCTCCTCTACGTTCACCAATGGTCACTTAAAAAATCAGAGACTTAAAACACGTATTTTTCAACGCACATTTGGATTTCGGAGTGATTTTCTCACTCGTTTCTCAACCATTTTGCCTATTTTTGGACTCGTTGGAATCATATTGATTTTCTCTTCCTCTTTGGCTATGTTTAGAATGTTGACTACCTCTCTTTTTGCTAATTTTTCACTTCTTCATCGACACATGTAATTGACTTATTCTTTCCTAGATTTTATAAAAGCCAAACTTTTACTTGTATGATGGGTTGGATTTTTCATATTCTTGAGGTTAAGTTATGCTGCTGAAATTTTGAGAGGAACCACACAAAAACCAAATCTTTTCTCTGTTCTTTCCTACCATTTACTTTCAGTCATTTCTTACACCAAGCCAGCCACAACCAATATTTTATTTTCTTTGCTACCAACCAACATCTGTGCATTCCTGGATCAATTGGACTTCATCTTTGGAAGAAGATACAAAGCTAAGGAGATAACAAAACATCTCACCTTTGGGAAGCTACCACAATATAGTAGTAACTAGGTTGGGGTTGTACTTAAATTATTTGAAGCTTTAATTAATTTGTATTTGTTAGAATAGAAAGAATGCATTTGTTTTGAGTTGGTAGAATTGTAGAAGCGGAAGATTTCATCACTTCTGAATGTATTTATCTTATTTCTAGTATTCCTTTTCAAAATATTTCTTATATCTTCCCTTGATAACTTCTTCCCACTTATCCCTGTGGATCCGGTGGAAATTAGTTGGTGGAAGATTAGTTTAGATTTACTTCTGCCAGGGAAAGTTCATACGGAAAAGAGGAAATTACTTTTAAGAAGCTCTCCTTTTCCATAAAACTTGAGGCAGAAGCTTTTCTAGAAGAAGTTTATTTTATTTTATTTAGATTAATATTTTTTAATACATTCTTTTAGAATAGAATTGTTAGACAACCCTGCAACAAAGTAATAGCCACATCCTACTATTCTCTCTTTTTAGTTTATTTTATTAGAAGTAGTAGTATTTTATTTTAATTAGTTTCTTATGTCTGTAGAATAGTTTATTTATTTGTTTTATCTAAATTCTAAAAAATACAAAAAGATGTTAGTCATTTAATTAGTTTTCTTTTAATTCATTTCTTGTTCAGAAAAATACAATATATGGCATTTCATTTTGTTCTATTTAATTAATCAAAATGAATTTGGTTAATTAAAAGATTAAACACACTTGTCTTTTATTTATGCTGAATTTACTTTCTTTATTTATTTAAAACAAACTTTCAACATAGTTTAGCAAACAAATCAAATCAAACAATTAAACAATAGGGAACTTACGCTACCCATACATAGCCTCTAATTCCCCTTTGGCCAATTCAACTACTAGGAACTCACACTACCCGATCTTAGTCCCTGATTCTCCTATAGTTGCCCATCAATATTCCCATAATCTTACATATTTCTACTATCTCGATACGACCTCGAGAGGTGCGTACTCTCTAGGAATCACGTGTTGATTCTCAGGCGTACAAAATTGGTGAACCCAACATGAAGGACTAGTTCCTTCTTATTTCCTTTGCTTTCATTGTTATTACCTTACCTTTCCATTTCTTCCCCTATTTTGGTGGGTATTTTATACCTCCCCAAATATGTCTAGTAGAGAGTTTGGTGGGCCATTTGGATTTGATATATATTACACCAACGTTCATCCACAATCCCCTTCCCTTTCTGGATGGGTTGACAACTACACCAACAACGTGCAAGCCTCCCCTAGCTATGTCTCAAACCCCACTAGTCATGTGAGAATAGAGGAGGTTAATCAACCTTTGAACATATAATGCACTCAACCCATTTCAAATAATATGGATTTTATAAGTGGGACAATCCTTACCCTAGAGTCTTGTCGAGACCTCACATTACCATGTAATCTAAAGAAGATGACATCTTTGCACGTATTGCTAATCCTCTTCACCAAATAGACAATTCCTTGGATAGGATGAAGATTTATACATCTGAAATGTTCAACAATAATGCATCGACTACCTATCCTAAGATTCCTATTTTTAAGGAAGACAAGAATAACAACGTTGAACAATTTATAAGGGGTATCATGTGTCCTCTCAACCAAACCCTACACAACAAGCACCTAGAAAAAGACTCAATCCTCACCTCATGATGTTATTTCCACTTTAGTAGGGAGGATTAGAGAACTAGAGAGTGCCCAACCTTCACCACATACTTATGCAATAGGGCATAACATGGGGTATCCTGTTGACAATAAGGGATACACCCTTACTAACACACAACCAATGTAACAAGGCCATCATGTCCATTCAAATCCAGGTGATCTTCTTGTAGACACCTATTTTTGGTTATAGCGCCCTTCCGACATCGCACATTCACGCAATTTCCATTCTCACATCTCTTTCTCTTAAATTAAATAAAATCCTATCTATTTGCTCACATTATTTGATTGATTATCAATGGGCTCCATATGGACCCATTTGATAATTCAATTTTTGGCATCATCCCCCATCTCTCACAAATTATTTAATTCATGAGTATTAAAATGCACCCATCTGACACTTTTTTTAAAATGGAATCTTTATCTCACCCACCATGTCAATCATGCTCCCCACTCCATTTAATAATTCAAGTCGTGGTCCCCACGTGATCACATCATATCCCTAACTCAGGTTACTTTACTCCACCTTGGGTATCATTTAACCTGCAGTTTAGTCTCACATCTAAGCTATAAATATGGGGTTTTCCCCATATTTTGGGAGACCAAAAAGGACAGAGAGATTTTTCAAAGACCCCGACGAAAGACTTAGAAAAGGATTTGAAGACCTGGAGAGACCTAGGCCTAGAGAAGAGAAGAAAGAGCTTAACTAAGTTCAGCCAGTTTGAGGAGAAATCTCTGCCATGGTTCATTATCTTGCCATCTTGATGTCCGGTTCATTTCCATAGTAGAGCACAAGCTAAGTCCTCTTGTTATTTCAGTTTCTTGTCATTTTTACTATTATTCACGATCTATTATTATCTTGTCTGACACGGGGTTGACATCCTCCAAGGGAGTTGAAATCCTCTTGGAACCGACACCGTCTGGGCAAACCCCCATATTGTGTTCTAATCTTATCTGGTTTAGTTTTGCATATCTAGCTTCTTGATATCATGCATTTGTTTTCTTTGCACCCGTATCATCCATCACCATCTCCAAGGTACTAAGCCCTTGTATACTCGACGTTGTCTCATGTTTCTTGATTACTTGTACACTCATCTAGATAGGAAGTTGGAAACACATATCAACATTTGGCACGCTGGTGGGACCAGATCCAAGATCTGGTCATATTTGTTTGTTTTTCCTTTTATTCACCTCGTGCAGGTTTGGTTTTATCTTTGTCTGTAGCAGAGGTTTGTGTCGTCTTCAAGGTAAGTACTCTTCTTGTGCTTAACCGGCTTGGTATTTAGTCTCAAGTTTAGTTTTATTATTAAATACATAATCCTACCCAAATAAAAATAAAAATAAAATTCATATGTTAGGTTCTACTCGCATGGGGAACAAAATCCAGAAACTAATCTTATTGTCTTGCTTTTATTTGTGATCTCAGCTGTATAATAGATATTTTAATGGCCTTTGCTTTGACCTAACAAACTATGTCTATATATTCATCTAGATATTAATTTCTAATTATGTATAGATCTCGCATTTCAAAGCATACTAATCTATATTTACTCGTTTAAAATAATCTATAGTTATTTATTTTAAAAACATAATAGACAATATTGATTTATTTAAAAAATAACAATTAAAAAAATTACTAAATAAATTGGAATTAAAATTATAAAAATGAAATAAAGAAATATAAAAAAGTTGAATCCTAGCTATCCTAAACTACCCATCACCCTAACCAAATAGACTCCACTCTCCAGCCAGCTCTCCTCGGCTCTCCATCCCACACAGACTCTCGTTAACACACTCCCCATCTCCATCGACCTCCCTCTCCTTTCCTTCCTCCACACTTGAGCTCCTGCCCCGAGCTCCATCTCACCCACCACCATACTCCTCCCGACCTCCCGTTCCTCCTTCCTACTCATTTCGCCACCTCTCCCTCACCCAAGCTTCCATCCATTTCTCCCCCCTACGCACCATAAACTCCACCGCACCCAATCTTGTCAACCTGATCTCCCCTCATCTCCCAACCATCCACCAACGTCCCTCTACTCGCAACTAACTCAACTACCTCACCCCTCCCCATTCTCCCACTCATTCCCTCCTCGTTGTTCTCCATCTTCCTTCCGCTTTGTCTCTTTCTTCCCACACACAACTACCATGACCCAACCCACTTCGCTGCCATCCTCCCAACACAACTACCTCTTTCCATTCTCTCGTTCTTCCCATCGAGCTACCCACATGCTCCACTTCCCTCTCCACGCACACGCCGATCTCACTCGGTGACCGGACCACTTTTCCACCTAATCAAAGTATACAATCCATGATATCAATAAAATTTTAACCTTAAAAGCCGAGTATAATGAAGCTTAACAGTGATACACAGCTGTAGCATCAAACATTGAACTGTCTTCACGTCTCAAACCGATTCCCTCTAAACCAATAGGTGGGTGGGATGTTTCACAATGACAACTCGTATAATCTCTTACAAGCCGTGATCAAGTTCAAATTCATACCGGTTTTGTGCATACCATCTCTTTACAACGATTGATTTCCAATTCTTTAGAACACATTTATAAACAATATTGTTTAGAAACACGGCCATTTAGTATTAAAGTGTAATTTAGTGCCTGTACAATATCTTTATAGTAGTTGCTTTACAATTCTTTACCGCACCATCACAAACAATGCTCACAACACCTTTTTCTAAAGCAAAACTTTGAATTGATTTTCCATCCACCATTGTTGAGTTGATCTACCTTTTGGAAACACTCTTCCCCACGTAGGATGACCCCTTGGTACTTGCGGAGGTGGGGAGTCAATTTGTTGGTCCCACACATGTGGGTGAGTAAAGTTGAGACACTTTTGCATGTCTGACTGAAAATAGTCTAACTGTAGCATAAACACCATCAACAATCTACAAAATGCCCCCATTGTGTGTATGAACTGTTTCACTTGAAGCACTAGATGCATTCCTCATCTCGAATCGTTTAATCCACGCCAAATTCTTTTCGTTAGATCCATTCCATAGTTTCTTGCATCATTATTATTATTATTATTATTATTATTATTATTATTGTAGATAGTTTATAATATATCTTAGCATTTAATCATTTATTTCGCCATTTGTTTTAATGTTTATTTAATTCATAGTTTCTTTAATCATTTATTTTAATAAGAAAACCAGTCTTTAGTTTATAGTCTATTAATAAACTATAGTTTATAACATTTAATCGTTTATAGTTTATTAATAGCTTTCATAGCTTATTTCCTTTCATTGTATATGAACATCGATCTATAACTTTTTTTAAAAATTAGTTTCATTATTATTATCTTGCTTCTTTTTGATGAAGTAACTTTTGATAACATCTATATCTTCTTTCTTAACCATATCAACTGATTATATTTGTCTTATTTTCTAGGTGAAATCAAAAATTCACAATCATCCAACAACGCCGTCAGATATCACTTGCTTTGCAAAAAAAAGAAAAATATTCATTTTTACTGGCCTCATCTGCAACTCTAAACAATGCCATTTTAGGGTACCTGGGTGTTCCAGGCCACTGACTGGCACTTCTAAAAACACCATCATCAAGTACAATCACATAACACCAACAAGCGATTCTCCAGGTATTTCTCATTTTTCTCTATTTTCTCTTTTCTGCATCAAACTTTCCTTTCTGAGTGTCTGTATACATTGAACGTCACATTTCATTTTGGTTTAAAACAGAACCTTCTACATCCTGCCTGATCACATAGCTTAAGTAAAGGATTTAACTCTCTGCATTTCACTTATCACACACTGCCTGAGACTGCACAAACATAATTAACACATCCAAACATTCCTCTCACCTGGTTAATCGATTGGGACTTAAACACCCAACAGTGCAACCGCCTCAGACATCTCCCAATCCATAACTACCTGAAACCAGCCTTAGACTCCTTATCTTCCTTACCTTTTCTTTTCTTTTCTATTCACATCCTATAAATTAATCATGAGGCTAAAAAAATTCTACTTGATTTTTTTTTCAACAACATACATAAACAAATGTTTCTCTATTTCACATCTATTGTCGCTCTCTCCCAAATCGAGACAAAACAACAATCTACTCTATCTAATGATATCACTTCATCTGATGATCTCATCCAACAAGATTCTAAACTCAAAACCACGCCTTCAGTCACCCAATCTCCAGGTCTCTCGTGGCCTCACCTCGTGAGAACCATGTCATACAAAATTATCCCCACCTTGACACCAATCCTCACATCTCTCGTCAAGTCGCCTCTTCCTAAATTGATCGCACTACCTTCTCTGCTCCTCTAGATACACTCAAATCTCCTCATAACCCCATACATGATTTCTTACTCAAATCATCTCCTATAATCTCTCAATCCTCCAATCCCCAAAATTAGTGGATCGCATTCCACCCACATCCCATTTTGACAATTCCATTAATAGACCTATCCAGGTTATCTCAAACTCTTAACACACATATTCCCACTTATCTTCATGCCCCTATCACTCAACATCAACCTATGCATCAATCCCAACCCGTGACACATGTTAGCTTTGCCAAGTAGTCCCTCCAACATCTATGTATATCCACAAATTAATCAACTGTCTTATCAAACCATTCTCGCAACATTCTATCCACAAACTTATCAACCACCTTATCGACACTTCCTCAACTACCCACACACCCACAAACACATTTTTCACCTTATCAAACTAATTTTCAAACCACATGGCCAATCCAATCTCAACCTTACAACACCTCAAGTGATTCAATTCACGCTTAATGAATCGGTTAGCTAGTTTAGAAACCCTTACCATAGCACCCAAGAGAACCTTATCCTATGAACACATTTTGTAACGAACCGATTCATCCGTCAGTTCCAATTAAACCCTATCCCCCTCATTAGAAGCTTCCTGCATTTAATAAGTTCAATAATAAAGAAGATCCCCAACAACATCTCCTCTCATTTAAACACACATGTTGTCTTATTGCACATGATCATGATTTACTTCTTCACACTTCCCCTATGTCTTTGTCTGGTCCCACGTTGGAATGGTACCACAGTATCCCGTGACACTCCATATTCTCTTTCACTCAACTTGCACATTTGTTCTTAGAACACTTTTCTATCAATATCACACGCAAGACCACTATTGCTGATCTATATACCATTCAACAATATGAAAACGAGCCCATCGCCGACTTCGTCGCATGATGGCATGTTGTTATAAACCAACTATCCTTCACTATCCCGTAAACCGAACTCATTGACTTATTCTCGCGTTCATGTGCCAAACATATATCATCCACTTTGCAGATCCAATCATTCCAAACCTTTGATGAAGCTTTCACAATGGCTCATGCAAGCTCAAACCCGTGCCATTAAGCATGGTCATCTTAAATTAAGTTCAACTAAATCAAAAATTGAATCTACTAAACCATTCACACATAATGACGAGTTCAAGGCTACGGCCAACACTTGTGGTCATTAAACCCTCATCCCCATCTACACCAAGCACATGGTCTCAACAACGATCTCCTCAATCAACAACCAAGTACACTCCTTTAGGAGAATCATACAATTCCATATTTGATAAGTTAATGAGCATAAAATCTCTATCCAACTACCTTCCATACGACCCATAGACAACTCGCAAGCCAAGCCTATTTGGTATCACAAGGCCCACTTTTGTAAATATCATCGAGTCAAAGGTCATGACATTGAGAGATGTCATTCCTTCAAAGATCATGTCCAATAACTTGTAAATCAAGGGGATATCCAAATTGATACCTCCACTGCACAAACTAATCAACCACCAACGAATCACATCACCCCCTTTACATCTCAACTATCAAACGCTTGTATGATTGACACTGTCAATCTAGATCCCATCTTATCACCAATTCTGCATGTTCCCATAGTAGACATTATTCCCATCCCTTATTCAGAACCTGTCACATCTACATCAACTTTCACTACCTGTCCTGAATCTACACCTTCTCTTGTCCTTATCACATCCACATCAAATTCAACTATATCATCCATTTCCACCGCTTCAAACACACCCTAATCTATCACATTAAATTCATCCTTAGCACTTATTTCGGCTCCACCCGTATCCACACATATCCCTATGTCTCTCACACCTATTCATTCACCGGCATCTTCATCAAATACACCTGTTACTACACCTACATTACTCACAACCATCCCAACAAAACTTAGTTCTACTACATGCACCCTTACAACCCTACCTTCGACATCAACCCCATTAGCTAACATATCATTCTTACCCCTCGAAAAATTTATGAAACAACCAGTCTCTTCTACTTCTACGTCTGAAAATGCCCCTGTATTTACTTACGTTACCCTTACCTATAAGGTCTACTCCATCGGTTATCGATCACTCACATCTCCAATATTCCAAAAATGCCTACATCTTTATCTACCCTAGTAACCTCTATACCTATCATATCAACAAGTCCAAATTTATCTCTATCTTACACCCTTTCCCGTGGCCACATCACCCAGTCTACCCCAATACTATTTAACCAATACTTCTATCACACCAACCAAATCCTCTCGAGTCTGCGACCTATCAAAGATACCTTTTGAATCACCTATTGTACCAACACATCCACCTTGATCAAATAAAGATGCTTTACCTTCTCCCTCTACAAAATCATATCTTTTCATGCCAAAGTCTGAAACAATCCACATCTCACATAGATATCATTAATTGCATCATACAAACACCTATCTCTTCATTAACATCTTCTGTCTTGTTTTAGGATATTTCTCCATTGATAACCACACCACCACTATCAGATCCTTCGGTTGAAATTATTGTCATCCCTGCTAGAGGTAAATCTTCTCGGTTGAAGTATAAGGCTCGGGGAAAACATCCCCAACAGTCCCTACGCATCCATGGAAACATTCAGTTTTCCCTCTTCTCAAGAATCCCATGCCACAACATCCATGTCAGGATCAGTTTCTCCATCTACGACATCTTTCAATAATCAATCCACATCCAAACAATACCATCCTTCAAAGAAATTTGATTTTTCTTCCAAAACACGAAATTCACCCATCCAATCTACATCCATGTTTTCTCCTAACTCCAAGCGGAGATATCCTATCAAAACCCACAAGAGTTACCTTCCCCATGACACTTCAATGGGGTCATACACAGACATCTTTCGACATTTAACTTGAACATCTACCATCAAACTTCCTCCTATTAAATCCTTTAATCCCTATGGTCCCAAGCCATCATGGTTCAATCCTAATTGCAGTTGCACTTATCATCATACCCTAGGTCACGACATCGAACATTGTAAGGCCTTTTGGTCAATCGTCCACAATCTTATTGAGAAAGATGACTTCCTCATTCAGGGGAAAGTTCCTTCTCCATCTACCTTGAATCCAATCCATATCCCATTTGTCAAATCTCCCATGATCTCTCCATCCATATCATCCCTTAACATCCCTCCAGCCCATGTCATTCCTCCTAAGGAATGCCCTCCATTGTTTATCAATGCCGCTTATCTTACTAAGCACACTTGTGGTCTCCAATCATTTACCCCATCCAAATCTAAAACAATCTCATCTAAACTCTTTCGACATCCTTTACCTCCTTCACATTTAGCTTATTGGGCAAATAACCCTCCCTCTCCCTTGAACACATCATATGTACAAATCCCTTATTACTAGGGGACTTCACTCTTTGACATTGTTTTGTTTACTTTCTTCACATCCATCCAATCTAAATTAATTATATCCAGATCCTCATCTCATTATAAGTCCTCCTTTGAGGCCATATTTGTTCTTTTATGTTTGTACTCCTTTTGGGAGTATCATATTTTTCATTGAAACCCTCCTTTGAGGCCATGTTTGTCTCTCCATTGAGGGACCCTTTTTTGTATTTGTGTCTCTTCTGGAGCACCATCTATTTTGAAGTCCACCATTATGGCTATATTTTTGTCTCCTTCGGGACACCGTTTATTTCATAAGTCCTCCTTTGAGGCCATATTTTTCTTTTATGTTTATGCTCCTTTTGGGGGTATCATCTTTTTCATCAAATCCCTCCTTTGAGGCCATGTTTGTCTCTCCATTGAGGGAAATTTTTCTCTAAGTCCACCTTTGTGGTTATATTTGTGTCTCTTCTGGGGCACCATCTATTTTGAAGTCCACCATTGTGGCTATATGTGTGTCTCTTTTGGGACACTGTTTATTTCATCAAGCCCTCCTTTGAGGCCATGATTGTCCTTCTATGTTTATGTCTCTCTTGGGGCATCATCATTTATTTTCATCCACCATTGTGGTCATATGTTAGTTTTATTTCTTGCTTGGCTATCATTTCATCTTATTGCAACTTCACTATCTTCCTCTCGTGGTGGTAAACCAGAAATGGAACCTCTTAATGCATTGCATTTGCGACCCCCTCTTTGTTAATATATCTACCAATGAGAACTTAGTTACATCCTTAGATTGTTCTGCCATCTTTAGCCTCTTCCATTTTCATTGTAATAATCTGAATTATGTAGTCCACCTTCACTACTTTGATGTGACCCCGTAACCATTACATCCATTATCTTCTCATTCTCCTATTGCAGCCATGCGAAGGGTCCAGGGTGTTTCTTGTACATTCCTTATCCCCTCTTAAGTGGTTTACTTAGCTATTCCCAAATCTCCCTCATGTGAAACTCAAACTCAATTATTTAAAGGACAAATCAAAGTTATAAAAAATAGACTAATCCCTCGAAGGACAACTATTCATGCAAAAAAAAAAAAAAAGTATACAAATCCAAATCCAAGCAAAATCAAAGGATATAGACTAATCCCTTAAAGGATGACTATCACATTATTTTTGTCATCCATATTATGTATAAAGTAGACCATACCCTCGAAGGATGACTACTCTGTTATTATGGCATCTAGAAGGTTTTCCGCATTGATCAACCTTCCTTTATCAATATTTTCCGAAAGCTTCCCGCATTGATCAACTTTTTTTGTTCTTTTTTTATTGGAACACCACCTTTGGAGATCCCTATTCCCGCGTACATCACATTTTCATCACTTTGTCACATTAGGATTACTAGCATTTTTTCATCCATATTTCCCTCATGATCTTTTGGTATAACTAATTATCGTTGGTTATGTGTTAACACCTACTATTGGCTACCAATGTAATGCCTTGAGTGGTAACCTTTTCTTATTTGTCTCAGTTTGAAACATAGTTTCCATGTACGCCTTTGCTACAACTATGTTCCATTCATCTCATCCAAATCACCTTTTATAAAAATCACATCAAATTTCACACTATGAATTTTATATCTATCCATCATCTCCATGAATGTGTTTGCAAATACACTTTTCGGTTTGCGAATTCTACTTGATCATTGTTGCAGTTTGTGAATCCTACTTGAGGATCCTTCTCAAGGCAAGTTCGTTATCATGTAGCTCCTTATCTCTCAACATGTTCAACACCATATTTGATCCATTGCTCCTCACTCTCCATGTCCACTCATCACCATTTGTCTCCACATCATCCTTCTCACCTTTTTGTCCCCTTGCACGATGCTAGATATCTTACTCATCTTTCCTCTTGAGTTTTTCTTTTACTCTTCCACTTTTAGTTTGACAATCTTGCTTAACCATCCATATAGCCAAAGAACCTTAGTTAAGGTATATCTTCTTCCTTAGATCCTCCCGCTGTAGAAGCTTCTCCACCATTTCCTCTTTCAACAAACGACAATCACCACCACAAACGTCTTTCCACTCCTCCTTTTCCACTTAACACTCTTGCATCATCACTACCACCATGTGGGCATCCCAGTTAAGGATTACCCTTACACTCTCCATCTACGTTACATATGTTCCTCCATCCATTCATGTCACACTCCTCTGTTTCCTTGTTATCACATTGTTATCACCTCCTTTCATCTCTTGTTCCATTTTGGTATACACTGCTTAGTCTTTTCATCATTCTTCTTCTTCTTTGGTTTGGTGATCCTACTTAACCATCTCCGTCACAGGGAAATCTTACTTAAGAGTTTCTCTTAAGAATGGTTGGTCATCTGATCCTTCCATCTCCCATCATATCTTCCTCATCTTTTGTCTCCCACCTCTCATCATACTCATCCATTCCAACCAACCCTTCCACACCTGCATCCAATACAATGTTGTCTTTCTCCTTCCATATCGTCACTACCGGTTTGGTGATCTTACTTAAATCCTCCTGCGGCATGGCGATATTACTTAAGAGTCCCTCTTAAGCATGATTTTCATCCTACACTCCCCACTACCCCACATTCTCTCCATCTACATTTTCTCGGCATTCCCCATCATCGATCCTCTCACCTCCTCTTTCATTCTCGCAAACAACATTTCCTACTTGGTCCCTTGTTTATCTCCATCATCCCTCGTTGGGTAATCTTACTTAACTAGTGCTTCTTTATTCATTTCATGTCTTGTTTCTTCATTTCTCTCTCATTCATTCTCATCCATTGCATCCTCTCCTCGTCTTCATCTAATACACGTCGTCATCCCTAATTTATTTACTCTTTCCACTCTTGTCTTATAGAGTTCTCCCACATATATACCCCCATACTTACACATCATTGTCATTGATATTCTCTTGACATTCTTTCATCATAATCTTCTTTTTTCATGCTAGTAATTATCGATGGACTTCGAGTGGTGTCGGATGGCCAAGAGGAGATTCCGTCGTGTTTCAGAATGGCCATATTTTTTGAATCCATGTCCCAACAACGGTCCTCTGGTTACGCCCCCCCGGGACGCGCAATGGCGCCCAAGGCGGGCCAGGGCTTGTCGGAAGCTCTGAAAAAAAGATTGGGTCCCCTAGGTTCTGTGTCAGATTCGATTCCACGGATTGTGACATGCACGCCTTTCAGGACGATATTCCCTCCGTGTCCCTGGTTGAAGACGTCGCCTTTGCTGCACAAACTAAGTGTTTTTACTCGAGAGCTATTTTCGCAAAGTTTATCGGGAGAAGGCTTTCGTTTTCTGGCATTCGAAACTGGTGTGAAACACAGTGGGGTAGCGGCCTGAGTATTCGCTTCCTGGAAAAAGGTTTTTTCTTAGTGCTCTTTCAAGTCGTTGCTCAGAAAAATGACACTATGGACAGGAAATATTTTCTCCTATCCGACTCAGGCCTTGTGATCCGCGATTGGGAACCTCTCTTTGATTGCAACAGAGTGGACGCGGATGGGCACCAAGTTTGGATAAGACTTTACTCCTTGCCCAGTGAGTTTTGGTCTGCTCCCATTCTCACTAAAATTTTCTCAAGCCTGGGTCGTGTCATTCGCATCGATCCTGTTTCTTTGAACGGTACTCTCTCTTCCTTTGCCAGAATATGCATCTCTATCAATCCCTCTCTTAAGCCTCAGGAAGTCATTCATATCAACTCCCCATCTGGTCTTTGGAAGCAGAAAGTAGAATACGAAGGATTGTCCAACCTCTGTTTCAAGTGCAAAAAGCCAGGTCACACTCGTAAATTTTGTAAAAACCCCCCTTTTAACAATGCCTTGCAATGGCGGAAAGTATCCCACCTTCCCTCTGCCTCACGCCCGCTTCCCCCACTCTCTTCCCTCGCAGTCTCTGCCCGTTGTCCCTCATTCTCCCCTGCCAGCTCCTGAACCCCTTGCTCTGACCCCGATACTTTCTCCCTTGTTAAAGAAACGGCTGCAGTTGTTAAGGACTCTACTAGGATTCTATCCCTTTTCCACGAAGGCATTTCCATTGGTATGGGTGGTAGCTCATCCACCCTAGAGAAATGGATTATTGACAAAGATGATCTTCTCCAGTCTAAAGAAGGAGACCCCCAGGAAGACCTAGAAGATACTACTGAGAATCTTTCTCTGAATAACCAGTCGTTGGGTCCACTTCTCCCCACTCCACCTTTGCTCAACATGGATTTCGGACCAAAAAGCATTCTTGGTCATCCTAACAAAAGTAAGCTCTCTCTTAATGAAGTTGTGAATGGGAAGCAACTTCAACTTCATTCTTTCTTCCCGTCTACGAGTAGGAGAGGCGAGTCCTCTCTGAAGAAAATATGATCCTCTTTTCATGGAATGTTAGGGGCCTTAATGCCCCTAAAAATAGTGTCTTTTAAGATGCTACGCCTCGGATGTTGCAGTGGATATTTGCTTGATTCAGGAAAAAAAATGTCAGAAGTTGGATGCAAAAGCGGATGGTTCAGAAAATGGAAAGGTTGGGAAGGTTGCTTCTCAAACTCTGTCGGTGCCTCGGGTGGTCTTGGCATTTTGTGGAAATCTAGCAGTTGCGTGATTGAGCCCCTTCTGGTTGATTCTAATTTCATTTGGTGTAAAGTTATGATTAAACACTCCGAGGATTTCTTCTTCCTATGTAATGTTTATGGTCCCTCATCTCCGATTAGGAAAAGAGCTCTCTGGAGTAGCCTAAGTCTGCTTTTGACTTCCGACGTTGTCTCCAAAATTATTGTCGCTGGTGACTTTAATGCTACTCTTTCTGATCGTGATAAGTGTGGAGGTCTTCAATGGCAGCCACGCTCTCAGGTGGATTTTTCTTCCTTCGTTTCCTCCTCTCATTTAGTTGACATGGAGCCCTGTAAGGGATGGTTCACATGGAATAATAGGAGATCCGGGTTCAGTTCCCTAGCCGTGCATCTTGATCGATTCCTGGTTTCTGAACATTGGCTGCAAAATAACTTCCTTCTAAAAAGCTCTGTTCTCCCTCTCTCCGGCTCAGACCACTTTCCTATCTCCTTGGTTCTAAATTTCGACCTTCCTCCGCGTCGATCCCCTTTCAAATTTGAGAACATGTGGCTTCATGACTCCTCTCTGAAGCCGTTGGTCAAGGTCTGGTGGGATTCCTTTATTGTCAAAGGGACTAGGATGTTCCAACTCTCTAAAAAGTTGTCATTGTTGAAAGCTAAATTACAATGCTGGAACTATTCAAATTTTAAAAACATCTTCCAAGAAAAACACAGAGTTGAGAAGGATCTTCGCACCCTTAATGAGTCCATTCTGGATCATGGGATGACTCAGGAGGATTTCCAAAAAGAAAAATCTCTCCTTAAGGATCTGGGTGATCTCCTTCTGAAAGAGGAAACTTATTGGCACCAAAAATCCAGAGAAACTTGGTTGTTGGATGGGGATAAGAATACCAAGTTCTTTTTCACCTCAGTCAAAGCTAGAAGAAATTTCAACTATATCTCCACTCTCAAGCTCGAAGATTCCACCGTTGCTTCTTCCCAAGCTCAGATCAAATCAGAAGCGGTGGATTTCTTTAGGAAGCTCTTGAATGATTCGGCATCCCCTGTAGGTGTGCAGTCCCAATTCCTTTCGCAGATACCATCTTCTATAACGGATGCTGATAATGATATGCTTATTTCGCCACCCTTTTCTTTGGAGGAGGTCCGAAAACTATTTTTTCTATGAAACGGGATAAAGCCCCCGACCTGATGGCTTCCCAGCATCCTTCTTTCAGGATTTTTGGGATATTGTTGGTCCCTCCGTTTGGCATGTTGTCGAGGAATCCAGGATTTCAGGGAAGATATTAGGTAATCTCAATCATACTTTCATTTGCATGTTCCCTAAAAAATCCCCGGCTGAGACGTTGGATGATTTCAGACCCATATCTTTGTGTAACACTTCTTATAAAATCATATCTAAAGCTATTGCTAATAGGCTTTGCCCCCTGTTGCACAAATTGGTTGCCCGGGAACAAAGTGGTTTCATTCCGGGCAGGTCTATCACCGAGGGTATTATTATTTCTCACGAATTAATACACTCTCTTCATAATTCCTCTAGAGCAGGTATGTTGTTGAAACTTGACTTCAGTAAGGCCTACGATCGTGTTAATTGGAGGTTCCTCCTCAAATCTTTGCAAGCTATGGGTTTTGGTGATCACTTTTGTAAATGGATTTTTAATTGCATTGCTTCCCCTCATTTTTTTGTTCTTGTGAATGGCTCCACGGAAGGCTTCTTTCAGAGTAGTAGAGGTATTAGACAGGGAGACCCGCTCTCCTCCTTCCTTTTCACCTTGGTAGCGGAAGCTCTCAGTCACGGCATAAAGTCTGCTATTCAAGAGGGTTCTCTGAAAGGTCTTCACATCACCTCCAACCTCCCTCCTCTTTCCCATCAGCAATTCGTGGACGACACCTTTCTCTTCGGTCAAGGGACTGTCCCTGAAGCCAGACGCCTTTCTTCCATTTTGGATTCCTATTCTCTTGCTGCGGGTCAAGTTTTAAACTTTCATAAATCTGTTATATTCTTCTTCAACGTGGCTCCTCGGCTTCAAGGCAGGATTAAAGAAATTCTCGGCTTCTCTTTGGGTAGTCTCCCTCATACTTATCTGGGAATTCCACTCTTCCATGGCAAAGGAAAGGCGCACCTCTGGAATGGGCTCCTTGAATTCTCTTTCTTCCAAACTTCTGTCTTGGAAAGGAAAATGGCTCTCTCTGGCTGGCCGTTCTTCTCATCAATTCGGTGCTCCTGTCAATTCCAATCTACATGTTATCTATTTTACAGATTCCGAAATCTGTCCTGCTCAAAATTGAAAAAGTGGCACGCACCTTTTTATGGCAAGGTCACAGCATTGAGCACAAATTCCATCTAGCTAACTGGGATCTGGTAAAGCTTCCAAAGAGATTGGGCGGTATGGGTATCTTAGATCTCGCCCTTCAAAATAAGGCCCTTGGTGCTAAATTGGTGTGGAACTTCATTTTTGAAGCCAACAGACTCGCTTTCTAGGTTCTTTCCCACAAGTATCTCGAAGGACAACGGCATGATTATTTTCTTTCTAGTTCCGAGTTACCAAAGGCTCTCATATTTGGAATTTCCTGTGTAACTCCAAAACTCTCATCACTGAGATGGTCACCTGGAAGTTAAACAATGGTCGGTTTGTGTCCTTTTGGGATGAAAGCTGGAATGGTTATCCCCCACTCAATCTGTTTCCTACCCTCAACGGAGTAATGAATTCTTCCAAACAGTGCTGGGGTACTTTAGTCTCAAATTATGGCTGCCAACACCCTGATGGTTCACCTTCTTGGCTTTGGAAAGACCTCTCATCTATTGGAGCCTCCGCCCATGATTCCACCTTCCTCATGGATTCTATCCGGGATAGAAATGCCTCGTTTCTCAACAGAGATGACTGCTTACTTTGGGTAGGTGACTCCACCGGTTCCTATTCAGTTAAAGCCGGTTATAACATTCTTGTCTCTCAAGCAGGTAAGGGGTCTCCGAGTTCTCTCGGTTGCTGGCATCCCAACATCACCCCGAAAGTTGCATATTTCGGTTGGTTAGTTTTGAACAAGAAGGTACTTACTCAAGCTAAAAGGCGTTCGTGGGGTTTCTCTGGCCCCTCTAAATGCCTTTTGTGCGGTGCTGCAGAGGAAGACTTAGATCACCTCTTCTTGTTTTGCCCCTTTGCTTCCCACTGCTGGGATTGGCTTCTTAACAAATTAAACCTTTCCTGGGTCCCTTGCAAAAGCATTGTTGCTAATCTTTCTTCCTGGCCGTCCTTTAACACCAAATGCCTGTTTAGCTCTATTTGGCATGTCAGCCCTTATTTTTTGCTCTGGCATATCTGGTGGGAATGAAACCTCCGTCTCTTTAGGGAGCAAGTGGTTGAGCTTCCTACCTTCCTTATTAAGCTCGAGGTGGCCATTTCGGAGTGTGTTAATGCCAAGTGTCCCACCTTTTCCTCCTTCTCTTCTAAGGATCTCTCAATCCTTCATCATTGGCCCCTTATCAAACTTCCTAAACCTGGGTCAATTGTTCGAAAAGGGCTCTCTCAAATTGAAAAAATGATTCAAAGGAAGAAAATCAGGTGGCGTCCTCCTCCTAAGGGTCATTGGAAATTAAATTTTGATGGAGCTTCTAGAGGTAATCCTGGTTTATCCGGAGCTGGCTGCATTCTCAGAGATGATCGAGGTCACCTCATCAAAGCAGGATCCTTCCCTCTCAAAGAGGGCACTTGTAATTCCGCAGAAGCCCATGCTCTTCTTGAAGGGGTCAAGATGGCGGCATATCTTGGTTGTTCAAAACTATCTATTGAAGGGGATTCCCAAATCCTAATTTTCGCAGTCTCCAGAGGTGCTTCCCCTTCGTGGAAGCTGAATCTCTTCATCCCACAAATCCTTCATTGGCTTGGCAAAATCCATTTCTGGAATATTTCCCACAATTTTCGGAAGCCAATCGTGCCGCGGACTTTCTAGCTAACTTCGCCATTGACAATCCTTCTGCTTGTATTTCCTCTAGCGCTGCTCATGATTGGCAAGGTTTCCCCTTCCTTCTTTCCCAAGATCGAGATGGTACTTCCGGGTAGCCTGACGGAGTCTTTCTTGCATTTGGCAGTTCTTTCGTGTGTGTTGTCTTCTCCTCCTTTTCGCGGCGTTCCTCTACTTCTTTCCTGCCATTGTTCCCTCACACGCGGTTCAGGTCCTCTCGGTCACGTCCGCGGGCTCCCTGTCACCTCCATTTCTTCCGGGGTCGTTTCAACTTCTTTCTCACACGCTCCCTGTTCCTTTTATGTCGATTTCTCCACTCCAGGCATTATCCCTTTTGGCCCCTATTCTGCTTCTTCTTGGTGCAATGTCCTTCGTCGGCTTCCCATTTGTGGCTCTCCGGGGACAGTTTCATGAATTTCGTGAATTGGCTAACGTCTCGCTATTGATAGGCGTCGGCTAGCGATGATCTTCAAATTCTCCTCACCTGAAGAGGCCGAGGCTATCAAAGCAATCCTTGGAGATTCTTATCGATTCCATGCTCGTCGCCCCCGAACTGATTCAGACATTGCTTCCACTTTTGTCTCATTCTGCCTACTGTTACACTCTAATACTGCGGACGTAGAACGGGTCACCTTAGATCAAATATATGCAGTTCACCATGCGGCTTGCAAGCACAACTCACCGATTTCTCTCCACCGGATCCATTACTGTGGGTGGAGGAAGTTGATGAACAGGCCATTGGTTCGGGTCGAGACATTTGCTGGCTCTGTGGTCAATACAGAGATCTGGTGACATTTGCCCAAAACTTTCACCCAACCTTGGACCAGCGCTTCCTTCCGGTGGTCGACATAGAAGCGGTCCTCTTCCCTGTTCATTCCGCGGTGGATCAACTAAATGAACTCAAAGATCATGCATTTTCTCGCCGCTTTCCATTTCGTCAGCATGCGGCTTCTTCGCGAGTTGGCTCATCTTCTGGTTAATCGGATGGTGCCTTCGCCTTTCTCTTGGCTCATCTATTGCTCTTGTCTCGGCCTTCCTTTCCTCTCTTCGCCTCCTTTTTTTTTCTTCTACTTCATTCACTTCTCTCATCTTCTTTCTTCTCTCTTCCTCTTCTTGTTGTAGGGTTGGGGTCCCTTTCCCCACCGGTTCATAGCTCCGGTTAAAAGTGTTTATCAATAAAAAAATAAAATTTATCGGTGGACTTCTCCTAAAATCCTCATCCCCAGCTTTGTATAGTTTGAATCCGCTTTCTTTGACCTCCTCCAGATCTTCATTCCTTCCTTCCTCCGTGTCTTCGATCATTATTAGAGGACTTCTCCTAACGCCCTTTATTGGCATTCCCCCTCCCATTCTTTGTTTACTTTCTACCTTGTCTTATCTTTTGTCTAATCTTTTCCTACTGATCATTATTGGTGGATTTCTCCTAACATCCATTCACTGGCATTGCCTTTCCTATCCCTTCCTTTCTTTTTCCTCACCACCTCTCTATCTACCATTCTTCCTTGCCAATTTCTTCACTATCTTCATCATACACCTTCTCTCTATTTTCTCGTCATCAACATATCCTCATCTCATGCATCTCCATTTCTTTTCCAATCGATGTCATTTCTTCCCTTAAGTTTCTCTTTATGGTCCTTATGCTTCTCACTCTTTACCAAATATCTTCATTCTTGGTTCCCCTCCTTCTGCATACTTTTCTTTGTTGTCTTCTCCTCCTTTCTGATCTTCGTCTTATTTCACTTCCTCTACATTGTCTTTTTCCCCATTTTACCTCACACTTCCTCCTTACTTCCCCATCGAAAACATGACTCTTCAGTGTTATCCCATTTCTTTATCATCTCATCATCCACATGCATTTCCATGCGATCGGTTCCATATTCTTTACCTTGGATTTCCTCACTATGATCTGTTTCCTTCAATTTTCTTTGCTCTATCATCTCTTTCGTTTTCCATTACCTCTCTATTTTCCTCTGCTCCATCCTTCATCACATCTTTCATTTTAAATAAATCTCTCCCTTTTTCATAATTTCATCCTCTACTCTGTTCTTTTCTTGTCTTCTCTTTGTTTTCCTTCTTAATTTCCCCCTTTCTCTATAATCCTTCTTTGTTATCTTCTTCCTCCCCTTTCACTCTTTATTTTCTCCTCCTCCGTCTCCATTCCTCTATTCCATATCCTTGTCACCTTCATATTCAATCTTTCTTGCTCTTCTCATAATCAACCAATCCTCTTGTCTATTCCCTTTTCTCTTTCTCAACATCCCTTACATTTGACATTCACAGTCAATGCCAATGTTTCTCTATTTATGCATCGTCATCTATCCCTTTCATTACCGTTCTTGTTCTTCTCTTTGCAACATTGACCTCTTCTCTTTTTGAGAACACTGTCACATCTTTTATCTTCATCACTCCTCTCACAAGGACATCATCATATCCATTTCTAAGAATCTCTTCCCATCTTCTTTTGACATTTTTGTCTTGGAAGATACCATAACGACCATCACCTATCTAATCTTGTTCTCTTCCTTGAATATTTTTTCTGCTTTTGTTTTGTCGCAAAAGTATCTCTATCACACTTACCAAAGAAATAAGACTTTTTGTCTTCTTCACCTTCTAATTTGCTAACACTTATGCATATTTCCTATGAAACATGATTGTCATCATATTTATTACCCTTTTAGGGCATTTTATCTCACCTTTCTATCCTATTTTCTCATCTTGTCCACATTTATGATTATTCTATCTATGGCTTATGTTGGGATACCTTTTCATCTTTGTACTTGTCAATGCATATAACTCACCTTGTGTCCTTCTTGTGCCCTGTGCTGGGCATCATTATCTTCATCCATGTCCCTTTTGTGGACACATGATTTTTTGCATGATTCCTCGTAGACAAAGGGTTGCACACATATTTCACATTCATTTACACATATTTTGATGTTTTCCTATGACTCATTAGTCATCTTGGTTTATATGCATACTGCAGTGGTCTTCACCCACTCACCGTCTCGTAGAATGTTGTCATCTGTCTCCATTGAGACCGCAATTATGCTCTACCAATGTGATATTGGAGTCACCGCCATAATTTTTTTATTTATTGTGATCCTTTTTGCCTGGGCATCTTGCCTTTGGTCATATCTTCATCCATCCTTGGACACATCTTTCATCTAACCCTTTTTGTTTTTGTCTCGTGGCTTGCTATCGCAAACCACTCAACAAAAAGGGGCAAATGTAGACACTTATTTTTAGTTATAGCACCCTCCGACATCTCACATTCACGTAATTTCCATTCTCGCATCTCTTTCTCTTAAATTAAATAAAATCCTATCTATTTTCTCACATTATTTGATTGATTATCAATGGGCTCCATATGGACCCATTTGATAATTCAACTTTTGGCATATCCCCATCTCTCACAAATTATTTAATTCATGAGTATTAAAATGCACCCATCCGACACTTTTTTTAAAAAATGGAATCTTTATCTCACCCACCATGTCAATCATGCTCCCCACTCCATTTAATAATTCAATCCGTGGTCCCCACGTGATCACATCATATCCCTAACTCAGGTTACTTTACTCCACCTTGGGTATCATTTAACCTATAGTTTAGTCTCACATCTAAGCTATAAATATGGGGTTTTCCCCATATTTCAGAGACCAAAAAGGAGATATTTTTCAAATACCCTGGATGGAAGACTTAGAAAAGGACTAAGACTTGGAGAGACCTAGGCCTAGAGAAGAGAAGAAAGAGCTTAACTAAGTTCTCGCTAGGTTTGAGGAGAAATCTCTACTATGGTTCATTATCTTGCCATCTTGATACCCGGTTCATTTCCATAGTAGAGCATAAGCTAAGTACTCTTGTTATTTCAGTTGCTTGTCATTTTTACTACTGTTCACGATCTATTATTATCTTTTCTGACACGGGGGTTGACATCCTCCAAGGGAGTTGAAATCCTCTTGGAACCGGCACCGTCCGGGAAACCCCGCATATTGTGTTCTAATCTTATCTGGTTTAGTTTTGTAGATCTAGCTTCTTGATATCATGCATCTATTTTCTTTGTGCCCATATCATCCATCACCATCTCCAAGGTACTAAGCCCTTGTATACTCAACGTTGTCTCGTGTTTCTTGATTACTCATACACTCATCTGGATAGGAAGCTAGAAACGAGATCAAAACTTTTGACGGGAGTCAAACCCTAGGGATGGACCCTCACCCTTCTCATGCTTATCTACATAAGGGTTGGTCAAAAGTGTGTTCTTAAATGCCACTCCATTAGGAAATGTGGCGTTCCTTGGTTTCATGCCCACTAGCCCATTTCCTAGTGTTGTTCCACCTTACCTACATATGTACTCAAATTCCCCCTAGATGGACCCATATACCTTCCCTACTCCTTATATGTTGTATCAAGGAGCTCCATACATTCCATCTAACACCTAAAATGCATCCTATCCAACTCCTCCTCCTCCACCTCCTCATCAGAGCTTCAATGGTGGAATCCTACACAATGGGTACTTATGTTGAGTATTTGAAAGAACCCCTTGACTTTACCATACGGGTGTCATGCTCCCATGCCCATTTCCTGATCTTCCTAAATTTAAGGGAGAAGGAGATCCGAACACTCACATCAAGGCCTATGCTATTGCCATTAGGGAATTGCTTCCTTGGGATGTTGTAGTAGCTAAAATATTTCCAAAGACCCTTGAAGGAATTTACCTAGACTGTACTATCGGATTCTTGAGGATTTTATACATTCCTTTAAACAACTTGTTTCAAAATTCATTAGAGCATTTAATATGAACAAGTTACTTCAATGAGGATTAAAGAGTTTCTACATATTAAGCAGAGAAAAATGAATCTATTGCCCATTTCATTCAGAGATGGCATCAAGTTATTTACTCCTCTACAAGTGCACCTAACATGGACTAGATGGAACTTTGTGATCTTTTCCTTCACTCTCTCAATCAAGAGACCAAGGAAGAAGTCCATAAGTTTCCTTTCCATAGTTATGAAGAAGTGTTGGAAGGTGCACTTTGAATCGACCAAGCCATTATTGATAGTGGGCATAAGACTTACAGTCTTAATGGGAAATTGGTGTCCCATAATCAAAACAATGCAAATCATCAAAATAATGGAGCCAACAACCAAGGGCCTAAAGTCTTGAATTGTAATCACGGTGCTACCACATATGGTGTTACTAATCAAGCAAATAATTCTAGTTTTACAAACAATGGTAACAATAATAATAATGGCAACAACATGGGAAATAAAGAGGCCCTAATTTTGTTTCCTTTGTCAACATAGTCGATGTCAACCATCCTCCTCAAAATTTCAAACCCAAGGCTCGAGCTAGACTTCAAAACTCGCCAAGGGGCAACAAATTATGGTTATAACAACCAGCTTATAGAACTACAATCAAGGTTATAATCAACAACAAAACTCTAACCAAAGGCCAAGAGACTACAACCCCAATATTTATTGTGGTTTTCATCATGTTGTTGGTCATGATGATAGGTCTTGTAGGGACTAAAAAAATTTTTGTTGAAGATGACAAGGACTGAGAGGGGGTGAATCAGTCCCCAATAAAACTTTCACACTTGTGCTTCAAACCCTAACCACACATGCTCATGTACAACACATCAAAGTAGATATTCTTCACAAAGAAATTAACACAATGCAAGGATCAAAATATAGACTCAAACAAACTTATATTGATGCTCAAAATCAGATCAACACACTTCAATTTGATATTCAAATCAGATTACAATATGTAGTGTCTTCAACAATGATCAACAAGATACAACCATTAGCTCTTGAGACAATCAACTATGTCTCATGAATACATATGAATATATGGAACTATGAGAATGTATTCAACTCAATATCAGATCTGAAAACACCTTATAAACCTGAAAATTACATCAACATGCTATGAAGATAACATCCAAACACAAGCATCCAAATCTTCCTCCTTCAACTCACTCTAAAAAACGTCTCCACATTTGCTTCACTCAAATTATCCTCATGAAAACACAACCAATTACTATCCTAGAATGGAATTATAGGGTTTTTGGGCTAGGCTCAAAGGGTTTTGCTTTACAAAAAAGGTTTCTTCAAAAGAAGATAAAAAGGGTTCCAAAAGATTAGCACCATTGTACCCAAAACTCCATTTTATAGCCTCTCCTTGATTCAAATTCAAAAGAGGTCAGTTTCCCTCAACTTTCACGACCATAATAGCCTAAAAAATCCCATAAGAATCAATATAACATTCACAATTGACCCATATAGGTCATCCTAGCAAAAACACTTCATCCATGCACCAAAAATCCCAAAACCCTTACATTGGGATGACAAAAATCTCCTAATCCAAAACTATTTTTATTAAAGCTCTAAAATCATCACACATGTTTAAAATAACATTTAAACATCATATATGGTCACAATTTATCTCAACCAATCAAATTATTTCATTTATCATGGCTCAGTGCTCTTTGTACTTCTCAAAACAGTTGTTTCCTACACCCTTCAACACCCTAGAAACTTCATAAGGCCACCAAATCACTTAAACATGAGAAAAATGACATGTAAAAACTTTATGGAAATGGAAGAACCTGTAGAACACTTCTAAGAAAGTTATAATCCTTGAAACAATATTTTTCTCAAACAACATCAACTTTTGTCTTCACCAAATCATTTTGCCCAAAAATATGTTTCCAAAGATCAGCTGATAAAAACATTTCTAGAAACATTCAAGACCTATAAATGGATTAATTTGATTCCAAATTCATCTCTCTTCACATTCTAGGTAATAGAAAGCATCACCTAATCCATATCATGCTTCAATCAACTCATAACTTGCATCCAAACACCTCCCGTCCCGAATTGGCAAAAACCTTCATGTCCAAAGAATGATTGTAAATCTCATCAAACACCTCATCATGAGACAAACCTAATATAATTTTAAATACCTTTGAATCCTATTTCCTAATCACCTCAATATTCCACCGTAGCTCCTATTATGGCCATTTTATTGAACACTATTTTTATGGCCTCAAACGCCTTCGACTAATTAACTTAAATGGAACTCAACTTACACTTTTTCATCAAAAACATGATTTGAAACTTCACATAAATCAAGAAAAACTCACATACATTCTAGAACATCATATTAGTTCATACCTCATTTGGAAAACTTTGCCACAAACTCTAACTATTTAGAAACGAGCATTTTTGGGTGGGGCCTACATACTTTCACATGCTCTATCCTACATTTCTAGAAATCTGGAAGATTCCTCTACAACATCTAATCATAAATTTTTCATAAACAATAAAAATGGCTCACTATACCTCTTATGTTGTAAATCGTCATAACTAGGGTTTTAGACGACTTTATCTTCTTAACATTCGCTCATAAAAATCTGATGATAAAACCTCTTAATTATTTTTGTGAAACCTTCCAAAATCACCATAGAAACATCCCTAAAATCCACAAGTTCCCATGAAAATCACACAATTTAGGGTGAGCATTAGAAGTGTCAACTCGAGCTGGAAATTGCCTTGTCTTTGACCCTGTCTCACTAAAGCTGACATAACTTACAAAATTCTAATCATGGAAATATGAAATTTTTCCCAAAACACAAGGAAATAACCTAATAACATCTCCAATCATCAGATTATCATAAGTACCACTCAATATTTCCATCCACCGAGACTTACCTAGCTACACCTCGTGGTTTCTCACCGTAGGCTTATGGTCAACTAAAAGAATGTTGTAACTCAACATGAAACCTCTGAAAATCACTCAAATATACATGATATACTGATATACTTGAATAAAATATTCCATGAGTTCATATGGCTCCAAACCACACTGTTACACCTTCAAACAACAATGCCTGCTCCCAATAAACACCTATAACATAGGGAACCACCTGTATCTACATCATACTACCGTTGTGAGTTCCCAAACACCCTCCAAACCTATTATAAATCATGTAAACATGCTTCTCAATCATCTAAGAAGATCATGTTGTCATGTTACATCACCTAGGCACTCGAATAGGCTTTCAAGTGCAAACAATCATTATCGAATCTCATTGTACTAACACAAACACATCTAAAACATCATGTTAGCATCATGTACATCTTTAAGTGACCCTAATCCAACATCCACTTTGTCATTAATGTGGTTTTGCATTAATGACAACACATAATAAGACCACATGCCAATAATATTCAAAGATTCCTTGAAAATCAAAGACAACTCTTTGTAGACATGTTCTTAGCAAATCCTGAAGGAACCTCACAACCTAGTCATACAAGACCCATCACACCTTAGAATGAAAACCTAGGCATCTATCGGGACCCATTCCCTAAGTGTCCTAAGATGTTAAAGTGAATCCTCAAAACATAAACAAGGGTATTCTTGTAGGGAATAATGACCATGAGGCCTCAACTTCTGATAACTCTCGAGTTGCTCCTAACCTTGGCTCAAACAACAATACAAATATTTTGGGATTAGTTGAGTTAGAGGTTGAACTAAAAATTAATGCAACAAATTGGACAAGAGAATATGTTTCACAACCCCTCCCCACTCATTCTTTCTCGTAGGATGACGTTCCTACAATCTCAAAACCGGTGGGAGCCTATGATTTGATATCGGATTTGAACAAGACCTTTTCTCACATCTCATTTCTATATTTGTTAAATAATTCCCTACACATCATTCTCGTATTTCTTGATGCATTGGGTCTTGGTCATCTAATCCATGTTATGCCTCCTCCTGGAGCTCAAATAAATCATATTAATTTGGCATTCATCCTATAGGGCAGAGTGATAGGGATACCTAGTTTGTTTTTATATAAGCAAGATGCCTTCGATGTTGAAATAGCCCAAAGGGGAGATCATGTGTTATATTTGCAAGTCTGGGTCTATAAAAATTGCATCAAGAGAGCCATGATTGATGATGGGGTTGTGGTGAATGTAGTTCCTTATTTTTCTTGCAAATGTTGGGATATGGGGAGACTAATTGCTCCTCCACAAGAAACATGTTGCATGAGGTATGACAGTCTTAAGGCAACCTCAATTAGAACTATAGTTCTTCTTGTCTCCCTTGGGCCAAAACCATCTTGACAGAGTTTTACATTATTGATAAGGAGACAAATTATAACATGATCCTTGGTAGACCCTAGATTCACTGAATGAAGGCTATTCCTTCCACTTTGTTCCAAGAAGTTAGATTTATCCATTTGGGAAAGGTCTTTGTTTCTCAAGGGGATCCTAAACCCTTTGACATACATCTAGAGAATCTCAAGAAGAAACCAGGGGTCCATTCAAAATATGAGATTCTTGAAAATTAGTTAAACAAACTACTTCCATCAAAATAATTGGTCGTGATCGCCCAATGTTCCAAAAGTTGAGGCTAATAACCCAAAATGTTTGAGGTAGTGAAAACATATAAGGGTAAAGCAATATCCATGGAAACTGTGTTTATTAAAACCACAACAGAGATTATGAAACTCTTAGAAATTGATGAACCAATCCTTCTACCCTTTTAACCATAAGGAATGGGTAACCTCTTTGGTATAACCTCTCTTCCTGCCGATGATCTCGATTTGGGCATAAACATGATAGAAGTGATAAAGGAAGAAAATAATTTTGAGAGAAAGATGATTCCCATAGAAACCATCTTTAGGGATTCTTACCTTCTAAACCTTGTTCTAGACACAAATATGTCAAAAACTAGGCTCTTTGTATCCATAATACATAATCTCATAGCACGAAGAACATCAAATGTGCCCACCACTCCCTATGTAGGGAACAAAGTTGAGCAATGTAGTCATGCTCACATGAATATGATATGTCGAGAGCGTGATGAAGAGGTTCACAAAGACCTCTTTCAAATAGATGGATTCACGCCAAGGTTAGATGATCAAATATATACAATTATAGGAAAGGGTTGTAAATTTAAACCCAAGGTAGTAGGCCCTTGCCAAGAGAACAAAAACTTCAAAGATCATGTGTATCATTTGTGTACCTTGGGAGGTGAGGAGTTTGAAATTTGTCAACTGGCTTCACCCTAAATGTTTCTATGCATAATTCATTTACATTTCCACATTGTACATTATTGCATCCATATTGTTTATCATTTGCATTATCATTTTGTGAAATTGTAAATTGAAACTTACTTTTCAAGAAACTTTTAAAAAATTTCAAATATTGGCAAAAACATTTAATCATACCTCTTTAAGTATCCATCATATCATCACCAAATTGTTCTAATCTCTTCATCGTTTCAGCATTTAAGATGAAATTTTGACATTGATCCTACCAATACTTACACACTTAGTTTTATTCATGGTTTCTTCTAACTCGCATGTTTGCCCATAGTTTGTTCTAGAAGCTTCTTGATGTCACATCTTTCCCTCAAACCCTCTCTGATAACAGAAACAATCTAAACATTTCACTTAGAGCTCTTGTCCACCTATCTCAACCTTCAGGTGGTGAGCCCTCACATCCTACTAGTTGTGTGGGGTTGAGGCTAGGGGCAAGCATTCCTTCCCAAAAGCACAAGTCTAAAATCAATTAATAAAAAAAAAAAAAAAGATAAATCAACAATAAATGTAAAAATGCTTTCTTTCAAAATAAAACTACACTTCTTTTCCCTACCAACCTTTGGTGATGAGCCCATGCTTCCTACTAGTAACATGAGATTGGGAAAGGAGGAAAGTGCCCTTACTCGCTTATATATTATCCTTAGTGATGAGCCCATGCTTCTTACTAGTAGCATGGGGCAAGATGTAGGGGGTCCCATCAAATAAGTCAATAAGTTGTAAATAAGTCAATGAATAAAAAGTGCTTTAAAATCTTAAAAATCCCAAGAAAATGAGTTAGATGTGTATGTTACAAGAGAGTTAATCATTAAAACCATATTTTTTCAATCAAAAGGCCATATATAGATCTAAGTCTAGATAAACTTGTAAGAAAATCACATTCTGAACTGGTTAGTTGACCTTGCTTAGATTGAGTTGTAGGTTCCTAATTGGATCTTTTTCAAAATCTTGTCTTTTTGTCACTATCATCATTCATCAAAATCATACAACTTGTGTCCTTCCTAGCTCTTGGTGATGAGCCCTCGCATCTTACTGGTTGCGTGGAGTTGGGAATGGAGCAAGTTCATCTTTCTATTATATCACATTCATCACATTTTGCCAATAAAACAGAAGTTCTAAATATTGCTTGAAAACCAAAGTATCTACGTTACAATTTGTTCTCATATGCATCATCAATATATATATATATATATATATATATATATATATATATATATATATATATATATATATATATATATATATAAAGAAATCATTATTCTATCACATTTGCATCAACATCATCTGTGGCATGCATCCATAAAACATATAAAAAGCATTGGAAAATTCCAAACCATCTAAGAGTACATAGATGAAGCAAACTACAATGAAGTCAACTCTTACAAGGAATGCCGAACAAAAACAAATCAATAAAATACACAAAAATGAGACTAAGAAATAAAGGTACTCTTCCTAATCGCTCTTTGAGGCCCCTTACGACCACTTTAGTTATAAATTTCCTAGAAGTTCTTCTCAAGTGCATTCAAAGAGAAAAATCCAAATCCTAGCAAAAAGACCAAATCTCTCATGTCTAACCTGTTCATGAGCCCCATCCACTTTTTTTGGGTCTGACACCACCATTTCTAAATCCTTTCCAATTTAACCATACTCACAAATGAAACAATGTAAGGAAACACAAGATCTAAATTCAACAAACTTGTAAAACATAAATGATTTCTAAAAATAGTGAAAATGACATATATAACATATATTTGGATTTTCTAACATTGCATGTGTAGGGCTTGCATGCACTGGAGCAGGTATATTTCTCACCCTCACGGATACAGTACGTAATCTTGTCATTTTATTTCAAAGTATTTTGCTAATCATGTTTTATATCTACACTTGATTCTCGTCTTTCTTTTGTAGGTGGTGGGAAGGATGGATTGGCGTGGTTTCAACACACTGGAAAATAAGGTATAATTTCTAACTTTCCCATTTTGGAGTTCCATACTCGAACTTCACGTTTTACGCCTATTCATGGATAAAACAATTCTCATAAGGGGAAATATGTACGCACCCAAAATTACATGATGTTATATTGTTGGAATGGTAAAATATCCAATGATGATAAAAAATTATTCCAAGGTAAAAATGAGGTCCAGATCCTTCCCCTATTTTTTGCATCCCTCCTTTGACTCAAATCAACCCTTTTGTTTTGTCTCAGAATACTTCCTATGCAGATTAATCAATTAACTACTCATAATGGTATCTTGTGAGACAATAGACGACTATTTTTAGCCTTCTTATTTAGCCTCTTTGCGGTCCTCCTCCTTAGATGCCTTTTTATGTTTCGTAATCTTTCTTGAGGTGTCCTTTGTTACTGTTCAACTTGCTTTTGCCCTTCGACTCATGTCCCTTCTGTTGTCTCGCAGACTTAAAACACACATTTTTGTCAAAGTTTCCAAAGAAGATCGTTTGATTTCCTCGTATATCATAGCTCCAGTGATTTCAAAGCTAATGACCTCTTTCTAAAACTAATAGAGGTTACCGAAATGATCCCAAGATTTTGGACTTAATAATGTTACCGCCTTTCTTCATTCAAAATTTTGTCACCCGTTTAATTTATAAGAGTATTAAAAGATTTAAATGTTCCGAAATTGTCATACCTTCCTTTTTTGATTTATCACTCGCTTCATTCTACACATGATTTAATTGATACTTCTTTCTAGTTTTGTCTGCAGTCCTAAAAAGTTTCAAACGATGTTGAATAATACATCGTTGGCCAAACATAGGTGAATAAGACCGAGAGCACGAGAATTCCATACTCAAGGGTTTTTTGCCTTTCTGCGAGCGCCACAACACCCCCGCAAACACATATATCCCGCAATAACTCAAAGTTATTGCTACCATCAAATTTCTCGATCTCGAATTTAGCACTCGTAAGCTTTGCCATCACGCTTCAACGCAACGAATGAATTCACCCTTCAAACTCAAAACTTATATAGCCATGAAAAGATTAAGCACAACAAAATATAAAGCGAGTAAACGAAATTAAATAGCCAAAAAGACACAAACCATAAACACATATTTACGTGGTAAAACCTCAAGAGGGAAACATCCACGAGCAACGGTATCGATTCTCTTATTGTTCAAATCTGAAATTACAATCAATCAGCACAACTCTTCCTCTTACAACTCTATTTTCTTTGTGTGTTTAGCCTCAATGGGCATACATGGATTTATAGCATTCTCACAAAACTGAATTCATTAATGCATTCCTATCCATATTCTAACTAAAGTTGTCTTGTTACAACAACAAGCTGAATAATAGGATCTTGATCCACCAGAAGAGGAATGGTTGTCATCTAATCTCAACAATCTCCACCTTGACAACAATTAACCTGATACCTTGCTCATTGCTCATCACCTTTTTTGCAAGCCAAGAGAAGCCAAGCACCACCGCAGCTTCTCTAATATAACCGGTTTCGTGAACATGTCTGCACAATTCTTTTGAGTGTGGACCTTATCAAGAATCACCTGTCCTTCATCAACAACATGTCTTACATAATGGTATTTAACTGGAATATGTTTCGACTTACTATGGTAAGCTGGATTCTTAGCCAAATAAATTGCACTTTGACTATCACAGAAAATTTTTACACTTTTCTGAAACTGTCCTAACTCACCCAATAAACCTTTTAACCATACTACCTCTTTGCAAGCATGTGAAGTAGATACATACTCTACCTCAGTAGTGGATAAAGCAACAATGCTTTGAAGCTTTGACATCCAACTAATAGGACCACCTGCAAGAGTAAAGACATAACCTGAAGTAGATCTTCTTTTGTCCAAATCACCTGCAAAATCAGAATCAACATAACCGCAAACCTTATCACTGCAACCATCAAAAGTGATACAGTAACTGCTTGTGCCTCTAAGATACCGAAGCACCCATTTCACTGCTGCCCAATGTTCTTTACCTGGCTTTGCCATGTATCTACTGACAACACCAACTGCATGTGAAATATCTAGTCTAGTACTAACCATCACATACATCAAACTTCCTACTGCATTAGCATACGGTACACGAGACATATACTCCTTTTCTTCATCATTACTAGGACACAAACCTGAAGAAAGTTTAAAATGTGAAGCTAAAGGGATATTCACTGGTTTCACTTTATCCATATCGAATCTCTGAAGTATTTTCTCCACATACTTCTCTTGTGATAACCATAGCTTGCCTTTCATCTTGTCTCTGTGTATCTCCATGCCCAAGATCTAGTCTTGCTGCTCCTAGATCCTTCATATCAAATGTCCCAGCCAACTGAGCCTTTAACTTGCTTGATATCAACCATGCTCTTGCTTGCAACAAGCATATCATCAACATACAATACCAATATAATGAACATGCCATTATCTAACCTTTTAAAGTAAACGCAATGATCATATTCACTCCTGGTAAAATTATGGCTCACCATGAAGGAATCAAACTTCTTGTACCATTGTCTTGAAGACTGCTTCAAGCCATACAATGATTTCTTGAGTTTGCAAACAAACCTCTTGTTGCGATTTTGAACGAACCCTTCCGGTTGTTCCATGTAAATTTCCTCATCTAAATCTCCATGTAGAAATGTAGTTTTAACATCTAGCTGCTCTAATTCAAGATTATGCAATGCAACTAGTGCTAACACCATACGAATAGAAACAATTTTTACAACTGGCGAAAAAATCTCATGAAAGTCAATACCTGCTTCCTGAGAAAACCCTTTTGCGACCAGCCTCGCCTTGTACTTTGAAATAACATCATCAACACCTTTCTTCAACTTGTATACCCACTTACAACCAACCGATTTCCTGTTCTTAGGAAGTTCCACCAGATCCCATGTTTTGTTTTTAATCAAAGCATCAATTTCCTCTTTCATGGCATGTTTCCATTTGTCACTATCTGAAACCTCTATTGCTTCTTCGTAACAACTTGGTTCTCCTTCATTAGAAATTAAAGCAACAGAAGTGACAAAATCATCATACCTGCTTGGAACTGATCTGATCCGTGTAGACCTTCGTAGAGCTTGTTGTGGTATTTCCTCAATTTCCTGAGGTGTTTCAATCTGCTCATCCTCCTGAGTGATTTCCTCATGAATATCCTGCTCACGACATCTTCATGATTTTCACCCGTGGATGAATGTATATCAAATTGAATTTGCTGTGACTGTGGTACATCAACCTGTTTCATAACATTCTTTCCATCCGATTTCATGAGGGAAATTTCATCAAATATAACATCTCTGTTTATGATGATCTTATGGGCAGTAGGATTCCATAATCTATACCCCTTCACACCATCACCATATCCAACAAAGACTAATTTCTGTGACTTAGGATCTAACTTGGAACGCTGACTCTTCGGAATAAGTGCATAGGCATCACAACCAAAAACTCTAAGACTAGAATAATTACATGGTTGACCTGTCCATACCTCTTGTGGAATCTTGCAGTCAATTGTTGTCGATGGTGATCGATTAACTAGGTAACAAGCTGTAAGCAAAGCTTCTCCCCACAATTCCTCTACTAACTTTGCATTACTGAGCATGCTCCTTGCTCTCTCGAGAAGAGTCATGTTCATGCATTCAGCAATGCCATTCTGCTGCGGAGTGTACACAGTGGTTTTATGCCTGTCGATCCCTTCATTCTTGCAATAATTCTCAAACTCCTTAGAAGTAAATTCCCCTCCATTATCTGTTCTAAGACATTTAATGGATTTACCTGTGCTCTTTTCAACCAAAGCTCTAAACTGTTTAAAAGTGTTAAATACATCAACTTTCCTCTTTAACAAATAGATCCAAACTTTCCTCGAGTAATCATCTATAAAACTAACAAAATATGATGATCCTCCATATGAGAGTTTCGAGCTGACCCCATAGGTCTGAATGAATATAGTCTAGGATACCTTTACTTGTATGTTTTCCAGGTTTAAACTTTTGTCTAGCTTGTTTCCCATAAACACAATGCTCACAGAACTTTAAATCTACAGTTTTTAAACTAGGAAGAAGTTTACGATCAGCAAGTACCTTAATTCCTTTCTCACTGATATGACCTAGTCGTTGATGCCATAAGCGAGTGGATTCACCTACATCCTCTGATGCGACTCCTGCTTGATCAATTTCTATCCTTCCTTCAAGTTTATACAGGTTCCCGACTCTGTTAGCTTTCATGACTATCAAGATACCTTTTGATATCTTCAAAACTCCACCTTGAACTGAACCCTTATGTCCACTAGAATCCAGAACTCCCAAAGATATCATATTCTTTCTCAAGTCAGGCACATGTCTCACATCTGTCAGTGTTCTAACAATCCCATCATACATTTTAATTCTGATACTCCCTATCCCAATAGTTTTACATGTAACATCATTACCCATGTAAACTACCCCGTCATCAATAGATTGATATGTAGAATACCAATTCCTATGCAGACACATGTGATGGGATGCCCCAGAATCAATTAACCAGTCATAATGGTACTGTGAGACAATAGACGTAGATAATACCTCATCAACCATACCTGAGTCCTTCTCGGCTATGTTAGCCTCCTTTGTAGAGTCCTCCTCCTTAGATGCCTCTTTACGTTTCCAACAATCTTTCTTGAGGTGTCCTGATTTGTTACAGAACCAACACTTCAACTTGCTCTTTTTTCCCTTCGACTTGGATCTAGCTGGGCCCTTCGAATGTTGTCCCCTCTCAGTAGTTCTGCCTCTGGCCATCATAACTTCTGTTGTCGAAGTTTCCAGAGAAGATCTCTTTCGAGTTTCCTCAGATATCATAGCTCCAACAACAACATCAAAGCTAATGACCTCTTTAGAACTAAAACTAATAGAGGTTACGAAATGATCCCAAGATTCAGGCAGAGAACTTAATAATGTTACCGTCTTATCTTCATTCAAATTTTGTCACCCGTGCTGTCCAATTTACAAATAAGAGTATTAAAAGTATTTAAATGTTCCGAAATTGTCATACCTTCCTTCATACGCAAGGTATACAGCTGACGCTTCAGGAGGATTCTATTCGTCAAGGATTTAGTCATATACAAGCTTTCTAGTTTTGTCCAGAGTCCTGCTGCTGTTGTTTCAGACACGATGTTGAATAATACATCGTCGGCCAAACATAGGTGAATAGCACTGAGAGCACGAGTTTCCATCTCATCCCAGTCATCATCTTCCATACTCGCGGGTTTCTTTGCCTTTCCTGCGAGCGCCTTCACAACACCCTGCACACACAGTATATCCCGCATCTTGACCTTCCATAACTCGAAGTTATTGCTACCATCAAATTTCTCGATCTCGAATTTAGCACTCTGTGTCTTTACCATCACGCTTCAACGCAACAATGAATTCACCCTTCAAACTCGCCCCTCGTGGCCTCCCTCCAACCTTGCTCTGATACCACTTATTGGAAACTTATATAGCCACGAAAAGATTAAGCACAACAAAATATAAAGCGAGTAAACGAAATTAAATAGCCAAAAAAGACACAAACCATAAACACAGATTTACGTGGTAAAACCCTCAAGAGGGAAACATCCACGGAGCAATGGTATCGATTCTCTTATTGTTCAAATCTGGAAATTACAATCAGCACAACTCTTCCTCTTACAACTCTATTTTTTTTGTGTGTTTAGCCTCAATGGGCATACATGGATTTATAGCATTCTCACAAAACTGAATTCATTAATGCGTTCCTATCCATATTCTAACTAAAGTTGTCTTGTTACAACAACAAGCTGAATAATAGGATCTTGATCCACCAGAAGAGGAATGGTTGTCATCTAATCTCAACAAGATTTTCTTTTCTTTTCTATCAACCAACATATGTGCATTCCTAGTTCAATTGAATTCATCTTTGGAAGAAGATACAAATTTGAGGAGATATTAAGCACATCTCCCTTTGGGAAGCTACCACAATATAGTAGTAACTGTGTCAGGGTTGTACTTTAAAATTATTTGAAGCTTTAATTAATTTTTATTTGTTATAATAGAAATAATGCATTTGTTTTGAGTTGGTAGAATTGTATAAGAAGAAGATTTCATCACTTCCCAAATGTATTTATCTTATTTCTAGTATTCCTTTTCAAAATATTTCTTATATCTTCCCTTGATAACTTCTTCCCGACTTATCCCTGTGGATCTGCTTAAGGAAATTAGTTGGAGGAAGAAGTGAAGAAATCCTTGCACATATTTTATTTCTTTTAATTAGTTTAGATTTACGTTTCCGTAAATTTCATACAAAGAAAGAGGAAATTGCTTCTGAGAAGCTTTCCCTTTCTAAAAACTTGAGGTAGAAGTTTTTCCAAAAGAAGTTTATTTTATTTTATTTAGATTAATAATTTTCGAATACATTCTTTTAGAATAGCATTTTTAGACAACCCTGCAACAAAGGAATAGCCACATCCGATTATTCTCTATTTTTATTTTATTTTATTAGAAGTAGTAGTATTTTATTTTAATTAGTTTCCTGTGTTTGTAGAATAGTTTATTTATTTGTTTTATCTAAATTCTGAAAAATACAAAAAGATGTTAGTCGTTTAATTAGTTTTCTTTTAATTCATTTCTTGTTCAGACAAATAGAATAGATGGTATTTCATTTTGTTTTATTTAATTAATCGGGAATGAATTTGGTTAGTTAAAAGATTAAACACACTTGTCTTTTATTTATGTTGAATTTACTTTATTTATTTATTTAAAACGAACTTTCAACGTAGTTTAGAAAACAAATCAAATCAAACAATTAAACAATAGGGAACTTACACTACCCATACATAGCCTCTAATTCCCCTTTGGCCAATTCAACTACTAGGAGATTACACTACCCAATCTTAGTCCCTGATTCTCCTATAGTTGCCCATTAGCATTCCCATAATCTTGCATATTTCGACTGTCTTGGCACGACCTCGGGAGGTTACTTGTGTCTAGGAATCACATGTTTATTCTCGGGTGTACAATCATCCTAGATGAAAGATGGATTGATGCTATGGAAGATTAATACAATGTTTGAATCAATAATTAAACTTGGGAATTAGTCCCTCTCCCTCCTAGTATAAGCAATGTAGGATCCAGATGGATATATAAAATAAAGTATACCTCTATTGGTAAGATAATAAAATTTCAAGGTAAGATTAGTAGCTAGAGGGCTTACTCAAAACTGGGTTTAGACTACATTGAAATATTTCCTTATATAGCCAAAATGAGCACTTTGTTAGAACTCTTTTAGCTCTAGCTGCTTAACATGGATGCGCGAATCACCAAATGGATGCTAAAAATCCTTTTTAAATGGTGACCTGAAATAAGAAACCTACATGCATCATCCTATTTATTTTGGAGAACATGGTAAGTAATTATATGTTTGTAAGCTTAAAATACCTTTCTATGGTTTTAAACAAGCTCCTTGAGCTTGGTATGCTAAGATAAATAACTTCTTTCAAGATCTTGGTTTCAAAATTATTTTGCTAATAATGATTTATTTGTAAAATATGAAAACAATCATATTATCATTATTGTATTATATGTTGATGATCTCTTGATTATTAGTAGTGATAAGAATCTAATTCTTAAAATCAAAGAGAAGTTAAGACAATGTTTTGAAATGACTAATTTAGGATTGTTGAATCATTTTTTGGGTATGGTTATTTTTAAAATCACAAATATATTGTTGCATCTCAAGCACAATATGTTACTAACCTTCTTAAAATATTTAACATGATTGATTGTAAACCTATTACCATTCCTATGGAAGTTGGTGTTAAATTAGATCCAAAACTTACATGTGATAAATTTAATCCTACTTTGTATAGAAAACTTGTTAGTAGTTTGATTTATTTAACTATCACTAGGCCTGACATATCCTATGCAGTTGGAGTTGTGTCTAGATTCATGCAAGATCCTTATGAGGACCATTGGAAAATGAAAAAAAGATTTTGAGGTATATCAAAGGTATAATCAATTATGGTTTGTATTATTCATTTATTAATGATGTATATTTCTTTGGTTATTATGATTTTGACTATATTGATGACATTGATGATAGAAAATATACTTCGGATATGTTTTAAAATTGGGTGCATGTGCAATCACTTAGAGTAGCAAAAACAACCGACATCTATCTCTTGTACTTAATTAGAGTATAAAAGTACTATAGAAGCAACAACGAAAGCTATGTGGCTGAAAATTATATTGATGACTTCATATGGGTGTTAAAGGAAGGACTCTTCTTATATGTGACAAACAAAGTTGCATTACTCTTACAAACAATCTAGTTCAACATCAAATAACAAAGCATATTTAAATAAAAATGCATTTCATTTGGTAGAAAGTTCTAATGTTGACATTGATCTCAAGTTTTGGTCCATCAAGATCAAGTAATAAATACTTTTACAAAACCATTGTGTGCTACAAAGTTTTGCAAGTTTTGTGCCATGTTAGGTCTTTTAGAGTTTACTTTGAGGGGGAATGTGCATGAAAATGCCACCTCCGAATGACCCAATGTAAACTCCCAAATAATATTTACTTCCATTATTACTCATGCAATCTATGGTTTAATTCTTTCTAATTTGTTGTGTGGTTATAAACTATAATCCTTGTCATATTTGTTATCCAAAATACCCCCGTGCTATTTTGATAACTTGCACTTATTCTTGGACTTGGACAATATAAATTGATCAAAAGTGGGAAAATTCAGGTTTGCACTACTCTCCTACTTGTTAAGCTTCCCCATTTCCATACTTAGCCAAAAATTAGAAGAAAAGGGCGAGATATAAGCGATTAATTTGAATCATCCTTTGGCTCTCTCCCTCCTAAAGTATTTATGCCAAGTTGAAAATTCAAAGAGATAGAAAATCCATGCCCTAGAGTTGTTTCAAATCCCCAGTCGACTTGTTTTGATAAATTTTCCGTTTTCCTATCTGACGCGTGAAAATTTTATTGTTGTCCTCATTTGAATGAAATTGTCAATATTTTTATGGCCATGGATCATCAAACCTTGTATTGTTTTCAATTCCTTGGTTCATGAAAAAAATTTGAGGATCGGGCACGAAATGGTGGAGTTTTCTTCTTCTCTACATTTTTCCACAGTCGGGAATGATGGGCAGATCTTCCCCATTAAATTTTGCCTCAGCATCCATGGGTAATACGGGTCTCTCTGATTGGATGTGGTTTGGTCATATTTCAAGGTCCAGTGGAAGCTCCATGTGTCCAAATGACGCAACTCCAGGGGTAGGGTCCAAGGGACAGTCCTCAAATGGGCGCAGCTTTCCACGTGTCCCAAGTACAAAATGAAGGTAAAACAGGGCTAAAAATCGGCTAAGTATGGAAGGCTCAGTGGATGGCTCCACATGCCTCATCGAGCACAGTTTCAAGATTCAAAGATGGGGGGTTCTCAAACTTGCGCTAATCCTCCACGTGTCCTAGGTCCAAAAAGGGACAGAGCCGATCGTTAAAATTGACTAAGTATGAGCGGGTCTAGGGAGCCTCCACGTGCCTCAACACATTTCAGAAATGAAACCAAAAGGGCCCATCTTCAAATGAGCACCAGCTCACCACGCATGCTCACAGGTCAATAGAGAGACAGAGTTGGCTGTTGAAAAGTCTAACCCCAACGGAAGGAGACACGCGTCAAACGACACCATTTCAAAAGTAAAATCCAAGGGTCAATCTCCAAGTAGCGCCAGCTCACCATGTGCCACGTGGTCAAAAAGAGAGACAAAGCATTGTTGAAATTGAGAGATGAGAGTCTGGCCGTTGAAAATCCACAACCCAACGGCATTTCGGAAGGAGACATCGCGTCATAAGCTTGGCTCACACATTTCAAAAGGAGACACTTCTTGGTAAATTTCAGAAACTCAAATCAAACTCAAATCAGCACCAGCTCTCCACATGTCTAGGGGTCAACATGAGTCAAACAGAATAGAGCCCAAATCAGCTAAGTATGAAGGAACCGGCGGAGCTCTCCACGTGTCATCCTAGTGCAACTTCAAAGAAAAATCTAGAGGCAGTTCCAAATGAGCGCTGGCCCGCCACGCATCCAGGGTTAGATATACGGCCCCGCCAAACAAAAGGTAGACAATTAAAGCATCTGCAAGCCCATTCCAATCAATTCCTTCCATGTGGGTGGCCCAGATTTAAAGTTGTAAAAGCAAATCAAATGACCCATGTTTTAACTAGAAAATAATGTAACGACTGAATATTTTAAAACTATTTCTTTCCACCATAAGTGTTTCTCTGTGAATCAAGAATTTGAAGGGGCACAAATAGTTAGAATAGGTTGTAATTGTTTCTTGCTCACCCGAGTAGATTGTAACAATTTTTCTTGGGGCTATATCATGGACTCTAAAAGTCATTATAAAGGGGTTGGAAATTGATCTTGAAAACTCACGAGTGCATTGTACTTAGAGAAAGCAAAGGAGATAGCCATTTTTCTTCCATTCCCCCTCCTTTCTCAATTTCCTCCATTTCTCCACTATGTACAACTTCTGTTTAAGCATCAATACAAGAAGAAGGATTTTGTAGCCTCTTTGATGAGGAGATTTTAGAAACTTTGAGTTCACAATCTTATCTCATGTCTTGTTGCCATTTGCAGGGTTGTTTCTTCTCATGAATGCATGTGATGAATTTTCTAACTAGTGTGTGTAGGAATCTGATTTCCTACCTACAACATTAGTTCTCCTACCTCTTTTCTCACTCCCTTTCCCACTTTCAGAAAAATTACTCCCTTGCAAGATAATTAAGCTTTTCCATAGGTCGTGGAGTGCCCCTATTGATCCCCTCGGTCGAAAGGCCACCACAGAAATCCACATTTTCTCGCATGCATGCATATATATGATAGTCACACCGACTTAAGTAGAGGGACTTAGATTCCCGAGCATTGTTGGAAAGGAATTCACAAATTTTCCACCCAAAATTTCCTCACCAACAATTTTTGCACCCACCATGGGGCAGATTTAGCAACATCTCGCACTCTAATATGCAACACAAGGTCAAAAATTCAAAAAAAAAAAAAATTCAAAAGAGAAAATTTCTAGAATTTGAATGGCTATATGAGCCACATGGATTCAAATCATGGCTATTCCAGAAACCTCTTATTGAAAGACCCAAATTTCTCTTCCACATCCAAGAAGATATTGCTTCAGATTTGAGGGAAGCTATCTGGCATAATAGATAAAGTGCCAATCACTACTTCATTGCCACAAGAATTCTGGACCTTGAAGAAGAACGCGCTAGCTGAATTGGAGAGGCAAAGATGAATTCTAGCACCACAAATAAGAGCATATAGATTTTCAAGTCATGGATAAAAAAGATACACCCAAAAATAGAGACAAGGAGGACAAACTGATCCCATTTTTGAGGAACTTCAAAGGAGACAAGAGCTACTCGAATCCAGAGGCTTCCTTCTCAAGCAACCGGTCACGTTGGGAACCTGAGTGTTGCCAATCCTTTGATGGTGAATTTCCATACATCAACGAGAACCTTGAATATTTCACCAACGTAGAGACCAAGAAGAAGCTAGAGAAAGAGAAGTAAGAGAGGAAGAGGAAATAAGAGCTCAACTCAAGAAATCGAGAGACTTCAAGCCGAGGCAGATGAAAGAGCAACAATAGAAAGCCACAACCTTAGCAAGGTTAGAAGATAGAAACATACATAGAATGGGAGATCGTGATCATGAGCGTGAACGTGATCATGAGGCCCGTAGGCCTAATGTACCATGGGGAGGAAACACCGGTCCATTGGCTCTTGCTCAACCACTCCATGAGCTACCGAGAGGCTCGAGAAAAACTTCCCAAAATTTAGAGGGGATGGTTCTCAACTCCCTAAAGAGCATGTAGCAACATTTATCACTGCTTGCAGTGTGTTGGGTGTTGAGGATGAAGATGTGTCAGTCCAACTCTTTGTGGAGTCACTTCAAGAAAAGGCTGCCGAATGGTTCTACATGCTACCCCCGAGGTCTGTCACCTATTGGGAAGATATAAGAAGTGCATTCGAACACAGTTCAAGACCACAAAATATTGTCAGATCTTTTGGTCCAATTGGTACAAATGAAGAAAGAAACCTCTCGAGTCAATGAGGGACTTTGTAGAAGAAGATATGATAGAGTGATAAGAAGGATCCCTGAAGATGTGGTGCCTCCCAAAAATAATTTGAAGAGGTTTTTCATCAGTGCTCTGCCATCAGAAGTAGGTTTCTTCCTCAGAAGAGCCCAACCAAGAACATTGAGGCAAGCCCAGACTTTGCAATAGAAACCGATGATGATCTAATCCTTTCTGAAAGGTGAAAGGCCCCAATGGGAAACAAAAGGGTCAGAATTCAAACTCTATCACCACAGATCCGATGTTCCAAAAAATGGCAAATGACTTGGTTGCCTTGAAGAAGTAAGCTATCTCATATCACAATGTGGAATGCTTCAAGGAGACCAAACCCTCCAGATAGGCCAAGGATTTCTCCACCTCCTCATCGGCTTGCTCTTGAAGCACCACCAGTCAATGCCATCTGTGACACCAAAGAGCCAGAGGAGGAAGCAAAAATTGATGAAACTAAGAAGAAGAAAACATGGAAGATTATGAAAACTATCTTGAGATTGAGGAAGTTGATATGCACAATGGCCTAATTGAGTATGTTGATGATGAAGATGAAGGTGATGAAGAAGTTCCAAGTTTCTCATGTGTTGTTTTCACTCATGCTCAATCTAAGAAAGGGATTTCAGCCCCAATAGTTGCAACAAAGGATAAGAAGAAGAATAAAGAAGATTGTCCTCCAGAGGTTACACAAAATAAAATCATCAAGTAGAGGATCACCATTACCACCTTCTTTGGAGTCAGCCAAAGAAAAACCAGACTCACTGGTTTCCAAAGAGCATGCTACTATACCAAGTAAGTCATTTGATCCTTCTTCCAGCTCAAAAGTTGCTAAGAATAATTCTCTTCTAAATGTTGGTCCTGCAAAAACATCTAAAGTTCAGTCAAAGGCTACACCCTCACCCCCTTCCAAGCCAATTGTTACATCTGAAAAAGAGAACCCAACACCAAAACTAGAAAATTCTCTACCATGTAGATCTTCCTCCATTTCAGAGCCTCTTCCTCACCACCATTTCCCCATTTGACTTTGTAGAACATGCAAGCAAAACCAAAGTCCAGCTCTCTCGAAATAGAATACCTACAAACACATCCTACCCAATTTGACAGATTCATCAATACAGTTCATGGTGGTAACCCTATCTCTTCAAGTCCAAATTCTAAAGGCTTACTCCCCACACCATCCACACCACCTTCCCAAAACATGCTAGCCCTCAGTGCCTCCAACATCAATAGAGTTGAACCTTTCTACCTATCACTCCTCATTAAAGGCTTCCAACTAAATAATTGTATCATAGATTCTGAGCCTCAGACAATGTGATGCCAGTCAAAGTTACAAATGCTCTAGGCCTCACTTTGACCTGGTAAATGGCACATGCTACTCAATGGAATCCAAACAAGTTCCATTGGTAGGAAGAATCAAGGATGCACAGGTAGCACTAGCTGATTTTCCAGACAAGAAGGTGCTCTTGACCATACTAGTAGCAGACATCCCAACATCCTTTGGTATGTTGTTGAGTAGGAGTTTTGTAGAGACCTAGGTGGAGAAATAAAAATGGATTGGTCATCTATAACTATCCCAGTAAAAGGTGAGATGAAGAAGTTGCTACTAGTAAGAAAGATGAAGTTCACAATATGAAAGTCTGATGATCCAAAGCAAACATTCTCTTTCAAGATTGTGGGCTAGGAAACTACTTCCTCACATCAAAAAGAGGAGAACTTTCCACTTCTCATGGAGGAAGAGGAAGATCAAATTTGGACAATGGAATTTGATGGTAGTCATTCCAGAGTAGGTTCGGGAGCTGGTGTAGTATTGTACTCTCCTTCCAATGAGTTGTACCCATTTTCCTACAAGCTGCAATTTGATAATACAAATAACACTGCAGAGTATGAAGCACTACTCTTAGGCATGAGTGCAATAGAGGACATGGGAATCAAGAAACTGAGATGCCGAGGTGATGCAGAGGTTATAGTAAAGTAGGTCCACCAACAATATCAGGTGAAGAATCCAAGACTCTGACATTACAGAAACAGAGTGTGGGACTGCATTGAATCTTTTGATGCATTTTCCATTGAAGCTATTCCAAGGGAACAAAATGAAAAGGCTGATTCTCTTGCAGTGTCAACTTCCCTAGTGACACCTCATCCTTCTTTTGGTAAAGACAAAGTGACCATTGAAATGGTATTCAGGCCTAGTGTACTAGAAAATACAAATCATTGGCAAGTCTTCAATGATGATAACCAAATTCTAGCCTTTTTGAGCAAAGGGATAATTTCAATAGTCTCTTCTTCAAGGAGGTGAAAATCCACACCGAGAAGCAGCCCCCAAAGAAGAGAAAGAAGGAATTGAAGGGATTGATGATGAGGGAGTAATCAAATTGAAAGGGAACAAAATTCCCAAAGGCCTAGTCTCTTTAGAAGACCTCTTTGACAAACATGACAGATTCATTCAAGAGAAAGAAAAGCAATCTTCTGGTGCCCAACTGATTTTGATAAAGAAAACATTGGTACCTGAGGAGGAGCCAAGGATGGTCAATATTGGAAAATGTTGCTCACCTGAAGAAAAAAAGAAGGTTTGTTGCTTTACTCAAGAAATACTCAGATGTCTTGGCCTACTCTTATGATGAACTCAAATCCTTCCAACCAAAGGAAATGCACCACTCAATTCCTTTGAAGTAGGGTGCTAAGCCCTTCAGGCAGAAACAAAGGCCATACAACCCAAAGATTGTTGATACCATCAAGGAGGAAGTAATGAAGATGCTTAATGCAAGGATCATCTTTCCCATCCACCATTCAACATGGGTAGCTAACATTGTGCTAGTGTGGAAGAAGAATGGTGAAATAAGGATATGTGTAGATTTTCACAACTGAACTAGGCATCACTAAAGGACAATTATCCTCTTCCTATCATGGACCATATCCTACAAGTAGTCACTTGGATCTGAAATGCTTTCATTATTGGATGGATTCTCAGGATATAATCAAATCAAAGTGGCAGAGGAGGACCGCACCAAGACAACCTTTACAACACCTTGGGGCACTTTTTCCTACAACAAAATGCCTTTTAGCCTAATCAATGCAGGAGCTACATTCCAAAGGGTGATGGATTTGGCCTTCAAAGATCTAAAGCATTGTATTGTCATATATCTTGATGATCTCACAATATTTTCAAAGAAGAGGGGAGATCATATCTATCACTTGAACAGGTACTTGCAAGGTGTAGGAAACATGGCATATCACTAAATCCAAAAAGTGCATTTTTGGAGTCACAAAAGGTAATTTATTGGGGCACATTGTGAACAAACATGGAGCACACATTGATCCTGAGAGGGTTAGATCCATTCAAGCATTAGCCCTACCCACAAGTAAGAAAGGAGTTCATTCATTCTTCGGAAAGGTGAACTTTCTTCATCGTTTTGTGCCTGAGTTTGTTAAGTTGACAAAGCACATCACTTCCATGATGAAACCACAAGAAAAATTCAAATGGAACAATGAAGGGAAGGCAAACATTTGAAGAGATCAAGAAATCCATTTCCAAGGCTCCAACTCTTGTATCTCCAGATTTTAACAAAGAATTCATCATGTATTGTTATGCATCAGAACATACACTCTCTGTCATTCTCATCTAGAAAAATGATGAAGGTGTGGAAGCACCTATTACTTTCATGAGTTGTCCTTTGAAGAAGCATGAGCTAAAATACAACCAATTGGAGAAGCATGCCTATGCAGTGGTCAAGGCTAAAAAACTTCAGGTTTTACATCCTCAATTCTCATACAATGGTGATGGTCCTTGGCAATGCAATCAAGTCCATCTTGACACAACAAGATCCCGAGCTAAAAGAGGAAATTGGATTGCAAAGACTCAAGAATATGACTTGGAGATTCACCCTCCAATCTGGTAAGGGGAAATGGCTTGTGCAAGTTGATTGTCTGAAGATGAAACTCTCAAAGTTCAACATGGCGAAGAAACATGTACTTTCTCAACTTGTTTAGAAGACAACCCACTGTTCTCTTTGTCACCACTACCGATGAGTGGTACGCTGATATTGCCTACTACTTGACTTATGGAGAATGCCCTCCTCATCTTGATTACAAAAAAGAAGAACACTCAAGCTGAAGGCAGCCAAGTTTGTGATCTGGAATCATGCACTTTACAAAAGAGGCCTAGATGGTTGTTTCCTCAAGTGCGTAGATAAAGAGAAACAAGAAAAGTTGCTTGAAGCATACCATAACCAAGCATGTGGTGGGCATTTTTCAGCAATGGTCACTACACACAAGATCCTCCGAGGAAGGTATTATTGGCCCACCATCTTTGTGGACACTCAAGATTGGGTTTCTAAATGCAAAGCATGCCAACAATTTGTGGAAGACCACGACTCACTGCATTACCACTCAGGCCTGTGGTTATTGAAGAACCATTTCAACAATGGGGGCTGGACTTCATTGGTGTTCTGAACCCTCACTCAAGCATGTGGGCACACCTATGTACTCACAACAACAGACTACTTCACCAAATGGGTGGAAGCCATTCCAGCCAAACAAGCCAACACTGAAACAATAGTATGCAACTTCATCAAGGAGAATATCATAGTCCATTTCAGAGTGCCATAGAAGATTGTAGTAGATAATGCTACCTATTTCTCTTCAAGAGAGATGACCGAGTTTTGCTATAGCTACGAATCTCCCTATCTCATTCTTCTGACTACTATCCACAAGGAAACAGATAGGATAAATCAAGTAACAAGAACATTGTGACCATTGTCCACAAGCTTGTAAATGAGAATCAAAGGAATTGGCACAAAAGGTTATATGACACATTGTGGGTGATATAGATCACTCCCAAGAAGGCAATAGGTATGTCTCCCATTCCAACTATTGTATGGAGTCAAGAAAAATTCCTCTCACAATCGAGATGCCAACTCTCAAGTTGCTACAGGAAATAGAAGATGGTCAATACAAAGGATTCCATTGACAAAAGGATCCTTTTTCTTGAGAAGCTGAAGAAAATAGACTCTAGGTGGTGGATCGAATCAAAGAACACCAATTGAAAGTGAAGAAGATATTTGACAAGAGGGCCAAGGTAAGAGAATTCAAGGTTGGAGACTTTTCCTGCTGTGGGACAAGAGAAAAGAACCAAAGGGCAACCATGGAAAGTTTGATTCATTATGGCTCGGCCCATTCCAAATTCATGGAGCTTGTGGTGAGAATGTTTTTCTCCTCTCATACTTGGATGGAACGCCATTGGAATTTCCTCGAAGTGGGAATACTTGAAACTGTATCATCAGTGAAAGTGGGTTGTCCCCCACCTTGTACCATAGGTGTTTTCTTGGTGTGTTTCCCTTTTTGTTGTGTGGTTTTGTTTCCCTTTTGTTGTGTGCCATGTGTTTCCTTCCTTTTGTGTGCTTGTGTGTTTCCTTCTTTTGATATTTCTTTCTCAAAGTTGTATATGACTCTACAAGGCCCAATGGATAAGGCACTGGTCAACATTATACGGTTTAAAAATTGAGATTTTGGATCCTCATACCACGTCTTCGCCATGCTCAGTCCATGTCATGTCCCCAAGCTAGAGCCAACTGTTGTCTCCCAAAAACCACTTTTCATTTTCCAAGTTAAATTCAAAATTTTGAGCTCTCACCCTCCTAAAGTATTTAGCCAAGTTGAAAATTCAAGAGATAGAAAAATCCATGCCCTAGAGTTGTTTCAAATCCCCAATCTACTTGTTTTGATAAATTTTCCGTTTTCCTATCTGGACGCGTGAAAATTTTATTGTTGTCCTCATTTGAATGAAATTGTCAATCTTTTATGGCCATGGATCATCAAACCTTGTATTGTTTTCAATTCCTTGTTCAATAAAGAAAATTTTAGGATAGGGTGAGAAATGGTGGAGTTTTCTTCTTCTCTACATTTTTCCACAATCGGGAATGATGGGCAAATCTTCCCATTAAATTTTGCCTCAACATCCATGGGTAGTATGTGGGCATCTCTGATTGGATGTGGTTTGGCCATATTTCAAGGTTCAACGGAAGCTTCCACGTGTCCAAATGACACAACTCTGGGGGCGGGTCCAAGGACAATCCTCAAATAGCGTACAAGCTTTCCACGTGTCCCAGTACAAAATAAAGGTAAAACAAGCTAAAATCGGCTAAGTATGGAAGGCTCAACAAATGGCTCCACGTGCCTCATCAGGTAGTTTCAAGATTCAAAGATGGGGGCAGGTTCTCAAACTTGTGCCAATCCTCCACGTGTCCTAGGTCCAAAAAGGGACAGAGCCGATCGTTAAAATTGGCTAAGTATGAGCGGGTCTATGCAAGAGGTCTCCACGTGCCTCAATGACACACTTTTAAAAGTGAAACCAAAAGGGCCCAAATGAGCACCAAATGAGCCAGGGTCAATGGAGAGATAGAGTTAGCCATTGAAAAGTCTAACCCCGGTGGAAGGAGACACGTGTCAACACGATGCCATTTCAAAAAATAAAATCCAAGGGTTCACCATCTCCAGTCTAGGCCCAAAAAGAGACAGCTCAAACTGCCAACTGTGGTCGAGTCATGCCTCAACGATGATTTCGAAGAGAGACAAGTTGGCCATTGAAAAGTCTAACCACCACGTCGGTAGGAAGGAGACACGCATCAACTTGGCATGATTTCAAAAGGCACTTCCAAAGTGAAACTCAAATCAGCACCATCTCTCCACATGTCTAGGGGTCAACATGAGTCAAACAGAAATAGCCCGAATCGGCTAAGTATGAAGGAACCAATGAGCTCTCCACATGTCAGCCTGGTGTAACTTCAAAGAAAAAATCTAGAGGTAGGTTCCAAATGAGCGCTGGCCCGCCACACATCCAGGTCGGATATTTGGCCTTGCCAAACAAAAGGTAGACATCAAAAGCATCTGACAGGCCCATTCCAATCAATTCCTTCCACGTGGGTGGCCCAGATTCAAAGTTGTAAAAGCAAATCAAATGGCCCATGTTTTAACTGGTAAAATAATGTAACGATCGAATATTTTAAAATGTTTCTTTCCGCCATAAGCGTTTCTTTGTGAATCAAGAAATTGAAGGGGCATGCGAACAGTTAGAATAGGTTGTAACTGTTTCTTGCTCACCCGAGTAGATTGTAACCATTTCTTACGGGCTATATGATGGACTCTAAAAGTCATTGTAGGGGTTGGTGATTGATCTTGGAGACTCACGAGTGCACTGTACTTAGAGAAAACAAAGGAGATAGCCAAATTCTTCCATTCCCCTCATTCTCAAATTTCCTCTATTTCTCCACTATGTACAACTTTGGTTTGAGCAATCAATACAAGAAGAAGGAGTTTCTAGCTTTCTTTGACTAAGGGGTTTCTTGATACTTTGTGGTCAATAAATTCTATTTGGTCTTGTTGCTATTTGTAGGGTTGTTTCTTCTCATGAATGCATGTGATGAAGTTTCCAACTAGTGTGTGTGTAGGAATCTAATTTTCTACCTACAGCATTAGTTCTCCTACCTCTTTTCTCACTCCCCTTTCCCACTCTTCGACAAAAAAGTCTTCCCTAGCAAGAGATTTCTAGATTTTCCATAGGGTCAGTGGAGTGCCCCTGTTGGATCCCGGTTGAAAGGCCACCACAAAAATCCACCTTTTCATGCACATACACATATGACAGTTGCATCGGTTAAGTAGATGGACTTAGATTCCTAGAGCATTGGCAAAGATTCCACAAGTTTGCCCACTCGACAAATTTCCTCGCCAACACTATCATAGCTTGTAGGGAACCCTATCACAACCCTTCCAAGATCTTGAGTTTCATATGGCCATATATTTCACCTTGTAACTCCAAATTTCATAAACTTGGACTCGTTGGATAGGTCTCATCATGTAATACACCATGGAAACTAGAAATATTAAATTTGGTGAGGTTGGTAGGTGAAAAAGGGAAAATATAGTTCCATCATTAAAATAACAATTTCAGGAAGCTCAACTACTAGATTTGATGAAGTATGGTTCCCATTCCTTCTCCTATAAGTAAAGTATCATGGGGAATGGTCTTGTAGGTTGACTATACCTATTTTTAGACATTCAATGCATGTTGTTGGTGGTTGAAGGTGGAAATATGAGTTTCCCTATCTTTTCCCTCCTCTCTCTTTCCAATCTTCTATATATTGTAGGATGATGCTCATTTGTAAAGGTTGGACCCTCTTGGAATGTTAGTGCATCATATTTCAAGTGATGCATATAGGCCTCAAACGTGGACATATACAAGGTGATTCATTCCTTCCTCCTTCATTGTAATGGATTACACATCTATATGAAGTAATAAAATTCATGTTTTGTGGCTATTCTATTCCCTATCTTGTGTTTATTACATTATCTTGTCTCTATTTCATTTGTGGTATGTTTTGTATATTTATTCTCTTCTTACAGGTTTGTTTCTGTTGTGCTCCTTGGAAATGAGAGTTTGAATGTTGTTTGAGACTATGGTACTCATGTTTTCCCTATCCTCCTTCATTTTCCTCCCATTTCAACTCATTTGAGAGTGTCTTTCCCCTCTTCTAAGAGCTATCACCTCTGTTAGCTTAGGATTTCCTTTTTCATGCATTTCTCTCTTCTCTTGGTCACTTGGATTGTTAGATTAGGATTAAATATTTGCATTTCCAGTTGTTGGAGTACTTAACATTAGGAATAGGTAGAGGAACCAACCTTCTCTGGAGGTCTGTCTCAAGTAGAAAGTCCCACAACTTGAGAGACAATCCCATGTTACCCAAAAACATTGATTTCTCATTCATTCATCTATGAAAAATCAGAGGGTGTTGTTTTTTGGTGATAACAATATTTATGGTGGATATATAATATGTTTTTATTATTTATCCACATTTTCCTAACAATCTATAGACATGGTTATGCACACAATAGTGAGTAATGGTTTTATATAGGTATATTATAAGCCTCAAACAAAGTGTAAAACATAATCAAGGTATATTTCACAAGGGAGGCATGTGTGAATCGACAACACACAAGGTTATATGTGTCATTAACTAGGAAAGACTATTATATGGTGTAGGATAGAAGGATGAAGAATTTTTGTAGAGAATCACTAGGGAGCCTCTAGATAAACCGTAGTGCATGATAAATAAACACCACTTATGCATCCTCTAGGTATCCAAAGGTAATGAAAGTATTTTCCATTGCCCGATTGGCATGGCCAAGGGATAGTAAAACCATATGAATACCTCCCTTAGGATCTCAATTTTCAAGATTTTGGAGGGATATAATTTAGTAACAATTAAATATGGGTAAGTGTAGAAACCTAAATTTGGCACAAAGTATTATCACTTAACACTTTTAACTACACATGCACACACACACACACACACACACACACACACACGCGCACACACACACACACACACACACACACACACACACACACACACACATGGGTCTTAAACAATGAAATAAGCATCTAGTGGCACAATTCCTTTACTTATTTGATGTCATGTAGCTTGATTGTAGTTTTCGGTAGTCTTGTTCTTTATTTCCTCTCTTTATTATCTATTTTCACATAGATACCTAGATTTACCATTGTTTGTTTGGGTCTCTAGATGAGACCGTTATTTTTGGATAAAAACATTCAACAATACTATCCAAGCCATATGGATCTGTATAGGCTTGCTTTTATGTCACTTTTTAATCATTGGTCCCTTTTTCAACACTTATTTCCTTTAATTTCATATTATGTGAGTTGGTCTTTACGTGCCACTAGGTTCAAATTTCAAAGCAAGAGATCCATATATATACAAAGTTTATTAACAAGTATATGACATCTAACCATTATCTAAGAAAATTCAACCATAACAGAAAATATGATTGTTTAAGCATTATACTATTGAATACAAGTGTTACGATTGAATCACATATATTAGTTAGCCCATTATTTGTGTTAAGGCACAAGGGCAAAGGCTAGGATAAACAAGCTAAATTCACATACACCATTACATACACACGAGGATAACTCTATAAAGTTTGAAATTTATTGCAACACTAAGTCTTAATCACATGGGGTGACCACCAAGGTTATTCCAAATCAAGCACCTAACCTTGTTTTTGGTACTTAATGTATATTTGAGTATTAGTGCAACAAGCTAAGTTTTTGTAAATACAAGTACATGTATAAGATTTATTAGACTTATGAACATGTATGAAGGCGGTGTAGGCATAGATGAAGTATTACAAAAAAATGAAAAACACACAATTAAATAGGACCAAACTTTAAACAATCTAGTTAAAATATATGGTTTACTCCAAGAGGAACATAACACACAAGGGATTTTTGGGAAATTATGATACTTGTACACAACCTAGATCAGCTGGAAAAACACCCAAATCATCTTCTCCGATAAGGTTAGTGATCATTTATAACCACAATTAACCTCTTTCTTACTTATTTGGATGTATGCAAATGTAAACCCTTCTTTCTAATTTTTTTATTGATGTGTATTTCTTGATTATTCAATTATTCATCCAAGATTATCCTTAATTAGTAATATAAACTCATTATTAATTTTAGGTTTAAATCATTTGGTGAACCCATTCATTTATTTGGTTTCCTACCCTAACTAGGATGAGACTATATTCTTATGCATCTTACATAATATGGGTTTCATGATTAAAAGTGATTTCTATTAGCGTCACCATTAGTTTTAATGGAAAAGGTAACAACATACTATGTTTTTACCTTTTAAGATAACAATGTAATGTGTTGATACCTATAAAGGTAATGACACATTGAGTTGTTACCTTTTTTGTTAAAATAGACAACGGTCCTTATCAAACCAAAAGTGTGGCATACATGTTCAAAGAAAATGCATGACCTAATGGTAGTCCGTGGGAATTATAAGTTGTAGGTTGTGGCTCCAAGACCAAGGCATGAATTCAGATGGTGTGATTCCATTTTTGTGTAAGATCACAATCAATGGAGACGAGAAACCTTCACTATGAACATACATGATAAATAGGCACCATGCCCTAAGTAGGTATTTTGCTTCCAAACCCAAGTTTCCATAGGGTTTCCATTTATTACTTGGTTCTTGATTCATGCCCTAATATTAGGGTTTATTCTCCTTTTTGATTTCATGGCTTATCTTTACCAATGCCAAAATATCCTTACTTTATCTACTTCAAAGCACCCTATATATCAAGATAGTATCTATGGGGTATTACTGATAAACATTTCACCTATCATTTCTCACTCCAACCATGTTATGTTATTCTCTTATAATAATGATATCACCTTTATGTCTTTCACCAATCTATGTATATGTGAGGAATTTAGTGAGGAGTTGATAGTGTTTATTCATATAAGCATGAGATTTATCTGAAGTATATGTAGAAGAGTTACCACCTCCTACCCATGTTATGACCCATATATTTAGATATGAGGAAATCTTAAAATCTCCATGCCCACCTTATGGCATTACCTCTTCTCCACTAGAGGTAACTAACTCATCTTTTTTATGTATTTAACATTATATATTCATATGATTACTAAGGTTATGTAGTGGAGTGCATAACCTTAACCTTTCATTTATTAGTTCTTAATAAATAAGTTAGGCCAACCTAATTAGGATGAAAGGGTGCAACCTAATTAGGATGAATAGGTGCAACCCTTCATATTTATGTATATAAATATGGGTGGGTGTGATTCTCCCAAAGGCATCACATAACATATCATTTAAGTCTATTTAATCATTTATTTTGATTTCTGGAGGCTTACCCTCAAAGTGGACTATATTCGAGTGATTTTATAAATAAATATCATAACACATTATCTTCACTAGGCTTCCCATAATTATGACGAATAAATTTTACCTAGAATTGAGGATACACATGATGCATGTTATAATGATAGTCATAGTGATTGTGATTATGATGGTGATTATAGTGACAATTATAGTCATAATGGAAATGATTCTTTAATTTAAATTAAGGTTAGTTTCCATCTCTTGAAATAGAACATAACAATATTAAATGGGACATATTTCCTTCTCACTATACTTGTAGATAAGGTTATAAGTGTATATTCTTATTCTTATGTTCCTAATGAAATGGAAAATTATACAATTGAATGTCCTCTTTCCTCTTCTTCTCTTGAAATAGTAAATGATATAAGTAAAAAAATTATTTCTCCTTCTTTTATTGAAATGGAAAATGACACAATTGAAAGTCTTCTTTCCTCTTTCCTCTTTTCCCCTTAAAATGGAAAATTATATAATTGAATGAAATATTTCTCCTTCTTCTCTTCAAATGGTAAATGAAACAATTGGGTGTGTTATCTCTCCCACTCCTCTAGAGATTAATAATGATGCAAATATTTGTGACACTCCTCTTCCTCTTATCTATGATATTGTGTTAAATGATTGCACTAAGTCTCTTTCTCTTATCGACATAAGAAATGTTAAAAAAATTACTCTACTCTTCATTCTAATAATGCACATATTTCTCCTATTAATGATACAAATGAATTGCATGTTGATATCCATAACAATTTTCTAGATACTATATGTGATAATGGAGAGCTAATTCACGATGCCTCTTCCTTGCATACCCCTATTGTTCATATCGATGTTTCCTCATCTTCTACTTATTCTCTCCTAGGCGGAATAGTGTGTCGATAAAACCGTCGATTGAAAATTCCAACCTCTTAATGAGCCTCTTCAAACTTTTTGTACACATAATCAAGATCTCATATCTTTAATGCATGTTATATGTGCTTTGGAACATAAAACAAAAACATTATATTTAGAAAAAAATTACTATAATGTGTGGATGGATTTTAATGCTATATAGGGGAATTCAATTATGTGTAAAAAAATTAGTCTTCATTGCCTAGAGACTTCATCATGCCTAAGTCCTAGGTACTTGATGGTACTTGGTGACCATCACCTATATCTTAAGTACTATATAGTATCGACTTTCCATGACATCACATTCTAATGATATGATCTTATTAAAATCCTTTGTTAATGGTCTCACAGTCTAACCTTAGATTAGTTTCATCACCTTCATGGTGGATCCCTAAGTACATTTCTAGAGCTTGAAGAGGTATTCCTCATTTGATTCATTATAAATAAAATCCCTCGGGTTAATTTTGAGAAATTTCCTTCCCTACATCAAGGTAATATGAGCCAATATGTGATTATATCTTATGCTTCAAAGTGCATATGCAACAATTAATCTATCAATTGATTGATTTGAAAGTTCAATATATCCTTTTTGTGGTCACATCTATCCTCTTTAGGAGAATTTATTATGTGATACATGTGACTTATTCTGCTATCTTTTCGTTTTAGTTATTAATTTGGAGAAAAATTATTTCCTCTAGAAGAGCTAGTGCCTACATGTGTTAAAGATCACATTCCTAATATTGCACCTTATTCAAGAACTACAAAAGATTCATATTATAATTTAGGACAAGTTAAGGTCGTACATAGAGGAAATACTTTCTATTATGATAATACTCAATCTAAGGAACTATCGAGGCCTTTTATAGTACATAACAGAGAACCAATTTGATTTTATAAGGTTCAAGATAGATCTCATGATATGTTGAATACATTATTGGATAAATGCTTGATTATTTTACCATTTAATTTTCACCCTCCTTATTGGCATGAGAAGTTGAAAGTTCAACCTCATTAAAACTATCATGGTATTAATGGGAACCATGAAAATGATTGGTACGCTTTAGAGAAATGATTACAACAAATTGAAAATAAGGGCATTTTTTATTTTGATATATGTCATCCTTCATCTCCTCTAATGCATCACTTTATAAAGACTAGGATCTCCCACAATACCCCTTCAATGGAACCACTTTGGTTTCTTAGCCTCCTATGAATGGTGCTTCTTAAATATGATTCTCTCCTATATGGTCGTCTCAATCTCCTAAATCTATATGGTTATCCCAGATTTCATATATTTCTATCGAATAAGCATAATAAAACAATAAATAATGTAATTACATTATTGATCAAAGATAAATATATTGTGCAAAAATAAATAATAAAAATCTTAGATACTTATAATGCATTATTCTAGCCTAGTATGACCATGTGTCCAATATCATACTAGCTCCTCTCGTCCATTTATACCATATCAATCATAACTCATACTACTACTATCAATTACACATCTCAATCAAAGTGGTAGCAATACATAATGCATGAATCAATATTCTCGTGTGTGTGTATAATGACTCAACAAAAATATCTACGATGAGGGGCACACCCCTTATAATAGTTTGTCATACATCATCATCATTCTATGACTCATATGAGAAAGATACAACTACACTAACATGATAGGTTGAAGTCTCTTTGTATCCCACCATTTTTGGTTGTGTGATAGTGACCTATATCATCACACTCTCTCCCATAACTCTTTTATCTCTATTAAGATCCTCAATTACCCTACTTATAGGGTCATACATTTTTTCAAAATATAATACACAAGATCTAACCCCGGTGGGGGCACGAGTTCTCTCTCTAGATCTTCCATGCGACCATTACTCTTACTATTAAATGTGGTACATGATGTTTCCACAACTTATATTGGATCAAAAATATAGGAATACTCTCCTACAATTTCCTCGACATGCTTTGCTCACAAACTCTATAATATTTACGGAAAATTAAAATTCATGTATAGAATGAGGCATAGATGATCACGATCTAATACATGTCACTTATATTCACAACAAAAATATCAACCATTAATCATCATTATAATCATTTCAATTTAAACAACTCTAATGAATAAATCAATCACATAATACTTGTGTTGTGCAATGGTGTCATTCTTATCTCATATGGAGGCACATCCATTACTAATATCCATCTCCTCTTGATGGTGGGGGACATGGATCCAATAACTCCAATATCACCTCTTATTGGTGGGGCATAGATTCTCCACCACCTCCTCTTGTTCCACACATACCCTATGTCAATCCTATCACTAATAGTAGAAATAAGAACACCCATCTAGTGCTAATCCAACACTACATGTAACTAGTTATATAGCCAACATCATATCCTACTATGGAATCCACTTGTGGTTCTACCTCATCAAGTGGTAGTGGGGATAACGAGACCCTTGTAGTCCCTAACCTCTCTCAATTCTAGTGTGCAACACATTACAACCTATTCTATGGGTAAGGTATTAGAGGAACATCTCGATAACCCTAAATTTATGGGTTATCATATCATACTAGAATCATTCCCCAAAACATGAAATCAATCATCTACCTACATGCTCACTATGATGACACATTTACGACCCTCTTAAACTAGACCTCAAATATTTTTATGGCCTCTAAATAATACCACTAGGTGTTAACTTTGTGTAGTATAGTACAAAAATCCATGATACCCTACCCTTCCCTACATGGAATAACCCATTATGCTACACATATATTAACATGGGCCCATTTACCTTGTGGTCATCCGAATGCATGAATCCATGTAATGTTCTCATACACACATACATGTAACAAATTAACAACCCTAAACCCTTTACATGAATATCCAATACAATTCTATAAAATTATTTATATAAATGAGCTAGCACACATCGGTCCTAGGACTATCAAGCACCCCATTCCTCAATGGCATGGGAAAACTCACATATTGGATAGGAATTCGACACCTCATTGTCATCAAATTCAATAAAAAGTCCACCAATACACATAAATTTCCACAACCATAGAATATCTATTTGGACAATATCAATGAGACGTAATTTAGATCCTATATGTCTATTGTCATGCCAAATAGCTAGCATAAAATTGAAAATTTTGAAGCATGATAACTAAATCCCTTAATTTTAAATTAGGTTTTCCATTAATGTACATCCTTCCTATGGCCAACCTATCTCTAGTTCAACCCTCATCTAGGATCAAAGGAAAGTGTTAATAAGATCATTTAGTTTTTTCAAAGTGTGACGGTTACACAAGTTGATTGAATTCAGTGAAGTTTTATGAAAGACAAGTCTTCTTGGAGGCCTAAAAAGGCCATTTTTTCCATTTCGCAAACACCCTTTGGGTATTTTTAGGGAAATTATAAAGCATTTGAGAATGGTATAAGTATTAAAGTGATTTGAAATAATTCAGGAAAGTTTAGGAAATAAAATCTCATTCAGGAGCAATTTGTGCAAGACTGAGTCCTTGATGCAGGGAATGAAAGCTAAAATGGTGAAATATAATTTCTTTAAGAGCTCTGTAAGGAGTTAGAATTAAAATAACTATGCAATGGAAATATGAAGGAATTTTATACATTATGTAAGAATCAAATTTGTTCCAAGACCTAAAGGTTTCTTAAGGCAGTTCAACTTTTACAGGTGCACCTCGTTGTCCTAATAAAAAAGGGTATTTTTTGGGATTTGTAGGAAGAATCAAGATCTAAAACCTATTCCATTAGTCTTAGAAGGGTATTTTTAGTCAGATTAATATAAAATTTCATCTTAAAAGACCATTCCAAGCTCCAAGAGTGAAGTTTTCAAGTTCTCACTAGTGAAGAGTGTGCAGACTCCATACTTAGCCAAAATTTTGACTGTCATATGTCATCGTATCTCTCCAAGTTCCCTTTCATGTCCCTCTTTCACATTTTTCCCAAGGGGATAGAGGGGAAAAAAATGAGCACCCATGAGAAATCTCTTTCTCTAGTCCCCCATGTGACCCTTTCCAGCTCTACAGGGTGTTTATTTGGCTAACCCCATTTCCTCAGGTCTACTCAGGCTCGGACACTTGTCATAATATCTATCCAAGATCCATTTTGTGTCCCTCTTGTCCCTTTTTTCCAAGGGGACAAAGGAGAAAAAATGAGTGCCCATGAGCAAGTCCCCTCATGTGGTTTTTCATGTGACCCTTTTCAGCTCCCTAGGTGTTTGCTTAGCTTTTTCAATCTTGTTCACACTTGCTCCCATGCTAAAAATTGGAATAATATTGCTCCCAGGAACCCTTTACCATCCCTTTTGTCCCTTTTTACCATATAAACTAGATCTAAACCTCACTCAAGCTCTCATTTAACCCGGGTTTGAACCATGGTCAGTAGGACATCACAAAAGTGAAATAAAATACATTATAACTCATTTTTGAACCATTTATTCAACATAGTTTTCTATTCATCCATTTTTTCTGCTATCAAACCTTCCAACCTCTATTAATGTCTTTCATGACACATCAACAAAATAACAACAATTGCTTCTTCGTTTTCCCAAGATCCAGCGGGCGAAATCACTTGAAATTTGGAGCGAATGTTCCTTGAAAAATATAGTTTCATCTAAGCCATTTTTGCATGATGAGGTGGTTGATTTATTGAGATATGGAGAACTGATTTTTCTCTTGGAATTCTTCCCTCCTTAAATAATTTTTCACTTTCCTTGAGATATGGTGGGTGAAATCTTTCAAAACTTGGAGTAAAGGATCCTAAAAAATCTAGTTTTATCGTAACCATTTCTTACATGATGTGGTGGACAATTTTTCAAGATATGGATGATTAATTTTTTCTTAATATTCTACCCCCTTTGATGAAAATATAATTTTCCCTCTCACCCAAATGAGGGAATCATCTAAAAAATGGAGCAAGGAATATTGGAATAAAACCCAAAATTTTTAAAGTTATTTTCGTTGCACAATCTGACACATGCAATGCACTTACTAAAAAAATCACATGTTCATAGTGAGGCATGCCTAAAAATAGTAAGTTGTTAAAAAATTAGAATTATCAAGATCTGTAATCTCTGAACAAGGTCAGAGAATACTCTACAAGCTCCTGAAGTAGCATTTTCAAAAAGATCTTTGCATATCACCGTCTAATGAAAGAAACTTGATGATCTAGATGAGCTCATTATGAGTGAGGATGGAATTCATCTCAATAAACTAATACCTCTAGAAGTGTTTCTAAATACTTGATCCATTCTTGATAATGAGCTCACACCTTGCAAGTCAAAGAGGTGGAATATGCAATCATTGTGTTACAGTTCAATAGGTGGTCCAAGGCAAGGAGCTTCATTTAGAATTCATTTGAATAAGGTTATTCATTATTAAGAGTTTTCTTATCTCTATATTTTCTCCTGTCTCTCTCTCTCTCTTATTCTCTCTCCTCCCCTCTCTCTAACATTATATTCTTTCATTGAGAATGTACTTTTTCACTCTTTCATCTTATTCACTTAAGTGATTTAATGTTGTATTGTAAAAGTCACTTTTCAAAAATAAGAAAAGGACTTAATTTAATTCCTAAGAGTATGTGGAAGGTCACAAGTGATGAGGGAAGGTGAAAATTCATGTGGGGGGAAGATGAGAAGATAATTTGTAATGTTATAAATTGTAATAGCTTCTCTATTCCAAATGGGGTATAATTGATGATTGAATGTATGTTGTTGAGATTTACCACTACTACATCAAGAAATAAAAGCTACATTTCCTCTATTTTCTTTGTCTATGTTCCTCCACCCTATTTAATTTCCAACTTTGTAAACATGATGATCTTGTATAACCAAGAAAGATATTTTATCCTTGATTGATGAATATGTATAACTTTGTGTTTATAATGTGTTAGTCTTATCATTATTAACATTGTTGTGTTCTTCTAATTAAATGTGGACCTACTCTGAGTTAATGTGTGTGAATTTTACAAGTCTACTCACAACATTAACCCCATCTTTCCTTATTCCCCTAACTCCCCTTTACCTCTCCTCACAACAAATTCCTCCCTTGTACTCCATACAAGTAATTTTCCACAGGTTTAGTGGAGTATTCATGTGTGATCCCCAGCCTAATGGCCACCCCACAACTTTTAGTTAGTTTACATTCAATAATGGGAGCATCCCCATACACAAGAAGGAGGGGCTTAGCCCCGTGACAATGGTGGAAACCCATAATTTGCACACGAAAAATTATTTTACCAACAAATTCCTTATCTCCTCACTCAATAAAAATTGACGATACATCCTCATGTGCAATAAAAATATGTGGGTGGGACATTGACCTAATCCCCTATAATATGAAATTATAGAATATTCCACACATCCTCCAATATAACGGTAATATCCCATGTCAATATCTAAAAAGTACAAGTATCTACATACCACCACTTAACGAGTCTAGTCATCAAGTGCATACTATGAGGCATATCCTCCCATCGATCAACATGTCTAAATCCATCCCTACCCAAAATGTCCCAATCCACACCATCAATTCCCAACTCTATAAAATATCTATGTGTCTACCTCAACGAAAATCTCACCAATGCAAGTCTCTCTACAAGAAACACAAGCAAACATGGTAAAAATAAATTATAAGTGAGTAAAATGAATCATCAAAATCATCAACAATATCATATTAAGCTATCACAATGCTGAATTTTTAGTTTCTTACACATAGGAAAAAAACCTTCCACTTTGAATATAACCATTCGAAAATATACCAAACTCATCTTTCCACACTTTTCCTACTCAAAATGATAAAATGAAAATTTTATAAAAATCAAAATTATGAACCAAAATGTAAAGATTCAAATTAGTGACTAGCCCACCCGATGCTTATGGATGTATGGCCTCTACCACTCTATCAAATCATAATCTTAGGGCTCCTTGAATGTTTGACATCATGTCTATGTGTCGAGCACTATCACTATCACATAAGGTAAAAATGAAATTATAATTGACTTATCAACTTGACTATTTATAGTTAGTTGAGTTTTCCATATTTTACTATATAATATTTCAGTCGCCTTTATTCAATTATTTCCCGATCTTTTCCACGTGATATCTTGAGATTTTCTTATCACAATCTCATACCGCTAGTTGTGTTAGGATAATTATTCTACGTAATTTTGCATAAATATGTATTTTCAACCTATTGTAAAGCATTCGCTACCATTTCAATCATTTTATTCTTGATTTATATCTAATTAAAATTAAATCCTAGACTACTACAAGTTGTAAACACATCAATATGACAACTTATCCTTAGGTAAAGGCAAGTTGGGTTATGTTCCTATACTATGACTTACGCTTGCATTTTAAGCCTAGTTGACATATCCTTATCTCTCCTACATGGATTTATTAACTCTACAAACAGTTTCTCACTCAATTAGTTGAAAAATGAATATATCACTCACATGCATCTTGCCTAAAATCTTGGCTAAACAACCTTAACTACCTATATAAAAACGTATTGGATGAGACCAAGTTGTGTTATGATATGGTCCGACCTATACAATATCTAACATCTCTTTTCTCAAATTTAATGTCTTTTATGGGTCATTTCTTATCTTATAGGTTGGAATTAATGTGATACCCAATCTAAAAAATCATATATAAGCAATTATAATTCACTTAAGGGCTCAGTGGCATTCTCAAGAGCATATATTTAAAATTACACTCTTAAAGCACTCAAGGATATCCTAAATCTCTCTAAAGTAGTAGCACATCTATTAGAGAAACCAACACATAGGTCTAAAGTACTCAAACTAGGTTCAAGAGTATAACATCCTCCATTACCAAGCCACTAAAGGTCCTAGAGCCAATTAATTTCAAGAGTAAGTCACACAAATCATTATGTAAGTTCTTAAGGGAAAAGGGAAATCGGTTTAGCTTCTGAAACAAATCACAATATATCACTACCATGTAGGGTACATCTATATTATATTTGTAGTTACAAATTTTATTCTTTGTGTTAAGAAACACAAGGGAAATGATAGGGGGTTGGATAATATTTTCATACCCTATTACACCTATGTTAACATAAGTACATGGAGTTTTATCACACTTCCAAGTGGATATAGTGCAACACATGGATTGGTTCAGTAGGGATTGACAACCAATGTTAGTCCAACTCCACCCACACATAAACTTATAATTTTATTATCCTATTATGTGCATAAAGTGCTAGTGTAGGTATTCAAGGGTTTCATCCATTACAGTCACCACAACAAGGTGTCACAAAGTTGTGAACCCTAGAAATAGAAAATAAAGTATATTTCTATGTCCGATAGAACTAGAAGTTACAAAACCTATCATATGCTAGTCCTAAGACTGTATAGCTCATGAATAGAATGTATTATTCCCCAATAGAAGTTGTACAATTCTATATAGGAGTAGTTTACAATCATTGTACTAGAGATGAAGCATTTCCATATTCGTATAGGTATGTACATCTAATCTGCATAACTAGATCACTTATGTACCTCTCGATCATTTAAGTACTCATCCCTCTTTGTGTTTTGAGCAATTATTTTATCGATTTACCCACATATACTATATTAATAACTATATTATAAGTTGTGAGGTTATTTTGGATTGATTAATTCATAATATTCTATATGTAACATTCTTACACTTATTAATAAGTAAGGAATAAAATCATATCAAACCCTTATTTATTTGGTTTAGGGAGTAAACATTTGGTGAAACCAACCCTTGATCAATGATGTCACCTAGATCCAAACCCTAAATACCCTAGGGTTTTATTTTTAGTTTCGCATAAGTTTTCCTTCTATGCTTGTTAGGAATAAAAATAGCTTAATCATTAGCCTATCAAGCATATTGAGTTTTCTACTCCTACTTGTAAGCGTTAAGTCACTATGTATTCCTCCATTATTCATGTGCAAGGAATCCCATTTATGCTTGTTCATTATGACCATGTCATGCCTTTGAAAAACCTTGAGACACATAAAATGAGCACCATGCTAATTTTTTGATGATAAAGATAATTATGTGATGACCATGTCATGCCTTTGAAAAACCTTGAGACACATAACATGAGCACCATGCTAATTTTTTGATGATAAAGATAATTATGTGAACCCTAATTAGGTTTAACTTTGGTCTAATTTTCGCTCACAACTTCTTGATAACCCTAAACATATAGAGAGTATTATCAATATCATCCTTTCTCGCCAAGTTGGCTCATGATCAACCATCTAAAGAGCGGCCTATTTTTGGGGTTTTCCTCCACATCTTCCATTATGGATACATCTACTATTTCTAATACTATGATGCTTATATATTTGGGGGAATCAAATACGTCTCTCCTCGCATTGCTATTATGTCTATTGTTATGTCTACTACCATTCCCAAATATACCATACACACTCATGGGGGTTTTCATTATTCTTAATCTAATGTACAAGCTTTGAAACCTTTTCTTATAATTGTCAAGTTCAAAAATTACAAATACAAAAAAAAGTATCTCTACCTCTTATAGTTTCATGGATTCTACTCAATTGATTCACAACCCACTTGCACTTGAAGTGGATTCCTATCCTTTTCCTATTGGTTATTTTTCTACTATAAATCCTATTTATGATGGTAAAGGTGATCCTAAAGAGAACCTTCATGTGTTCCATGTTGTTTTCTCATATTATGCTTACAAAAATCTATTACTCAATAAGCACTTTTGTAGAATCCTCAAGGAGTTATCTTTATAATAGTTCTATGATCTATACATTTATTGAATTAAAAAATTTATCCCTTTTTCTAATTAGTTCCTTGCAAAATTATCCATCAATGTTAGGGAAAAGGTGTCTATAGATTCTCAAAATATGGTAACTTATTCCTTTGACAATGAAAAGTTTGGATTTTATCAAGGCATTTGTTCATAGCAGTGTAAGAATTCAAATGCATTTTTGGGGGGAATAGATTAAACCCCCTTATATTTTCTTAGAAATTTTACCAATGGTTAACCACGTGTTACCTATAGTGAACAATAATGATCACCATTTTCTTTTTAGCGGTAGGAATTTGGCAAAATATTAATATTAGTAACTTTAGTTTGGTAGAAATAGCTACAAGCTAAATTTTTCTTAATCTCAATTAAATAATCTAATCAATGTTTCTCATAAAACAAACTTTAGGAGATATTTAGGGGGTGGAATAGTTTTATGAATCTATAACAACCAAAATAGCCTTAAATAGATACAACTAGGAATAAAAATGTGAATTCCCGATCAAATGCATTGCAAAACTCAAAAATGAGTTTGGTTTCATCATAAGAACATTAGTAGGATAACTTTAGATCCCAAAGATATATTTTTAAAAATTTCCACCCAAAATTAAATGTTCTTTCCTTCGGAAATTCCCTTTACGTCTTTGTAAAACATGATCACTTACAAAATATGCCCTTTATGGTTTCTAAGGAAAATTTCCATCATTTCGAGTGATTTCTCTCAAATCACCACCATTTTATATATGTGGAAATCCAATTTTCCATTAATCCCCCACCAAATTGTGGCTTGGTGACGAATTGGAAGTTATTGTGGTTCTTTCCATGTGATCCCTAATGTCAAAGTCTCTTTTGATTCATTTCCATGTGGCCTATGTATTCCTCCATTTTTCTCGTATATCCCTAGTGAATTTTCACTTTCTACGTGCTTTAAAAAATATTTCCCAATTTAGGACATGTGGTGGCCTCTCAACAATTTGAGTTCTTTCATTTCGTATACCTTCCTCTCCCTTTTCTATGACCTCTCGAGAAAATTTTCACTAGGATTGTGACACTTTTCAAAATCTCATAGCCTTGCATGATTTTGAGTTATGACATCCTTTTATTTTTTGTTCAATACCTCTAATAATATATTCCCCAAATTTGTGACACTTGTTGATATCTTGGTGCTTTTCATAGCACATATCTATTGACTATTGAACTTTAGGAACTTCAAATGCCATCAAGTGAAATCATCTCATTGCCTTCTACAATTGAGTTCTATTTCCTTCCTCAACCTCGTGGCCCTAAAATATCTTTGTAAATAATATTTAGAGTGGTGCAAAGTGTTTCCATTTTGATATCTAGTTTCATGGACCTTTCTAAACTTATTTTAAAAAACACTCCACAAATCCATTTCTTAAAGACTTTGTGATCTCACCATGTGAAAATCCATCTCATCCTCCAAATTGTGACTTGGTCCTTGTGATTTGTTCCCCTTAATAAAAATGGACTTTCCTTTCTCAATATACCACATAAGTGCTTTAACTTAAAAACACTCACCTTATATAAATATTTCATGTGAGGTAAAGCCCTTTCATTGTGTTTTCCTCTTTGGCGATTTCTTGATCCATTGTGGTATCCTCTCAAGCATGTAAACATATTATTATAACTTTCTCACTTGTATAAAGTATACTTGGTTCTGACCCAAGTTTAGTCACCTAAATTTGGTAATGAAAATGTTGGCTTTATCCCTAAATCTTCACTTATACACACATTCCAAGCTTAATTACACATCCTCATCCATATTGTGTGAATGTATTCCTTGTTTACATTTCTTAATCACTCTTAGAACTATTATCATCAATCCACAACAATATATTTACCCCAAGCATCATTCCTAGAATTTTCATAATCCCAACACTAATATGTATGAGACCACCAACAAGGAACCAAACCACTAAAAGGTTTGGTCCAAAAGAGGATGGTTCATCCGCATCCACCCATTGCTCACTTTATTAATTTGATATCTTTTTATGGGTTAGTAATTTCCTCATGGGTTGGCCTTAATGAAAAATTATACCTATGAACCCCTATAAAAGCAAGTCAAATGCACTCATTTGCTTACCTAGAAATTACTTTGGCACTATCATGAGTGCCTATTGTAAATATCATTCGTAAAACTCTTTAATCCATCATAAACTACCCTAAAGTATTAAAACACCCTCAAAGCAACCCCTACACATGTTTGAAGCATACTCAACCATGTTATAGAGTCATACTTCCAAAGTTACAACTTACCAAATCCATGCCAAGAACAAGAACGCCAAGCCATTATTGCATTATCAAGTGAGAAAATTGATAAATCTCTTTGTATCCATATAGATATCACATGCTAGGTGGAGAACTACATGTAATTTTATGCCTCTTCATAGTATTACCAATGTAGGCGGTGTACAAATTGCACTTCAACCCATTCAATAACCTTTTCCTAGGTCTCCTACATGTGCTCGGGTTTGAAGTTTTTTCAAATCATACATATGGTTTTATATATGTGTGAAACCAAGGGTTTTATCATGAAGCATATTTCTAAGGGTTACATAGGCATATGAAGTTACAAATTTCTAACACAAAGACATATGAAAACACCAAATAGGTAAGTAATTGTCAAAAGGTTCCATACAAATTTGATGGTTCCATATCTCGCTTAGTTTACACTTCTAGAAATAGAGATGAAGAAATTTGAGAATATTTTTAGGATTTTCATCCTTTGTCACTTCCGTGCCAGCCTTCTGAGCATCTAATTAACTAAGTACACCCTTCTTATTACACTTTGTCATAATTTAACACTTTTTATCATTTGATTTATCTTGCATATTGGTAAATAGAAATATTATAATCCACATAATGATTTTTAGCTAATAATTTTAATATATATCCTATTTATAACCCTTAATCCTAAGATAATAAATAAGAAGGAACAACCCCAAACCCCTCTCTATTTATTTATAGTTAAATCATCTAGTGAAATTTCTTGTTGATCTTACACAAACTTTCCTCACCCTAGGTTTTCAGATTTCTCCATATTCTAGGGTTTACATTTAGATAAAATTCATATTTATATCTATTTCATGACCTAAATCTAATTTTCACAATTTCCCTAGGTTTCCATGTTTGGTCCTCCTCTTAGGCCTCTTTCTAGAGTTATCTATTCGCAAAAACACCTTTTAAGTCAAACCTAAAAATCAATAAATCTATTTTCAAATCCCTTGGAGGTTTTCTTCATTTTGAAATTAAAAAAATATTGTTCATTTTTCATAATTTTAATCAATTTTTTCAATATTTAACCATCTTTATTTTCCTTAACAAGGGCATAACATGCAAAAGACACAATTATTTGATAATCCCTTGGATATTTTTGTCCATCACATTGAGTTCCTCAATTAAATATATTTTGGTTTTGTAATATTCATCATATATTTTTAGACACGGTCATTTCATTAATTTTAAAATATCATTTTTCCCTAAAAATAAATTTTGGGCCTACCTTTCATGTTTCTCTTTTATATTACACTTATACATATTCAAGCCTCCTTTTTTTTGACTCTATCCTCTATGGTATATTGAAAATCATCCTTCCATTTTTCTATTTGGTGTATGTTATTACTCTATCCTTAAGGTTTATTTACCTTTGTGCTTTCATGGATTACTCCACTTATTATTTGCTTGGTCGATCCCAAAACACCAATACAAAAGGTTCCTTGCTTGAGTTATTTCAAAATAATCCTCCATGTAAAGATATTCTATATGGGGTTTTGCAATGAATAAGGATCCCTATTAAAGTAAACCTATCATATGCGACATCTATTACCCGTGTTTTGTGCTTTTCAACCACTACTAAGGTGCCTAGTTCCTCTACTCCTATTGAGTCTTCCTTCACTTGTGAACAAGTTATAGTATCATTTTTGGAGATACACATGATAAACATTCTAATAATTAATTCATTTTTAACTATGATGCTCATTAAAATTATAATGATGTTGGACATAATGATACTTATTCTCCTCTTGTACATGATCTTGTGATGAATAATGTCAATGACTCGTTTTCTCTTGTTGAAATATAAAATGATACAATAAAAAATTATCCTAGGAAATATCATTTTGCTACCTCTTCTATTTATATGGAAAGTACTACAAATGAATGTGTTATCTCTTCTCTTCATGATTCAATTAAACAAGTTGCATCTATGTATGATACTTCTCTTAAACATGATAATGTGGACACTACTTGCATAGAATATCTTTCTCCTATTGAAATAGAAAATGTTATACATGTTTCCTTCGTGCTTGTTTATGTTGTCAATGATGAACATGTTTCTTTTCTTAATCTTACAAATGCATCATATACTATTATTACTAATGACTCTCTAGATCTTATATGTGGTGCTAGACCCTTATTCATGATGTCATATCCTTTCCTACATATAGTGTTTCCATTGAGGATCCCTCGCATAATTCATATCCTATTGATACATCCACAATGCCTATATCTATGGGGACATCTCATATCTCCCTTAAACATGATAGTGTCTATTACTATCCTTACATATCATACTTTGAACAAGCTTAACTATGTCCCTAATGACCATAATACCTCTACATATAATTATAATGGAAAATATAATGCTAACAAGAATGATGCTAGAGTTCTTGTTAATGTTATATCTCAACCTACAAAGCTTAGGTTACTAAGTTTTTATCGGAATAAATTCACACATTTTCCTTCCTCACCTCAAGTGGTCCTTCAAATTTTTCTAGAGTATAACCTTATATCACTCCCTCTTCTTGATGCGGATGATAAAAGTAATCCTAAAGTTTGCAGGATCAACAGGGAGGATGCCCGATGATTCTTACTGATGTGGAAATATCAAGTTACAAAACAATCAAGATGCAATGCTTATATACATTGGACATCTAAATGCAAACACACTAACTACAATGCTAAATTACCCGTGATGCCCGATAATTAACACACAAAAAACAATTAAGTTAAGAAGTAAAATTATGGATTTTTTTTTGGTTTGTTTTAGAAAGAGTTATTACGATAAAACATACATTTACGATATTAAGGGACTTTGACGTTGTCGTGAAAATGACTAGCCTTGTTTGAGAGGCACACCGATACTTCCGCTTGTGGATGAGAAAAACACTTCGTCTTAGCCAACACTATAGTTTTCTCGTTTTATCTTATTCTTGTTTACATTATAAGAATAGTTATAAATTTATTAAATAAAATATAACATTTAGAATCTATGGGGTTTATTTATTCCAAGGTGAATAAAATTTGCTAAAACAATAATAAGACTATACTATAAATAATAGATGGGCCTAAAACAATATTAGATCCAAAATTATAACTAACTTAATAAAACTCATATAACAATAAAGGGACCTATCATGTCAATAAGTCAACTAGTCAAAAGGGTAGGTGGGAGGGTGAAATGTGAGCCCTAGGATTGGATCTTTCCCCTCCCTTGGATCTAGGGCACCTAGAAACCTAGCCCAACTATAAAAAACTTCCTCTATCTCTTTCATTCTTATTTCATTTCTCATTGTTACTTTTTTCTCTTATTTTCTTTTGTGCATGTTTGGGATGGAGCTCTAACTATGGAGGGAGGAGGAAGGCTCCAAAACAATTATGCATTGATGTGTGTATGTGTGTAAGTTAAAAAAATAGAGATTTATTTTAAAGGGTGTGTATATATATATATATATATATATATTGTCTCTAAACCCTTTAAAATAAATCTCTATTTTTAAACTTACACACACATGGGCTTTGGGGGTGGGTCGGCCATGGCCGCACACCCCTCTTATTATAAGAGTTTGAGGCAGTCCACCATGGTGACCCACCCCCTTTATATATATTTTTATTTTAAAAACTTTGGGGTGGGTGGCCATAGCCGTCCCACCCCTCTTTTCTTAATAATGGAGTCATGGACGTGCACACCATGGCCCCCATTTCTTTATTTATTTTAAGTTTATATTTCATTTAACAACTTATTTAAAAGAAAGTTCTTTTTTTAATAATATGAGTTTTTATAATATAATTTCTCTTATATATTTTATGTGTATTATATATATTATTAATTAGTTTCATAGTTCGAATTATTTATATATATATATATATATATATATATATATATATATATATATATATATATATATATATATATATGTATGTATGTATGTATGTATGTATGTATGTATGTATGTATGTATGTATGTGGGTTTTAGTATTTATACTATTTATGAAAATAATATAGTGTCTTTTATTATTATTATTATTATTATTATATAACCAATTTCCGATAAATCATTCTTATAAACATAACACTTATAAGTTTATATACTAATTTTTCCTTGTATTATTTCATAATACACTTCTTTATACTAATTTAAAATTTTCAGCTTATAAAAAATAGTTTTTAAATTACATTCTCACTTTTATATAAGTATATTTGCTACTAAGTGAAAATGCAACATAAAATGCACTAATATACATGTTTTTTTGGTTCCAAAGACCATATAAAAGGACTTGTTTTCCAACTTATAGAACAAAGCAAGTTTTTAAAGAATTTAACCCACTTCTAGTTTACTTAAACTAATAAATTCCTTTACCCATTTTAACCAAATGATAGATATACAAGATTTGAAATACAATTCCATGTTCGAGACATAATCAATGTAAGAATAAAGTCCTTATAATCTCTTAGTTGCAAAAAGGGTTAAAGCCAAATAGAGTTTCACTTAACAATTCATTTCCTTGTCTAAGTCATATTGCATATCGTAAATGAATTTTAAAAATGTTGAAATAAACAATACAACATTGTTTCCACCCTTTTCAAGCGATCAATCCATAATGTAACAATCAAGTAAAGAGACATATCCCAAAGATTGAAATATACTCGAGTCATTACACAAATTTCCATAAGTAAAACTTTCATTTTCTTGAAACCAAGTACTCTTTTACACAACACAACAATTTTTCCATTCCAAAGATCATACATTTCAAATTTTGTTTACATTTGGAATACATTGAAATGATCAAATATACTTGAATACAAAGCCACAACTAGAATACAATTTGTTTCAAATGCCACTTGATTTCAAGTATCAAATACAAAAAATAAGAAGATTTCCTTTATTTTTCAACCCTTCTTCCACCACCAAAATGTGTGTCAAACACCAAAATAGAGGTGGAGGCGACGTTCACCTCCCAACCACACAATGGGGAAATCACATATCATTGCCCCATAAAACCCCTAACTCCCAAGAAGAACTTCGTAGTCAACACCGAGACAAGGATAACAAGTTTTCTCCAACAACCCAACACACAACAATGTCAATTTAATCACACAAATGCAAACACAAGATAACTCATGAGGACAAGGGGATACAATCAAATCAAGTACACCATATCAATCTTTACCAACTTTCAAGGGGAGCTAGAAGCCCTCCATTACCACTTATCGCTCCACTAAGGGGTTGGGCACAAGTCCTTGGTTCCACCAAAGAAGTAATGTGCATGCCACTTATCCCTCCACCTAGTTTTTCCCAAAAACCCACTTATCTCTCCACTAGAACAAGGCCCAAACCCCTTGGTTCCTCCAAAAGAAAAAAAAAAATTCTTCAGGTTTAACATCTACTTATGCCTCCCAAATTCCCCTACCTTCCCCCATACACACATCACATTTGATAGCCCCACAATGGGTGAAATCAAGTAACACAACACATGGTAAAACCACATACTACTCAAGAGAGCATAGAAAACACAACATTCCATTAAAAGATGGCAAAATAAATTACCAAACCTCTTACTCATCTTGTCCTCTTTCCAATCACCAAGCTTCAAGAAATCCAAAAGCAATCCAACAACATCAACCCAAGACAAAGGTTTCCCCCCAAAATGGCAAAACAAGCCCACTTAAATAGGAAAAATTTCAAAGATCACCCCCTTAGGATGATGCCAAGTGGCAACATCCTAAGTTCCCAAGGCAAATCAAATCCCCAAAAATGACATTAAATTAAAATTCATGCCCACATGGGCCAAATCAACTCAAAATCCAAATTCAACCACAAAACTTAAATGCTCTTACAAGGAAAAGACAAGGAGAGTAAAAATGGACAAAAATAAAACTCAAAAATAATTATCCCTTATTCCACAAGTCATTACAAAATCAACTCACATCATAATTTATTAAGTAGGTGAAAAGTCTTTCAAAACACCTTTATAAGGTCTTAATGAGCCCAAATATGCTTAAAACTTCAAAACAAGTACACCTATGGGTAGGTGTAAGGATGGGTTTTGGGAGTGTGGGACAAGTTTTACTTGTCCCACACTTCACTCAAAAATGGCCCCAAAGGGAAAATTCGAATTTACCAAAAATGAAAGATTTCAACCTCCCCAACAAGGTAAAATCAGATACAAATGAAAATCATCCTCCCCCATAAACCATAATAAAATAAACAACATAAGAGATTAATTAAACAACTTAGAAATCGGCTAAGGTTGTGAAATAGGTTAGTGATGAGCCAAGAAAAAAAAAATAATAAACAAGCACTTGTCACCTTACACATAATCTCATCCCATAAATATCCATGTCCTAGGTGACTCATGTTGGCTAGGGAGCTTCGTGGGAGTTAGTCCCCTCCATCCTCTTAGGTGTTTTTAGTGTGTGTGTGTATATATATATGGTTCTTTGTGTATAGCCTTCATACATGTTCATCATTTACACACTCAACGCATGTGTCATATCTCGCCCAAATAGATTAACCAAATAAAAACTATTAAATTCAAGATAAAATGCACCAATCACACATACATTTCATAATCTCATTATAATTTAAAACATACTCAATTATAACCATCATCATCATAGTCAAAATATAAGCAATTCACAATCCTGAAACATCAACCATGTACATCTATCAAAAGCAACAATATATCAATGTGTCATGCCATAACCATGCTAGTTAGAATATAAGGTTGGCACCTCATGCCAACTCAATGTCACAAAAGAAACATAGTCCAAGTAAATTGTAAGTCCAGGCACCTCGTGCTGATACAACATATACAATGAGCCATATGATGCAAACTATAATATGGAAGGAAATATATATCTAAATAGTGTCCGAGAAAGTGGGTAGTACATTACTATATGCAATATGTTTTACCGAACATTTCCCCCTTAATTTTGTATTGCCTCGAGGGATGAGGAGATGAACTCTTTCAAAAATCAAATTTATCACTGCAAGTGATTTCATGAAAAAAATATGCTTGTTGTTCAACTATTGGAAAAATTGATGTTGTATATTGTTTTCAAAACATGTTCACGAATAAAATGAACTTATACCTCAATGTGTTTGGTTCTCTTAGGAAACACTGGATTACAAGCAAGTTTGAGAACACCCTCATTGTCAACATACATGTTAGTGGATTTCTCCTCTGCTAATCTAAGTCCCTCACATATGCAATGAATCCATATTTATTCATAAACACATCCACCTACAACACGATATCCAACAATTTTAGAAGAGAGAGAAACAAAGTTTCATTTCTTGCTTCCCATGATATCAGACTAGATCCAAAAAAGAAAACAAATCCAGAAGTGTATTTCATGTCATCGATGTTACTTGGATGATCTGAATCTAAATATCCAGTCAAGAATAATAAATCATTCATTTTGTACTCTAGAACAAGATCCATAGTGCCCTCGATATATCTCAAGATATACCTTGTTGCTTTCCAATGACAAACTTTGGGTTCTTACATGAATCGAGAAAGATAGCTAACTACAAAGATGATATCTGGTCTAGTATATGTTAGGTAAATTAGACTCCTAATCAATTGGCGATAGAGAGTTACATTTACTAAAGGATATGGATATGTACGAGATAACTAAAGTATTATCTCCATGGGTGTAGCAATCATTGTGCAATACATCATCCTTAATTTCTCGAGCGTTGTCTTGGTATATTTCAACTGAGAAACAAATATATGATTCTCCTTTGTCATACTTCTAATCCAAGACACTAGTGCATGAGCCTGAGATCTGTCATGTGTTAGGAAATAAGGGATAAAATATGCGGAATAATCCCTCACAAAATCGCAACAGTAGAAACTAATATGCAGAAATTATTACAGATCTCAAATAAAATTACAGAATAAAATAACACAACACAAAGAGAGTATTTAACGTGGTTCACCCAATTTGGGCTACGTCCACCAAGAATCACTTACTCAGATTTTATTACAAGCCACCGCTCTCTCAATACAATACCTAGATCCATTTGGAGCTATGCTCAACAAACTCTACAGAATTCACACCCGAATTCAAAACACATCTGCAATACATTTGCTTGTGCATCTATCATATGCATAAGACCATATAAATAGACAAATCGCTTAAATCAATTTTACAAAATCAGGGTATCAAAACCATGGGAAAAACCCGTCCCATAAACCTATGGGTCAAAAAACTTTCCCATATGAGAAAAGCATGTTTCCCGATATGTCGGGTGCATTTTTCGAGGCCAAAAAAATTTACGCCTAAAAAAATTTTTTTTTTTTCTGGGCTTGTGCCCCAGACCCCGCTGGGCCCGGCCCGACCCAAACCCCGGGTGAGGATACATGAAAAGTGTACAATACTCTTAGTGTATAGTCTTCAACACTTTCACACATGAAAATAGGCTCCACAACCTAACATCATGTCAAATGATCATAAATATATTTCTTCGTTGCATTGATCATCTTCAATCTGCTTATCAATAATGACTAGATCATCGACATATACAATGAATGTCACAATCTTCATCCTTGCCTCTTGAGTTAGAGATTGAGATCATATGGATTTATCATGAGTCCATGTAAAATGATATGCTTATATATCTTGATGTACCAAGCTCTAAGGTGCCTATTTAAGGCCATACACACATTTGACAAGTCTACATACATTTTTTTCTCGATCCAGATACGAAAAAACCCTCGGGTTGAGTAATGTATACTTATTCCTATAGATCTTTGTTCGAAAGGAAATTTTCATGTCCATTTGATGGAATTTCCATCTAAAATGTGTAGCTAGAGCAAATTGTTTTAATCTTTGTCGTGGGAGTAAATGTCTCCTCATAGTCTACGTCTTCCTTTTGTGCATACCCCTTTTCTACGAGTCTTGTTTTGTACTTGTCAATAGTCCCATATATTTTATACTTTGTTTTGAATTTCCATTTGCATCTAATGGGATTCTTCCTTGGTGGAAAATCGACAAGCTTGCTGTGTTTTTTTTCATCACTGACTAATACTCAACATCCATGGCATCTTTCCAAGATTTTGACTATAGGGATTCCTAGATAGTAGAGGGCTCAACAGATTCAACAACTCTACTCATCAAAGTAAAATTTACCTCTTCACGAGATTTACTACAAGTCCGTGGTCTAGTGGTGGATGTATTTGGAGGAGCATCCAACTAATCATCTCGAATCATGTTTGTATACTACTTTTGCATACGTTGTGTTTTTCTCGTGGGTTATGGTCCTTTCTTATCATCACCATCATCCCATCGTCATTTTCATCATCATTGGGAACATCTATTTTTTTCACAACATGTGTGTTATCTATATCAAGCGATTTTGTGGAAGGAGCCTCAATGTTCTTCTTATCAAATAACTCAAAAACTATGTTGGTGTAGACTTTCCTATTCTTCAATCCATCAAGATGTACCTAAAATCTTCTTCATTGTAGCCAATGAAGATGAGTTTATCTAATTTCATATCCAACTTATTTTTCTTCACTTGGGTATTTGCATGCTTTGGATTTGCACCCAAATATTATGAGGTGTGCAATGGATGGATTCTAATTATACCATGCCTCATATAGAGTTACTCCATCTACAGAAACTTGTGGGCACTCTGTTAAACAAATATACTACATTCTTCTTTGCTTTAGCCTAGGAATGTCTTTTCCAATCTTGAATCATTGATCATATAACACACCATCTCCATGATAGTATGGTTTATTCACTTCACAAAACCATTTTGTTGTAGTGTGTGTGGAGGAGGCATCTATTAATGAATCCCATGAGCTTCCAGATAGGCTTTAAACTCATTATTGGTGAATTCCCCCTCGATATGAGTGGAGAGATCTGATTTTGCAACCAATATTGTTCTCAACAGCCACTTTAAACTTGAAGTTATCAAAAACTTCACTTTTGTTACAAAGAAAAAAATCCACATTTTTCTTGCATAATCATCAACATAAAATATGAAATATTGAAATCCAAGATGATTAGGTTGCATCGGACTATAAATATTAGTGTGCACTAAATCAAGCTTACATGGAGCTCAATAAGTACTTTTCTAGAATGAAGGTCTGTGTTGTTTTCCTATGATGCAGCTAGGAAAATTATTTATATCCTTTTTGAGAGATGGAAAACCTCTTAGCATATTATACCAACAAAATGTATTGAGATAACCAAAATTGATATAACCAAGTCTTTGATGCCACATTGTGTGGAAGAAGTATTGTTATCCACTATTTCCTGATCATCCCTATGGAAAAAATCAAGATGGAACATCCGTCCCACATTTGAAGCTCTTAAAAAAATCTTTGAGCTTCTGGATTTATCTCGAATCAAACAAACTTTCTTACCAGAATGACTATCAAAATCAATCTTTAAATTATGATCTAGAAGTTGATTGACTGATAGTAATTTCTTCGTCAAACTAGGGACATACAAGACATCGAAAACTTACAATTTTGTGAACCAAGAGGAAGAGTAATGTTTCCAATACCTTGGACTATGTAGGAAGAGTCTTTCCCCAATGAAACATGATTTTTGGAGGGTGTGTCTCGTGTTGTGGTGGACCATCTCTGCATCTGTTCATGTTTCAAGTGGTTGTCGAATCAACATACCATATTACACTAGATGGCATTGTTTCTTCACTAGAATGAGAAGTGTACAAGAATTCCTCATCATATGAAAGGTATTCTTGCTCATCTACATTGCCTTGCTGATGGGGTTTCTTTTTCTAGTTCCCCTTCGTATGCCCTTGTTTGTAATGTGACTGTCCCTATTGTGATTGTTGATTATGAGGTCCAAATTACTCGATGACACTTTCTTGTATGTATTGTACCAAAAATATTATAACTCATGTCCTCTTTTACAAATAGGACACTTCTTTTTTTCTTGTCCCCTTGTTGATGTTGTTTTTGGGACTTTTGGGAAGATTTTGTTTTTCCTTCCCTTTCTAATGAGAAGATAGTGTCTACTCTTCTTCTTCATCTTTATTGTAAATTGCCTTTTCTTCTTTCTACAACAAAGTCTCCAAATCTCAAAATTTATGGTCAAATCTCGACAAGTTAATTGTCATAAAAAATTGTGGTTTGAGGGAGGAATTTATCTCAACACAATGGGCACGAGAGAAATATCAGATACCTCCTCTCCCAGGGCTAGAAGTGAAGCCCTCAAAGTTGCAACTTTATGCAAGAAAGCCACCAATTTCTTATTCAACTTGAATTTTAACGTATGCAATTGAATCTATAAATTCAATATTGTGTTCTTGTTTTTGGCCTTGCACATTGTGCTCAACTTGTCCCATGCTTCTTTGGTTTTTGGCATCTAGAATGTGGGGTTGCACGTCATTAAACAGTGTGAATAAAATAATCATCTTGGCCTTCTGATTTCCCTATCAAATTTTTTTCTCGGGCTACATCATCTATTGATCTGGTTGTTGAACCATTTACAACTAACTAATTTTCTTCAAACTTGAGTTTAGTTTGAATTTTTGCCTTCCTCAGCGGCATAATCTGTCACCATGGAATAACTATGAGTCAGAAAGAAGAATTTGGGAGCATTGTTTTCCATAATGGGTCGTTACATTTTTCCCAACTAAAGGGCATATTAGCACAAAATATTTCAATAATACATTAAAAATCTAAATTATAGCCGGTTGAGTGGAAAAAATTAAATGATAAGCAAAATGTTTTTGTTTTGCGGGGCCTTAATGGCCTCCAAAGCTCAAAATGTGAAAAACTACAAAATAATTGATGAAATTGACCCTTTCGGGCACCCCTCCTTTTCGCAAAAGTGTCTTTGAATTTCTTTTTGAGCAATTTGGGAGAATTGTTTTTGCCCAAAATAGTGTTTTCTCGCTAAATTTGGGGGTGGGTTTAGCTGTAACTATATGGTTTAGCGGAGGGTTTTACCACTAAAATTGGTAGTTTCTGTTAAAAATAATACAAAAGTTCAAAAGGGAGTGGGGGTCACTCTTGCGACCTATGAATCCCAAAACCCTTGTTCGTACTAACTGAGTGCCCATTGCACATACGCTATAAAATGAAGGAAAATGTATTTAAACACTTTCAAACTTTACTTACCTTACAAAGAGAGTTGTGGCACCGTTTGGAAAGGTCCACGTGGCACGATGTGAGGTAGAAGCGGCTTAGGTTTCCTACTGATCTCGGTGTGCTTTTCCTTGGTTTCTTCACATTTTATTTTACAAAGTTTGCTTTGTTTTGCCAAGTTCTATTACCCGCCACGTTTTGTATAGCCATCTCTGTAGTTGTTTACTCGCAGGGTCACATGTACCTTGGCTCAGTCTGTTGTGTGTGGTTTTATCTCATTATCGCAGGAATGTTAAATGGACTGATATGTTCAAGATTGATAACTCAAACACAAATCGCCAATGTGTGTGGACAACTCGGTCTAATGCAACGGTTGCGGGCTCGACAGGGGTTTGTGTTTGGCACAGATCGGATGTGAAACCATGTGAAACACTCAGTACAGGGGATCTGGAATCAATGTGACTCAGTCAGATCTTGGCCTGATCCATAGTGTGACTAGATCAATGCAAACTCACAGGTGGGCTCGGTAGGAAGTGGAATAGTTGAACGGGCTCATTGATGTATATCTGCCCAATGTAAGCATCTCTTTCAGGAGCTTGGTTGGCTCAATGACTAATGCAACTCACCCTTCATATACCCAGCTCAGTGGGTATGCTCTCTCATACTCTATTCTGAATGCACAACCTGCTAACTTTGGAGGCACTCCTAGAGTTAGTTGTAGCTAACTGAGTCACTAAATTTAGTGGAAAAAACCACTATAGGGTAATTTCTTTTTCTTTTTCTGAGCCATATTTTCCTCGAGAGCAGACTGGTGCAGGAGGCAGTTCCTTTCCTGGGGATTCCTCCTTGCCCAGTGCATAAAAATATATGAAAACTACAAGGAAATTGAAAATTAAAGATTGTGGAGATGCAGGGGTGGGGTTGGGAAGCTGTTGGAGGCAGCACAGGCTCTCCAAGAGGGAATTTTTCTTCTCTAAACCTTCTCACACACTTCTATAACATATCCTATAACATATGTTTAATTGTGTAGGCTCCAACCATATTTTATATCAAATGCAAGGAACAAACGGAGCATGCTTGACAATTCTTATTGATGTGGAAATATCAAGTTACAAAATATTCAAGTTGCAATGCTTATATACATTAGATAATTGAATGCAAACTACCCAGAGGTTTTACATGCATAATAAATTACAAACCGATGAATAATAGGAAAAATATTGGTATAAAACAATATAACAATATAACAATACAATTAACCATTATTTACCTAAGTAAAATACCTATTTACCAAAGGTAAAAAATGACTACGGTAATAACACTAACTACAATGTTAAATTACCTATATGCAATATGTTTTACCTAAAAAGGTAAGTATTTTTATTAAAATTCCTATTGTGACTTTCATATATGTCTTGGACACTCCACCAATTAATACTTCGGGTTCATCATGTTAGTTAGAAGATCTTATTGATGTTAATTCTATTCACGAATCTCTTTCTCCCATTCCAATCAAGCATATTACAATTTCTTCTTCTACTATTGTTTTTGTTTCCAATGATGCACTTGATTTTTATATTCCTATTATTAATGGTTTGCTGCTACAATTTTTGATATACTTATGTACATTTCAAGTGGCGCTAAGCATTTAATTCATCTTCTCATCGCGCATTCAATAACAACCATTTTCCTACCATATCATGTCACACACACGATATTCCTACATCATGAGCTCAAATATATACACCCTACTCCTAGAGTGCACAAAGTAATTTCAAGGACCAAGCCTTCTCCACCTATGGGTCCCTCCTCCTTACCATCATTATCCTATCACAAGATAGCTTTTGCCTTTACAAATGTTCTAAAAATACAAAAATAATAAAATAATAACATAAGCACAAAACATTCAAATATTGTAAAAATACAAAATCGAGACCTCTATATGACTTGATTTGCTAGTTATTTACTTTGCACATGTTGTTTGTCATATGGTTTGATAGATAGCATATTTTATATACTTTTTACAGGACATATATTCTTGAGGTATTTGAGCATGATGCAAGACATACATAAGACTATTCAATTCTTAGATGATGCATCTTTCTTATTGCATAGTATTCAATCAACACATAGGGGCATTTATTTACACTATTAGGTGTTATTGCTTTATTACATAGTGTTTTTTCACATTATAATTATGCTCAATTTTATACTATGTTATATGTTATTTATTTGGACTAATGTGGCTAACACATGTGCCTTTTGTAGAGCTAGTATGTCTTGATCTATGTGTCTCTAGATTGCTCTTTATTATTGTATTCACTCATTGGCTTGTATGCTTCTCTTCATGTATAGGGCATATGAATTTTGTAATTCTTTTTGTGTGTATAAAATTTTTGTGTCCCTTGATTGCATCCTATGTTTCCTTGCTTACGTTTATTTGTTTGTGAGACACTTGTAGATCAAGGATTTCGTGCTTGTTACCTGTCCAAGTTAATGCACCAAACTAAACACAAAAACCCTGAAAAACTCAAAATGAAATTGATACCTGATGGACAAGATCCGAAGATGTAGACGGATAAGGAGGTCGATGTAGATGACACGGGCGCACACGAGCAATTCGCACAGTAGATCCGAGTAACCTGCAAGACACCGATGCTTGACAGAAAAAGACCACGTTAAAAGGTATTTAGGTGGACTGCCCGAGAAGCGGTCCGAGGCGATAAGCTTCCTCGGCGGATGTCAGTCCACGTTTTCAATTAAGCAGAGAAACATACATGATAAAAGATGTACGTAAGGACTAGATTTTCTGATTACAGTAATAAAACAGAATCTAAACAGCAGACAGAAAGCAACAGAAAACAGGAAACTATGAAATAAAAGCTAGATTTGTGTTACCTGTGTCCTTTTACCTGTCTGCAGGATGATCGGCGTCGATTATGTAGAATCGGCGTCGACTGATGTGATCGGCGTCGGTTATGAAGAATCGGCGTCGACTGAATAAGATCGGCGTCGACTGAAAGCAGATCGGTCGATCGGGGACAGTGCGAGAAGATTTGGAAATCGTCAGTGAAGGCCGATCGTCGCTCTATTGCTTGGATGTGCCGAAGTCGGTGAGATACTGGAACAGAGTCACCAAAAGATCAATGGATACGTGCGATGTTGATGTGATAAGAACAGAGTAACGGTGCTCCTCTCAGGGATTGATTCGGACAAGATCCGTTCTCATTTGATAGATAATGTTGACACTAGATGCGTCAAAATCTCTCGTTCTCTCTCTCTTTCACGATGCCTCGTGTTTCTTCGCTTTCTGTTCTCGTTTTTTCGTCCTTGTGCGTGTCTTTTTTTTTTTCGTCCTCCGGCTCCGAGTTACAGGCTTTCATTATAATCGGCGCCGATCGCGGAGCAGACTCCCGAGGCGGCCAAAATGAACGATTTCTGGAACGATAAGAGTTATCCCTCCACCTCAAATACGGGAAATATCCCGCTTGGGGAAGAGGAGAAATAGGGGTGATACATAGATAGGATAAATGTGGGGTAGATAAGTGGTTAGGATACATGTGAAGAGGTGTAATTAAATAGTTAATATTTAATTACTCACGGGTAAGATATAATGGGGTGAATTAAACTTAGAATAGGTGTTTAAATCACAAATCAAATAATATCCCAAGGGGATAGTGGTGACATAAACGTGCCCCAGGTTACCAGAGAGAGCAAACGCGCACAAGGGACACCAGATTGGATAATCAATTTTAGGTGTCTACATTTTGCCCCTTTTTGTCAAGTAACTTGCGATAAGCAAGGTTATGAGACAAAACAAGGAGATGGAAGAAGGGAAGAAAAAGTGATGATGTGATCCCCCTCGAACTAGGGATGGGATGGATGATAGAAAAACGATCCCAAGTTTGAAAAAGGTAGATGAAAACGCAGGGATGCCCTGGTCGGATGTGCGGGTAGATCGATCATTGATGATGCATAAAAATAGATAAAAGGCGGCTGACCTAAGGAACTCACATTGGTAGGGCAAACTAGACGGGTCTCATTGTGAGACGACGTTAGTACCTACAGACCCATGAGTGTAAGGAGGGCTGCAAAATGGTCAGCCTCTAAAGAGAAACACATTGGTAGGGACAACTAGACGGTCTGCAAGGCAGATGACGTTAGTGCCTACAGACCCGTGAACCCTAAGCGGCCAAAAAAGGCGAGTGTCCCATGCAAAGGGAACAAACTCGAAATGGATTGTAAGATCGACAAGATGTGCCGAAAGGCAATATTCAGCGCACAATAATGATCAGATAGATAAATGAGCCAAGTATCAACACTATGGCAAAGAGATATGGAAAATCGGCGGCGATCACAGTGATCGGCGCCGACCCAAGTAAACGGCGTCGACCAAAAAAATCGGCGCCGACCAAACGTAGCACATATAAATATGCGAACGGAAAACGTAAACGATTTATTTACACCGTGACGATTGATTCAGAGAGAGTCAAAAATTGGATTTGAGCATCATGGAAGCTTACGAAGCGGTCGGGAAGCGGAGGAGGACACGACCTGGGGCAAGTGGGTCTTCTTGAACCCGTTGTACTTAATTTTTTTATTTTTTTTTTTGATTTTTTTTTGTTTGTGGGAGGCGAGTCTGATTTATGTCTAGACAGGCAATCGGCGTCGATTGGTATAATCGGCCTTGATTATGTTAAAGCGGCGCCGATTGGTATTAATCGGCGTCGACTAGAAATAAACGACGCTAATTTTATTAAATCGACACCGATCGATTGTATAGACTTGTGAATAGATAAGATTTTTTTGTTTTTGTTTTGGATGTTCTGATTTGGGTAAATATGAGACTAATATTGCTCTTGATGTCGTGGGTGCAGGCACGAGAGGCTCTACATATGAGGGATGCTATTCCCGAGTTACTAGAACTATTCTCCATGATGTGGCCCGTGCGCAGATTAGGCGGGATTTAGAGTTAGCCGGGCTCGGGGCTTTAGGTACTACAGACGAGTGCCGCGAGATGTAGAGGCGATGCGGGCACTAGTGCGACGGTGGGATAGCCGGACATGCACTTTTTGGTTCGGGAGCGGGTGAGATGACCATCACCCATGAGGATGTATATAGGATTTTGAGGCTGCCGATCACTTTGGGGACCCGATAGAGATTACACCGCGAGAGCGGATCGAGAGGGCCTAGTTCGATTGTATAGAGATAGGGCGGATGATTCGAGAGATAGTGTGCAGGGCGGTGCGGATAGCCTCGCAGTATAGACAGATAGCCCCGGAGCGAGATGGATAGTTTTGATTCAGATGGCGATATCCTATTTCGCTCTACCAGATTCAGGAGGTGGGAGATTCCCACTATTATTATTAGATTGCGTTTGCGACATTCTGCAGTTCAGACAGGTGTTTGCTTTTGCTGATGCTTTGATAGCTCAGATATATCACGAGCTATGGATGTACACCACTGGCCGGAGGACAGGTATTGATGTCAGTTTTGTGCTCCATTGCTGGGCATATGAGCATATAGCGGTGATCAGGCCATCCGGGCTTCCTTGGATGCCAGCAGCAGTGGGTGCTATTGATTATGGATTCCGGCGATGGCGGGCTGACATAATGGCATGGCAGGGATACGGGGAGATCGGCGATTGGTATCTTGAAGCGTTTCGGACGCCGACACGGATCAGGTTATCTGGAGGCCATATCGGGTATTTCCGACATGGGCTGGTCAGGATGCTCACTTGGTGGCATTGAGACGGAGCAGGGTGGTTAGGGGCCGCAGGCCTGATATGTGGGAGCGAGTCCGTTTGTGCGGTATTGAGAGCATTCGGCCTAGTGCGAGCAGTGCCGACTACTTACACGCCTTATAGGCGAGATAGCAGGGAGACTGATCTGCCGATTTTGATCCCGGCAGATCCATTGAGAGAGGCCCCACCCTCCACAGACAGCGATGATGACGTTGGAGTAGGTGATGGTTATACTGCATGGTATGCGACAGAGCTACCACGACATCTCCCGGCATCTATAGATGCCGACGAGGAGGACATAGCTACGATGCTGGATAGACTGGAGGGAGAGCATGCCACCTTGACACAGACACATCAGGTGGCTCTTGAGGAGATCAGGGCTCTGACAGAGGAGAGGGATGCCCTAATTTTGGAGAGAGACACCAGCTCACCAGGAGGCGAGATACAGCGATCCGCGGAGGATCGCTATTATCGACATAGGGAGGCCCTCAGGGCCAAATATGGGAGGCAGTGCCATGTTGGAGTCGCAGTACACGAGGTGCGACCTAGGAGCACCACCAACGGCAGCCAGCGGCTGCGGCGGCACCATTACGAGCACCGGTACCGTGAGCTTGAGCACATACCAGTCTCTCCTTGCTGAGGTGAGATACTATGAGGATGCCTTAGCGCAACATGCCCCACATGTGCCTCGGTGCGGGCGAGAGGAGATCGGCGATGGCCACGGCGGCGGGGCCTCGGGTGGAGGAGCACCGGAGAGGCCGAGGTGGCGAGACCTCCGGCGGCAGTGCGTCGAGCTCGATAGGCGGTGGCCAGGAGAGATAGCCTGGTCGAGAGGAGGGTGGAGGAGATAGTGTCCTCCATGAATCAGATTTTACTATATAGGGATTGATATATTTTGTATCCGTGTAGTGATGTAGCCTCGATTGGAAGGCATTGTATAGATGGCTTGATTGAAAGCCACCCATTTTTGTTGTCTGAGACACACATGTATATATAGATTCATCATTTCATTTGTCATATAATTGTTCTCATGCTTTTGATTTTGATATACATGGATAGATGTAGCGTAATTGTGATGGATATAGATATGGTGATAGATGATGAATAGATGTGATTGGATAGATGTAGACTTAGAGGATAGATATATGTGATGTAATTTGATGATTGGTATGTGGATATAATTTTGATGAAAGATAGATATAGATAGATGTAATGTAACTTGGATGTACAAGTTTTTAAATATTTTGATGGATAGATGGATAGATGTGATTGATGTATGGATATAATTTTGATGAAAAATAGATATAGATAGATGTAATGTAACTTGGATGTACAAGTTTTTAAATATTTTGATGGATAGATGGATAGATGTGATTGATGTATGGATTTAATTTTGATGGAAAATAGATATAGATAGATGTAATGTAACTTGGATGTACCACTTTTAGATGTTTTGATGGGTAGGTGGATAGATGTGATTGATGTATGGATTTAATTTTGATGAAAAATAGATAGCCAGATCCACATGTGTTGACAATACATGCTTTGATAGATAAGATGAAATTAGATAGAAGATAAATTTTGATTAAATTAACATGTGAAATGTCAATTCGACTGGATGAAAAACAAAGAATAATGGGGAATACTCTTTGCGAGAGCCAAGGATGTAATGAAAACGACCTTGACTAGAAATAAAGAAAATATATCCGGATAAGAAAGAAAATGATAAGTTGGACTCCCAACCATCCATAGATAGAATCTGGATAGGAAATCAAAAGATCATGCATGTAAGGCCCTATATGAGGTTAAAATAAACCTGACACTAACTAGCCGCAAAACAGATTTAGGAGGGAAACGAAAGGAGCAGTAAGTAAGTATCTTGTCGGAATTTACAAGGGACAGAATACATGTCTATAGTGAGAAAATAGGATTCTCCATATGATCGACAAAAGGTCTTAAATCTCAGCTTCATGATTTTGGCAGAAAAGCAAACTGATCAATGCGGGAAGTTTGCTAGATATGGAAAGACTGATCAATACGGGAAGTCTTTCAGCGATGCTAAAAAGTGTACAAACTGACTGAAAGGCTGATCAATTGCAAGAAGCCTTGAATATTCCTTTAAGAAACAGCCGTCCTTCAAGGGAGCGGTCTGTATTTTGAATTTTGATGATAGCCATCCTTCAAGGGCATGGTCTATATATTTTCTTTTTGATTCATTTGATAATGTATGGATAGCTGTCCTTCAAGGGATCAGTCTATCTTTTTTGGATAGCATCTCTTTTTTTTTTTTTTTTTTTTTTTTTTTTTGTGTAAGACCTTTTTGGAAGAAGCTGAGTTTAGACCTAGATAGATCAGATAGAGGGGAAGAAAACGTATAAAGAACATGCACTCATGCCCCGAGTAGATCCGATTAAGATAAGCACTTGGGACAGATGAAGCGGTGATTAAGGTGTTCCTACCATGAGGAGGAACATATCCAAAAGAAAAATGCAATGAGTAGAGCCGCGATACTCATATTTAAGGTAAACAAGACAATAGGCGGAGAACCACATAATTTCGAATCACCATGAAAGTATATGACTGGTTGTTTAGACGAATGAAAGATCTGTCTTGCGACTAGATTTGTGTAAGATAGATTTTAACAGTAGAAGGGCCGTAGATGCAAGGCATTAAGAGGTTCCACTTCGGGTATACCATCCATGGAAGATAGACGATAAGCCCCAGATCCATATTTATGGGTGATAACGTATGGACCCATCCAGTTGGGAGAAAACTTACCACGTTGACTCCTTTCGAGTGTAGTGACATTTTGATTTTCTTTAAGAACAAGATCACCAATTTTGAAGTCACGGTGCTTTGAAGTGCTTGTTATAAGCACGTTTGACACGCTCAAGATAGACTTGATGATGTTCAAGAGCGTTGAGACGCCGCTCATCTAATAATTCAAGTTGTGCTAGATGATTTTGACGATAGTCCTCATCGGAGACAAATTCTCTAAGAGAAACACGGAGAGATGGGATTTGGACTTCCAAGGAAGAAACGACCTCGGACCCATAGAGCGAGGGAGAAGGGAGTAGCACCAGTAGGAGTACAAATGCTAGTCCGATAAGCCCAGAGAGCGAAAGGGATATGTAAATGCCAATCCCTACCAGCTCGACTAGTTACCTTTGCGAGGATATTACGCAAAGTTTTATTGGAAGCTTCGGCCTGACCATTAGCTTGAGGATAGTATGGAGAAGAAAAACTGAGCTTGATATTGAAAGCGTCGCAGAGGTTCTGCAAATCAACGTTCTTGAAAGACTTACCGTTATCTGTGATGAGTTTGTGTGGGACACCAAAGCGACAAATGATGTGCTGATAGACAAAATCAACTATGGGTTTAGCTTTTGTTGAAGAAAGAGGGATAGCTTCCACCCACTTAGTAAAGTACTCAGTGGCAGTAATGATAGAATGATGACGCTGTGAAGAACGGGGATTGATAAGACCAATAAGATCAAGACCCCATTGCGAAAAAGGCCACAAATCCGCTGTAGGTTGTAAAGCTTGACTAGGGATATGTGTGAGATTGGAATGTTGTTGACACTTGACACATTTCTTAGTGTATTCAGAGCAGTCTCGATTAAGAGAAGGCGATAATATCCCAAACGTAAGATGCGTTTAGCTCTGACTAAGCCACTAAAATGTCCACCACAGAGATACCGTCATGGACCTCTGGATAGCTTTAGATGATTCATGAGTTTTGAGGCACCGAAGCAAAATACCATCAAAGCCGCATTTGTAAAGAATCCCGCCTAGAATAGTATGGCGATTAGCGTGTTGGATAAAAGATCTTCTACCATTGGAAGTCGGATCTAGAGGAAGCACCGAATGAGATAGATAATCAACAATGCAGTGATACCACTCATCCCGAGTATGGGTTGTGACAGCCATGGATTGAAGTTAGTTGCCTAAGATGAGATGGTTGGTCTAATCGTTGTACAGCCACATAAAGTCGCGAGTCCTCGGTAAAAGGTGGGATGAGTGAGGCTAACGAAGCCATTGTATCTGCGAATCGATTTGCAGTGCGAGGAATAGCTTGGATAGTGAATTTATCGAAAGATTGGAGTTGAGCAAGAACGATGTCATGATATTTTTGAAGGATATCATTCTTGCATTGATAGACACCCGTGACTTGATTAACGATGAGTTCAGAATCACCAAAGATGTCAATATGACGCGGCAAAGCGAGATTAATGGCATTTTGAAGACCCAAGACAAGAGCTTCATATTCAGCCATATTATTGGTGCACTCAAAGTTCAATTTGTGTGCGACTGGGATAGGCGTACCCCAAGGAGGAATCATCACGAAACCCGCACCTCCCCCTTGCTGGCATTTGGATCCATCAAAGAAGAGCTTTATTTTAAATGGAGAAATGGACCAAAATCAATTTGTTGGATATATTCATCGGGGTTGAGCAAGGGGTTTTGAGTGTCCGGAAGAGGAGCATCGGCTAATTGATACGCAATAACCTGACCCTTGACAGACTTTTGCGGATAAACTCGAGGTCAAATTCTGTCATAAGCATGAGCAACCAGTGATACGATCATTGTGATAAGGCTTTGCATGAATTGTCTTGAGTGGATTGACACTTGTGACAATGTAAGT